>VUYV01000018.1:4630477-4998639 GCA_008711295.1 Anarhynchus alexandrinus
TTGAACATTAGGAAGAAGTTTTTCACTTTGAGGGTGGTGAGGCACTGGAACAGGTTGCCCAGAGAGGTTGTTGAGTCCCCATCCCTGGAGGTGTTGAAGGCCAGGCTGGACGTGGCCTTGGGCAACCTGGTCTAGTGGGAGGTGTCCCTGCCTATGGCAGGGGGGTTGGAACTCGATGATCTTCAAGGTCCTTTCCAACCTAAACCATTCTATGATTCTATGATTCTATGAAAGTAAAACAGTATATTTTCAATAGTTTCCAAAAACCTCATTTACATCAAACAAAGCTCTACTGATTAAGTCAATTAAAAACTCAGTACAAGTCTTCTTTCTTCATTGAAAATGTAAAAAACCAACCCCAAACCCCAATGATATTGGAAGAACATTTGAATGTTGCATAACTATTATGTAGATTAAATTTCCCTTTGAATCCCAAAGGCAAGGATTCTTAATGGGGTGCGTTTCTCTAGAAGTGATGGATGATTCTCTGGTGATACCGTAGTTCATATCTCATTCAATCACATCCAGGTGTTGGACTGCATATAGCTGTCTGCGATTGCATCTGTCCCTGCCCCACGCATGGCATTAACTGAGTTGCAGTTGGGTGCATGTGCTGTTTCCTTCCTAAGTGGAGTAATGGAAGTATCTTCAGTCACTTCCCTGTATGTTGTTGCTTTTCAAATGTGGTGTGACAGCAGTACTGGCAGCCTAGGGGCTTGGCAAGATGAGGACATGCCATGTCTTCCGAAAGGCGGTGAACAGATATAACACATTGAAAACATGTCTTGAAAATACCTCTAGCTGTAGCCGCTTACATTTGGCAGATTGAAAAGATTCTTTTTCTAATTAAAAACAAAAACTTCGTATTCAGGTTGAACTTACATTTGGTGTGTAGGATATTATGAATAGTAGAACTTCTTTTCTGGCATAGGGACACAGACTACTGAATGAAATCCTCTTCTTTTTAGATTGTTTGGTTCAGCATATGAATGCTGGGCATAAATCAGGACCTGGATGTATAAATCATGAAAGCACTTTGTTATAATACTATAGTAACAAATTTTATTGAGTGCTCCAGATGGATTACCTCCATGAATAATGGATTTTCATTTGTAAGGTTTTATTGGCTGGGAATTATTGTGACATTTCAAACCATGTGGCAACGGATTGCCCCAATTTGGGATAACTAAATCCTGGGGGTGTTATAGTGTCTTCTTTATTGTATGGATTAATCTCTAGCTGCTGTGTTTGGAGGCTTATAAAAGTATGTAGCATGTAGCTGTAGTGTTTTAAAATACTTAAAGCTTTTGATGCTTTTGATGAAAATCCCCTAATAAATCTTTGGGAGGCCCAGTTTGACCTGAACCTCTGATGTCTTGCTAAAATGATTCTGCATTTTCTTGCGGAAAAAATGTGTGTTTTGCATTAGATTTTTCTGAATTTGTAAAATTATTAAATATGATGACATGGTACTTTCAGATAATTAATTCCTGTATCAGCTGGAAGACTTATAATAAGCTAATGAAGCTTAATAATCTAATTTAGATGTACCTGTCTAAGGATCTTCGTATGTATGTATTTCGATACACGTACACAGAGATCCATACATAAACACACCACATAAAGAGTGTTAGTGTTGACTTGTAAGAAAACTAAAGTGTTACCTTGGAAGAATTAAACAGGAGAAAATTACTTGAGGGAAAGATGGAACTGAGTGATATTGGTCACCTTATTTCTGTCAAGTAATCTCAGCATCTTGCAAAGCAAGGATCTTGGGAACTGTGTAATTCCCCTGTGATTAACATTCTGGTCAATCAGCTAATGCAGTTATGGTTTAATGTTTAGCTCTAATCAATAGAGCCATCTGGAAACAGTGCATTAGAAAAATTGAAATATTTTATAGTTCAAAGAGTCTTGGCCATGTCGCGTATTTTCTATAACATGATATATCATATATAGGTATTTAGAGGTATAATTTGTAGAGTCTAATAAGTGTTGTGTGTCATGCAGTTGCAGTTTTCCATGTGGTTTTTAGTTTGTCTGGAGAGAAGAAAAGCAAATATTACCTTTTAGAGATTTTGATACTGTCATGCGAAAAACTGCACCCCACTGAAGTGACTGAGTGATTTGTATTCTGTCCTCTGAAGCAGCAGCAAGATAATAGCCATTATTCCCAGAGCTGAGCTTGACCTCACTAATACTACTGATGCATTTGGGGAAAAATAATAAAAAAAGTTTTGTCATGGACAGGTACTGAGATTAAATGCAAGTAGCTGTGCTGGTCTGAACTGCTTTCAAATTAAAACAAAAAGTCAACCCAGGAGGAAAAGAAATGTGCTAGAAAGGATGAAGATGGAGAGGAAGCACAGGAAACACTCCTGAAATAACAACAATTTGCTTTGTAGTAAAATTGTACATGTAGCTAACTTGAAAAAAAATCAACCATTCCTCTATAGTTTGAGGAAATATTTGGTTGTATTAAGAGATTTGTTTTCTAAGAACTTGAGATTTTCTCAGATAAGTGATACAAACCAGATTTTTTTTTTTATATAATAATTAACTACTACCATTTAAGATGTGGGGTTGGTTTTTTAACAGTAAATGTGAATACCCTCAACTATTAAAGTTAACTTTCTATTTTCATAATTTTTGTTGGCGGGCAGAAAAGAGATGGGCCAAACATTATTGGAGACCGATGTGTCACAGACTGATACTGTCTTCCCTTGTCATTTTTTTGGTGAATGGGCAGCGTCTGACAGATGAAAAGTATTTATCTGTCAAGGGTGTGTTTAGCTGATGCATATAATAAGTCATTTCTTGCTGTCCCATTACAACCTAAAGGCATCTGATTTCTAAGGGCTGTCATTTCACTGCCTGACACTGCCATTCATTCCTGAATGGGGTATACACGGGAGAGTTTGTCATTTTTAAGTGGTAGTTTCTCTTGGGATTGGGGTAGGAAGTGTCTCTCCTCCTGACCATATCATTAATATGTATTTCAGTAGCTTTTTGTAAATTTAGAGTCAAATATGCATTAGTACTGTTCTTTGTTCTCTGTAGAGTTCTTATGTTAACACATTAATGATGTAGCAACATTCTTAATTTTTAAAATAGAGAATTTCTGATTTTGATGGGGAAGGCAGGAATATTCACATGATTTATATTAAGATACATAGTTTAGTTTCTTTAAATAGCCCTTTGCAGGCATTTTTTCATTCACCATTGACTAGTTAGGGAGTTTAAACTCTTAGAATCTGTAAATCACATACATTAAGAAGATGGTCATGTATAGGAATACAGTGTGTGCTGAAAATTTGGTGATTAAACTGATATCCATAAAAATTAAAATGTGGAGACACTGTGTGCTGTCTAGTTGTTCTTTTATCCTTTTATTTAATGCTCATCCATGCTTCTGACTGCTGTCAGCGCTGCTGACATTTACAGATGGGTGCATGCATCTTTCTTGTTTTTACTTTAAAAAAAAAAAAAGTGATGTTCTGTCTTGAGCCTATGCCATGTGCTCCTTATACCTGAAATTAATACAAATTGCTCAAAATCATTACTGTCATTGTTACTGAAAATCATGTATATAATGTAACTCTGTAAAGTGTTGCTTATGTTAAACCCCCCTTTTTTGTTTTTGACTTGGTGCAGGTAGAAGAGGGCTGGTGGGAAGGTATACTGAATGGAAAGACTGGCATGTTTCCTTCCAACTTCATAAAGGAATTGTCTGATTCTGATGATGTTGGAATAGCACAGGAAGAGCAAGTAAAGCCAAGTAAGGAAAAAAATATTATTGATGTTGTGTATTTATATCTGTGTCTTTACCCACTAACACGTTGATAGGGTAGCACGATCATATCTCTTGCTTTAAAGTGTTTTTAAATGCCATGTTCTTGATTTGTGCTGTGAAAGGGTCAGATGATGATGGTAAATGTGTACTTACAATGCTACCTGAGTTTTAATATTGGCATCGCTCCCTGAGCTGTGTTAAGACTTGCCGAGCTGCAACAGACCAAGAACAGAGAAGGCAATGATGATTACTGGATTTGTATTTCAAAACGAATTACAATTTATTTTTTTGTCTTTAGATGTGGAAACTGAGCAAAGTAACCAAACATCTACAAAGTGGCTGTGCTTATTTAAACGAGGGATTAAAGTGCCATGCTTTCTATAATGACTCCAGTAGATTTAAGGATTCATAATTATTGGTGTGGGACATGCGGCACTTTTTCCCTCCAGGTGCTGAGCATGTTACTATCACCTCCGTCACCCACTGCCCCAGCAGCCAAAGGGAAAAAGGCCAGAACTGGGACATGGACTTTGTTCTCTCACTTACAGTGGGCCAGTACTGCTGCAGGTGAAAAGCATGTTTGGTAACTAAGTTTGCAATAGTATAAGCATGGTAGTGGGTTGTCCTATTTATAACTTCCCTTGGAGAATAACCTGAACCAAAAGTATGTTGTTATATGAAATGGACACATGTTGGTAGTCGTGTTTTTTCTGTTATTCAAACAGATATTCTTGTTATTTCCTATTTCAGTGGTCAATTCTGAATCTTTAATGAAAAGGAAAAAAGTCAATTGTATTTACATATTTGGGCTAATTCCACAACACCTGCCAAGGTCTTCCTATTTTCAGCACTGCAGATATTCATTGCTATGTAGTGTTCTTCTGAGATCTCTGAACAAGCAAAATTGAAAAGACCCCCAAGATATTTGTAAGCTTATTGCGGCTGAAATTTACCAAAGCCAAAGAATTACCAAAGAATTTACCAAGTTCACTCTGTCAGTAAGAGGTAGGAAGTTATAATACTTCCTCCCTCACGCCCCCCCCTCATTTTTCCATTTAAGGCAAACTTATCATCTTTATTCCATCCCACAGAAATAAGATCCTAAAAAACCCGACCTTTGCAACGATGAAAAATTTTTGGTATTGTTTTTGTAATGGAGTACCTATTCATGTGTGTACTGGTGACCTAGTCGTGTGGTCAGTGCTGCTAAAGATATTTACAGGTAACATTCCTCCAGACTGGAATGAAAGTATTTTTAAGGAAGTTAACAATTTTAGTGTGATGGAAAGGGAAGAAGGGCATTAAGTGAAGTTGCACATTTCAGTGAGATTGCAAGCTGCTTTCTATAACCTGTATATGCTGTCATGAATTTTGTTCATTATAAACACAGTGAGTCTTGGAAGAACTAATTGTGTAGATGTAGTTTCAGCTCTGGATTCTGTAGTGTTTGGTACTCTATAAATGAACAAGGTAAGTGATACTGCTCAGGATGGAATACCCCAATTTTATCTGTATGAATGAATGAATATTCCTTCCCCAGGTAATTTGGTAATATTTACTTTATAATGAGCATCCTAAAAATGTCTCTTAACAAAAATATACCTTGGAGCATGTAAAATCAGCCACAAAGCATTAGCTTGTTTCATCGAAACATTAGCTTGTTTGTCGAAAGACTGAGGGATTTGGGTCTTTTTAGTTTAGAGAAAAGAAGATTGAGGGGGGATCTTATTAATGCTTGTAAATACTTAAAGGGAGGGTGCCAGGGGGATGGGAACGGTCTTTTTTCAGTGGTGCCCAGTGATAGGACAAGAGGTAACAGGCACAAACTTGAATATAGGAAGTTCCATCTTAACATGAGGAGGAACTTCTTTCCTTTGAGGATGGCAGAGCACTGGCACAGGCTGCCCAGAGAGGTGGTGGAGTCTCCCACTCTGGAGACATTCAAAACCTGCCTGGATGCCGTCCTGTGCAACCTGCTGTAGGTGACCCTGCTTGGGCAGGGGGGTTGGACCAGGTGATCTCCAGAGGTCCCTTCCAACCCTGACCATTCTGTGATTCTGTGATTCATCGACGTCCATAATGGTGCATGCTTAGTTCAAGCTCAATTTTGTGTGCTGGTTCTGACTGTCAGTGGAACCAAAACCTGTGATACTTGTATTGGTAACACAGATATCGTTTTTGTCTCTTTAACTAAATTGAAGATAACTATAGTGGAGAGATGGGTTTTCTTCTTTCTTGTATGTAATTTAACTCTTTGGAGGTGCTTTGTGGGTAGCTGAGATGATGTGTTATTAGGAGCTATTTTCTAAATAGCAAAATACCTATAAAACAGAAGAACGCTTTAAACCTCCTCAGAGAGAGACAGGGACTCAAGGAATGTTGGGATTCTTATGGGGGGGGTAATGCTTTTTTATTTATTTTTCTTAAAGTGAAACCATCAATTTAAAAACTGCATTCCTCTAACAGAATTATGGGAAATGTGGGTCAACTCAGTTCTTTCTACATGGTTTATGTAATTGTTGTAGGTGTTGCTCTCCAACACGTGGTGCTTTATGATGCTTTATTCAGGAACACTGACTACCTGGATTTGAAAATCTCCATTATGAGATTGTAAAAATTCAGCAAGTTTATACAACTGACAACTGAATGATAATCTCATTGCAGGTATCTGTGCTTAGTCTTAAAACATAGCAAAATAAAAACTGAACAAATAAACCCTGGAAAATTTGAGCATCAGGCTAGCATTACTGTTGAAATGCTCTGGATAACATCTCAAAAGGGCGTAAGTTCATGCCTCTAGATCAACTCCTTCCTCTGTGGATCACAAGACATGACAGCACTTCAGCTCTGCAGTAACTCCTTTTTGTTTCGCTGGAAACATTGTTTGAATATGTCTGTATCACAGGACGTTGTAAGGCAGAAACCTTGAATATGAATTCTAGATAAGATAGCACTCAGGTGCGAGGGGCTGTATGTGCACATTGGACCAGAACCTTGGGCAGTCACTGAGGTTCTACACAGCTTCTAGAGGGGCCTAGAAAGGGTTGGGGTATGGCTCTGTAATCTTCAGCAGCAACCTTGAATGCTTCGACCCAGCTTATACAATGGATAAGGTAATACTTGGCAGGTTTACTACGAGACTTGGGATGAGAGCATGGGGTCTTTGAAGAAGGGGCACTGTGCAAACACAAGAGTATTTTTTAGTTAATAGATAAAATTAATGCTTTGGTTAAACTCAGGTAAACTTGATCTTTTAATCACATTTTACAGACTTTCTCTAAAGAAAGCCTTTTTGGAAGACCAAAGGCAATTTTTGGTGAACTCAAAGTGGAAGAAATACAAAAGAGAAAAATTATATAACTTGGCTCTTTAGGAATAAGGTTAATAAAAGTGCTTATTTATCTGTCCTGCTGTTGTTACCTACACAGGCCCAGTGGAGAGAAAGGTTTTGTCTGATTTTATTGGTTTTGTTGTGTCCGTATAAATTTTATGGCAGATCAGAGTAAATGGCCAGAAGGAATTACCATGGTTTCTTTTCGCATTCTGCCATAGGCTAACCTTGGAAGTTGCTTCAGAACAAAAAAGCCCTTTTTTGAAAAATGTCCAGGGCTAGTTTTGGAAGTGCCTACATATTTCTGAATACTGACCTGTGCTTCCCCTCAGATCATGGGTGCTCAGCATATGGGAAAGTTAAGCAGGTTTTTTTTTAAGCAGATTGTTACAAGATCAAAAGGTAGTGGGTTTGGGGCTTTGTTTGTTTGTTTTTAAAGTATTTGTCCCAGCTGTAAGGTGACTGCCAAATTTTTTGTCTTCAAAGGTACATTTCGGAATGTAAGTATGGACAGGATCAGGTATCCTTAGAGTAAACAACAGTTCCTTTTTCTTTAAACCATCCTCTTAAATTAAAGCATTGCTTTTCTTTGACCAATGGTTACAGCATGAACAGGAAGTATGCATTATAATTTAATTACTATATTAAATGGATACATGAATTATAAGATTATTTTCTAGATTTCTCAGATATCTAGTATTAATTTTCAGAATATTTTCAATACTACATCTTGCCATTACAGCCTGTCGAGAAGCAAAAAGTTGTCATGTAGTCAAATAAATCATATCTGAGAGAATCACAATTTAATATTAAGGACATGATTTCAGAAGTATTTTAATATGTTCATGGCAATGTCATGACAACATTTAAAGGTGGCCTTTTATACCTTGCTGTCTCTTCTGTGTGTCTGTTCAGGAATTGCTATGCCTCATGGTATGTATCAACTATTTTTAGAACCTGTTAGTGATGGCCACTGAGAAGTCATGACTGCTGGAGTTGAAACTGATGATAGACTCATCAGCTGATGGTTCAGGCAGGCAACCTCCTGTATTTTGAGTTCTTAAAACATTAGATGTCCATTACTGTCTCTCTGGCTCTCCTCAGTGTCATGAAGCTTAACATACCTTTCTTTTAACAATTTCTTAATTGTTGTTTGACTGTTTTAATAGCATTCTTTTAATGGTATTCTGTAAAAACAAGGTGAAAAGATGGATTTGTGGCTTTTTTGCTTTCTCAGTATGTAAAAATAAGGCAAGGAAGAACTTTTATTGTTAATTAAACTGCAAGAACAAAACAATGAAACAGCTTTTTACAATACATAAATAACTATAGCTTTCTATTTTCTGAAAGTCCAACAGAATGATATGCGGGGAGGGGGGGATACACATTTTTAGTACCAAAATCAGTGTGATGCAGTGTTGGGACAATTCACATGTACTGGCTATTTTGCTGTAATATTTTACTGAATACATTAATTTTTATGATGGTATACCTAGGTGAGATTGGCAACAAGCTGACATTGGTATATTCTTGGGCTTACCTGGGTGCCTCAGGTTTCAAAAAAAACAACACACGTAGCACCTCAGCTGCTCATGCCTTTACCTTCACTTGAACTTCATAAATGTTGGAACATGAGTTATCTTGCTATCAAAGAAGAGAACCCCAAGAAATTAGTGGTTTTGATAATACAAATGTTATCTTAAAGATTTGAGATGGAAAGTGGGATTTGTTTGGGGTTTTTTTTGTTGTTTTGTTGTTCTCTTTTTTAATTTTAGCATTTTGTTTTTGTTAATATGTGCCAAGTCAAAACACCTGATTAAGCTATTGGCTGAAAAAATTATTTATTCAGGTTTTAGTGTCTTATCCCTTCAACTAATCATTGTTTAAGACCAGTTCCCATGTCCAAAAAATTTCTAATAAGTCATCTTGGAAAGATGCAGTATTTCTGATGCTCACAGGATCCTGGTATATTAAAGAAATGTGAGTATTTCAGTGCCCTGTTTGGATGTCAGCTGTGCTTGTTCGAGTGCGCTCCATCTGCATCAGGAGTGTTGAGCCACTGTGAGTACATCATTGTAGTAATACTTTTTTTCAGGCTTCCCCTGTGCTCCATGAGGAGGCTGAACAAGACAGACAAATAATTTCATTTGCAAGTCTCGCAACTTAATGGACAACAGACAAAACCTAAGAAAAAATGCATTCTGTTGGACATTGTAAAGAACAGCTTTAGCAAAATCATGAGATTCTTTTATCTGACATACATGTAGTAAGAATATTTTAACTTCATGTACAATCAGATACTTTTGTTAATATTCTCGTTGTTTTGCTAATGAGGCTTTAAAAATGTTAGTGACTGAAAATACAGATTAAAACCTCTTCCTCTCCCTTCTTTTTACCACCATTCGATCTCTTCACCCCCACCCTGCCCCTTCTCTTTTTTTTCCTCTTTCCTTCTCTTGCCTGCTGTCAGGAAAATCTGCCTTTGAAGGGACAATTCTGTACAGAGTGGCACCGGCAAAGATTGACAGCTACAGACGCTATAACAGTGAGTGTGTTTCAAAATCAACAAGCAATAGCTTTAGTCCTCAGTACTTGTTTGATTTATCTACACTTGTAATATGTGCCACTGCTACTCACTTATGGCTACTCTACATGCATATATCTGTCTGTAAGCTAAAGTCAGTTTGCTGCTGATGAACTGCCTAGCCTTAATGCAATGAGAATGCACTCGTTCCTTCTGTGCATGTGTATGTTATATGTCCATATAATGTATGTGTGTAAGACCACAATAAATTGTGAATTACATCGGATGTTTGGGTCTCAGCTATGGATTGAAATGACGATCATTTAGTCCCATCATTTTTACCACCTGAAACATGAAGACTATTGATAATATCCACAAATCTTTGAATTACAAGTCCTTCTGCTCTAAAATAAAGTTCCCATTGTGATTGCTGAATTCATAAAATATGCTTTGCTTTTCTTAAAGAACATTGTGGGTTTTGTTTTGTTTGGATTTTTTTTTTTAATTTAATGCATGCTCTTCATTTGGCATTCTGTCTTTGACAGCTATTACTCACAGCATTTTGGTTGATACATTTTTTCTGCCAAGGAAGGTAAAAGATATAAAGCTACTTTAATTTCATATTCAGGTTTTTGCCTCCTGCATTTTAGAAGCAGGGAACATGCTGCTTTTCATATGCTTTTACTGCCCTGTTAATACAGAAGAATAGCAGATGATAACATCAGATATAAGACACAGGAAGCAAGGAAGACAGAAATCTGTCCTTCCACCTGCTTCCTCATCGAGAAATCTAGCAGAAAGAGATCCTACTGAGTCACATTCAGTGTGACTAAGTACAAAATGTTCAGTCCTGTCCTCCGGTGAACAGGATGTTCTGCTAACTTTGGCATCTGCTTTCATCCCAGACAGCTTTCTCTTCAAAAGATCCAAGCTTTCCTGCCCTTCTTTCTCCTTTCTGGGTTGGGGATGTTTGCTGTCCTAGCTCTGAGGACTTCTGTCTTATGCATGTTTGCAGCAAAGCATGAAGCAGTCGAAGTGGTGGTCTTCCATTCGGATAACTTGCACTTACACCTTCTTTTTCTAAACAAAAACTGATCTTTTTTTAAACAAAAATCTTTGGGGATGTGTGCAGCCCTGAGTATTTCCTCATGGAGAATTATCTTCTTGTCCACCAGAATTCATCTCTGTTCTGCAGCTGTTCTCGAGCTTCCAACTGAGCTCTTGCTTTGACTGGAGCAGACCACGTGGCTGGTGGTCTTCACATTTTTCTGCTGCTTCTCACCTTACAGTCTTCATGAGTCATGCATCACTCAAATTGCATGCTTCTTGCAGAGTTCTTAGACCATTGTGTCCTCGAATCCACCTATCTGATGAGCATAATAAGGATTCACAAAGTGTATCTCCAGTATGCTTGATTTCTGACTTTAAGATCTAGCTTCAAATCAGATGCAAGGTCTGCCTTTGGAGCCTTTAATTTCACAATATTAATCTTTCTGGGCAATGTTGCCCTAACATTACCTTTCAGAGTTTTTCAGAAACCTGCTCTCCATGCCCAGCCCATTTTTCATTAAGTGTCAAATGGCCCTTCCTCTTTTCTCAAGTCATTTAGGGTGAGCCTAAGTGAAGTCAGGAAGAATTCAGTCACCTTTCCAGTTGTGCTAGAGCTCTGCATTTAGTTCTGCTTGTTAATAATACTGGCCCATGGTCATGCCACAGAAAATAAACTTAATCAGACTGATTTCACAGCGTGCAGGATTGGATGAGTATCTACAGGTATGTTTGATAACCAGCTGCAAGAAGACAGTAGACTACCACAGTAGATTGTCTCACGTTGCTCTGGGCAACACCCATCTAAACTTTGTTTTTGAAGCTGACCAAAGATGTCTTCTTTAATACTACCTTCCCTTGGCATTTGGTTGAGACTTGCATGTTTTTTTCATGCTGCAGAGGTATTTTGCTTTCCCTGTAAAACTGCATCTCAGAAGACCAGAAGTCCAGCTGCATTTGGGGCCTGGTTGTTGCTTACTGGGTTGGAATTGGGACCGAACTGGGCAGCATGCAAAATCAGATCATCTGGGAAAGTTTTAAACAAAATTAGGCTTGGCATTTTTGATACTATCAGAGATGTTCTCTCCCAAACTACCATGCAAAAAGGAGGGTTCTTTATTCTTCCTGCTATGTCTATTGGCCTCTCACTTCCTCGTGTTCTTCCCAAGCAGGCCTACTGAGGGTGCGGCCAGCTCCTGCCATTTCGCAGCGGATCTGTGGTCCTTATTTTTAGTCAAATATCCATGTGCTTCTGTGTCCAGTGAAAATCATTTGGAGGAATCCCGGAGAATTGTTTTTGTTTAGGGATGTCTGTTTAAAGTTGTTTTAAACACACAGCTGCTCTAATTTCAGCTTTCTGGTTTCTCCATGAGTTAAGCTCGAGTCAATTCATAGCTTTAGATTAGTTATGCCCAGAGGGTGCTTGGATTCAACTGTATCACATTGCATGAAGCGTTGCTCAACTTTTGAAGCAAGCTTAGAGCTTTTACTTCACAAATATATGCTTAGTGCTAAAATACTTTCATTTTGAAAGCCATTTTGCAACGGCTTTGTTTAAGCGAAATTCTCTTACTTAACCAAGGCCTATAATAGCTAAATGCTGTTGAATTAGTGTGTAGCTGCTTCTAGAGATACCTTTCACCGAAATATGCAAGATTGTCTCCTGCATAAACACTCAGCCTTGCCTTCATATGCTGACATGGCTTTTTTGGTCATTAGGTATGCCAGGCTCTGCTCAGCAATAATTCCAACTCCTTTGGCATTCTGCTCATCAACCTGCTGTCAGAAAATTTTTGCTACTGCATATGCTGGGCGAAGAGGGACACACAGCAACAAAAAATTACTTACTTGTTGTTTTGTTGGTCACAAACCTTTTTTCTCTCATCCTGCAACTTTTCTGCAGCTCCACGAAAAATGCTTCTTGGATTTTTGGATTTTTTTTTTTTATTTTTACTGGTTTATTTTCTCTTTCTTCCTTCGCTTTCTTTTTCTTCGAAGGTGCTTTAACTAAGGAACAGGGCAGATACAATGCTTGATTTGACAAATATTTGCCTCTCTTTCCTTATATGTGGATCCACAATGCTGTCAGTAATAGATATTAGATATAATGGAAGAAGATGAGACAGGATCGTTCAAACAGAAATATTCGTGAGTAACCTTAATTGTGTTTTCTATTGCTCCACCACTTTTTTTTCCCCACCCCCTCCCTCTAATACTTGAGGAACTGTGGCTGGTCAGAGTTTTCAAGGAAATCAATATGGTTGATGTATTTATGATGTTATTAACCCCTTTTAAGAGTGCCTGAATGTGAGTGAAGTTAAATGAGAAACCCAAATGTAGATTTTAACAGTTCTGAAGAGAGGACAGTTGCAATTTTTCACTTTTCCTCAACTTCTTATAGCTTGCTTACAAAGAAGAACATATATTAAATACACAGCTGCTACAATGAAAAATAACATCTGAGAAAGAACAATGCTAAAATTGGGTGAGGGAAATCTTTATGATTAAAAATAAGCTTCCTTTTTTCTGGAGAAGGAATGTATAGATGGCGAGGGATTGGAGGTGGCGGGTGGAAGAATTATGTTGACTGGGGTGAAACACGTTAAATCCTTCTGTTCATTCGGACTCCCGCTACCAAGTGGTTTTCCATGAGTCTCACAAAAGACTGTTTTTTGGTGAGTGGCAGTTAAAGAAGCCTTTTGGGTGTGGTTGCTTACCTGTCCTTTCATGTGTAATAACCTGTTCCTATACTTGATGAGAACAAGGATGGTGAAAAAGTAGTTCCAAAATGAAGACGGCGATGGTACACTTGTAGAGCTCCTGAATGATTGTTTCTATTCGCTCTTACAGTACTTGGGGAAATGGCTGGGGATGAGGTGAAGCCACCAACTTCCATATTGATGGCTCTGTGTTCATGCTGCAGAAGATGCTTGCGCTGTGTTGCCCTTAATGCATGCTGCTTCGTGGTGCTGGACACTGGTCCCCTTTTCCCTGCATGATTTCTTGTGCAAGCATAAAAATCTTGGGGCTGTTTCTTAGGTGGCAAGCACTGTTGTGCTAAGGAAAACAAACATGCTGAAAGGAAATGACAAAATGTTTAGATTACATGGTTTCATTTCTTCAAGGAATATAACTGAGAATAACAAATAATGACTAATATTGAGATAGTCTGCCTCAGCTATTTGTACATGTATAAACCACTCTTGGTAAATTTGTTTTCTGAAAGCGTGAATTTATTAACCTTTAAACTACAAAGGACCAACATGGCTTTGTTCTACAGTAATATTTAAAATCAAACCTCTTGTTCTGATTTTGATTTTTTTATGATGCTATGAAGTGTTGTTGGGGATGGCTTCAACAAAATACAGGACCTTGACAGAAAGCAAGCTCAAGATAAATACCTCGTAGACTGTGGGTATTTGTTCTGTCTTCACCAGTATGTGAGGAAAAGGAAGGAGGACAGTTCCTGTCTCATCTACTGCAGTTGCCATGTATAGCTTCACCTTCTTTGTCATTCAGATCAGTCACTTGGGCATTCCAGGCTGTCATTCTCTAAATAGAAGGAAAGGACATATTTCCCCTCGCTTTCCTTCCCTTCTGTAAAAAGCAAAAATCTCAATAAGCTCCATTTACACAGTTCTTTGTTCTATTAAACACAGTTGACAGCGTTTCTCTCTGGCTGCCAGACCAAATCAGGAGATTCTTTGCATTGTCTCAGGTGTGTGCCTCTGAACAGCTGACCTTTACATTGCTTAACAGAGCTAGCCTGAGAAGCGCTTAGAGGGCCAGAGCATCATTGGCTTATACATCATCAGAGTGGTCCGTCTTTTGCCCATTGCCATAACTTGTCTGTGGAGAGAACAATCCAGAATAAAGAACAAAAGTTAAATTGCTAAATAACAGCTCAAAATAGAAAGCTCTGTAAAGCTCACAATATATTCGCCCCTTTTTTCCTGCCATTTTAAGCTATTTAGAAACAATTTGTTTCCTGCTTTGAATGGAGGTAATTTTATCACAACTGTTTATTTTTGTTTTAACAGCTTTGGTTTACACAGCCCTTTATCATCCCTAAATATCTTTCTGATTTAGAATCTTGGTTTGATGCCAGCACAGTTCTGGGGCCATTGGTGAATTAGGTCTGATGTTGTGGTCTCTTTTTAATCCCTAATTGAGCTAATCTGTTTTGGTACATTTCAGAATGTTGCTCTCAAAAGACCTGTAACTGGCATAGCAGGAGTGTGGTGTGTTTGAAATGTCTTGAGAAAACTAATCTCTCTTATATACCCATAGAGGAAAAAGTGTGTATGAAGTGTGAAATTCCTCCAGACAGTGTTGTGAGAATTTAATCTTCATGAATACTAAATTATCTTGCATTTGTAAGGAAAATGAAGCAACAGAGAATCTTATAGCTCTGGGTGTTTTTAAATAGCTGTATGTCAGTAGTCCCGTATCTTGTCCGAGCCAAAAGTTGGGAACAGTTGGCTCCTGGGAATTTTAACACCTTGCTGCTGATGCTGTCCTTGTTCAGACTTCAAGGAGCTTACTATAAAAGTGCACCCAACACTCAGATTTGAGCTCTCTACCTTGTGGTGGAGATGATTCAGTAACAATAAATCCAGGTAAAAGAATCGTGTCTTTGCTTATAGAGCCAAAAATGTTAAGTGACACCCCCAAAAGACTTGTCTCCTTCCTGAGAAATGCTAAAGATCTGAAAAATTTTCCTACTACTAGGACTGGTGTGATAGTAGGCATGTTAGTGAACACCTTGTTGATGTTACGATGTACTTAGCTTCTCAGTTGTCCAAATGCTGACAGAGAGCTGACAGATTCTAGAAAAGTTAGTGTTAAAAATGAAAAAAAAAAAAAAGGTAGTGAGAGGCCTGACTACTGTCACTTTTATCCTATCCTGGCTATATTTGAAGTTTTTAATAACTAGACTTAAAAGAAAAGCAAAAGATGTGCTCAGTGCTTTTGAGGATAGCAGTTTGCTGAGCTGCTGGCCTTACCTTAGTGCTTAAGTTCATAGCTCTGCCACAGCTGTTTCAGACTGCGTGGGTGTATTGGTCAGCAGCAGCAGCAGACTCCGCCAGCTGAAATGCTCTGCAGTTTTTAATGCCCGTTTAGCAACCTGACCTCCCTGCTAACTGTAGCTCTTCTTGCAGAAAATTTCATGTTTAAAATTCATAATCTGACAGTCTAGGTCACTCAAGTTCCTGCTTAGTTCCCAGCTGTTTCTGTGGGCCACATTTGTCTTTTGGGGAAACTGTCCCCCCCAGATCTGTTCTCCTACTGAGCTGTTTGCAGTGCGGCGAAAAAGGCCATGAAAAGCTGAAGAAAAAAAAAATGAGGGTGGTTGGAAAAGGGACGTTTTTCCATTTTTAAGAGGAGGGATCACCTCGGCTATGAGCTATCCCTTCCTTGTGTAGGCAGAGCTAGGGAGGCCAGTGCAGCTGCACTTGGCAGGATTGCTCCGAGAGGATTGCTGACATATATATGCTGAGATATATATACATGTATATGTCTGTGTGTATATGTATCAGGGAATGATCCAATGAAAAAATAAATGAGAGGAGAGAATTTTTCAGGCAAGGGTAGGCATAGCGTTGCAAATCCTTGCTTGCAAGTTCTTTATCTGTACAAATCAGAGGTGTATATCTCATGTACTTTGGGAGGAAGGTGAGAGAGAATCTCCTTAGCATGTGTTTAAGAGTTAAGAGCATGTTATATTATTTTCTGTAGGACTGTTTTGTACTTAAGCACTGCATTATTGTTTCTCAATGTTACTGCAGATCTTCATTTTATCTAATTTGTTCTGTTTCCACTGCATATAGTCCTCCTCTTCTGTCACCTTTGCCTCTTGACCTCAGCCATGAAGTGATAAGAGCAAGAGCAAACCACTTCTTGGAAAAGACAGGGCTTTTATTCTTATTTATTTTTTTATTTAAGTCCAGAGGGCTCTTCACTTTGTGTCAGTCAAAAAATAATAAATGACGTTATTTTCCCAGTTGGTCAGGAAGAATTCTTTTAACTTCGAGGAGCTTTGTAAAGCTGGCCTCTGTATCCGGCTACTCAAATGCAGTTTAGTTTGGACAGGCATCACTTCAGTATGTTCTGTCCTCATTTGAGAAAAAAAAAAAAAAAAAAGCTGTTATTTCCTATACTGCTTTCATTATGAGGACTGTATACTGAGACAAAGCTCTGTGGCAGCATAGAGAATGAAATGACTCTTGGATTGTCATCAAGCACAGATGGGTGATGCTCAGGAAATCTGTTGTAAGCCTGAGGTGAGGTTCCTCTTACAAGGTGTGGTGTCTCATCATAGAAGAATGGTGATAAAAGATGAAGACGCCATAATGAAAAACAAGTGATGACCCAGAAACAAAAGCCTGATTCTTATTGAAGCCCCTTGAGGTTTCTGGTCTCTCTTTCATGTGGTCTTCAAAGATCTGGAAGTCCATGTGAGACCTGTTGAGTAATTCCCATAATTACTTCCATATTTCAGTTCCATCCACTGGCCAATGTCCCGGTCCTCTTCTCCCACAATTAGTGATGCCGAAAAACTACTTTAATTTTTTATTTTAAAGATAGCTTTTCTGTTCGTTTCAGAGAGTGGCTAGGAGTGGCCATGCATTCTATCAGTTAAAATGCAGTTACTTGTGGTGGGAGGTCTCTGCACTGCTCCTTCCCTCCATCACAGAGTAGATTGAGGAGATTTTGGCAAGGATGAAAGAAGGAACCTTTGCCAGAGGGTAATTTTCCCATCCCATATTCAGAAGATCTTTTGTTCAGCAAAGAGACAGTGATCACTGTGATTTGTTTAAATTTTTTGACTTGTGGATGTTTTATACTCAGAAATATTATTTGTAACTGGTCCATTGGTAAACATTCTCTTTGCATTTAGAAGTAGTAAATAAGATTGGTTCTAGCCTCTGTCTCAGCCAGGGCCCTGGAGACTGCTGTTTT
This sequence comes from Anarhynchus alexandrinus, assembly GCA_008711295.1. Taxonomy (NCBI): domain Eukaryota; kingdom Metazoa; phylum Chordata; class Aves; order Charadriiformes; family Charadriidae; genus Anarhynchus; species Anarhynchus alexandrinus. Next base: position 4,648,136 of record VUYV01000018.1, read on the forward strand.
GCAAAGCTGGGGGAGGTCCAGCCAGCAGAACTTATAGCATCTTCTGTTACCGCTCAAGTCACAACAAGGCATAGGAATAAGAAAGAGGCAGTGACTTTGTCGTGTTGCCTCAAGAGGTTTATACCTTTCTGGCTTAATTAATTTACCCTTGCACTCTGAGTGCCTCTGCATTGTGTAATGGCTCTGCTATAGATAACCACTCCCCTCCTGCCAACCACAGCACAGAGCAGGATCACTGTGAATGCTTGCTTGAATTCCTTGCTTATTGCTTTCATGAGCTCTGGAGGACAAGGAGCGTACAGAAATTACTTTACTGATGGCAGGAATACTACCGTTCTAACTACCATAATAAACCACTGAAGCCAGATTTGAAGTTTTCCCCTAAGGTCTTCTTGGGAAAATAAAAAGGCCCAAGTAAAGAGATCGAGACCCAGATATTTAAAAAAAGGATTACATTATTATTATTTAGAATGTTTTAAAATTCCAGTCCTGCCCAGTTTATTGAACAAATAACTTGTTCAGTGTTATCTAAATTGAACACTCAGAGAAACAGAAATGTTACTTACATTCAACAGGTAGATGTACCAGCCCCTCAGGAGGCCAGAGAGCCTAAGCATTTTGCTTAGTGTTTAGTCTTTAGTTTGTTTCTGATTGGGAACTCTCTCTAATTCTGCGTTCATATTCCTTTCATGTTTTGGATACAGAAAATCTCAGAGTAACATGTGATGACTTTTCTGCTTAACAGTTTTGCTAAAAATCGTGGCCTGACACAATTTGTGATTTAATTTCCTAGCAGCACCCTGGTGTTGAAACCAATTTAACTGGTGAGCCCCTTGTGTCCTTGATCGTGAAGTTGTGCCTGTAGGCTTCAGGACTTGTAGTGGTTTCTGTGGTTCACCAGAGAAGCTGAAAGTAGCCCTTGAAGAAGATGCTATGTTTTACTGGGTAGTCGTGTTCCTAAACAGTGAATCACCAGGAAGACAAGGAGTCTACTCCAAAACACCTCGCTGTTCACCAGCATGGCAGAAATTTGTTGGGTTTAGACTGTTTATTAAAACCAAAGCCATCACTTAAGTCAAGGAGGCAAAAGCAAAGGATTCAATAGTTACTACTAAAAATGTTATTCATAAAGATTTTCATTGACTTTATAAAAATATTTTTTCTTTAGGTTGTTTGTCTATTTGGTTTTGAAGGGTTGTTCTAGTGTAGGCTGGAAATTATATTCAGATGCTTTCAGCTCAGGAGCACTGCTTCATTCTGTTTCTGTTGCTTGTACACGTCAGAGAATTGTAGAAACTGAGGCATTACGAAGATTTTCTAAAACTTCCCATATGCTCCACAACTTGCAGTCCTTTTATAGGGATCCAGCAGACTTTGCCTGATCTTAGTGCCATTTCTTTCCTTTTGGAAGAAATACAGATAATTTTTGGGTAATGTTACTTGCTTACCAAAGGGATGACGGAAGGAGATTTGTATATAATCTCTACTTGATTTTAGGTGTCTAGATTTTAAAGAAGAATCTTTTTCTTCTGTACTGGCAGCCTCTTATGATGAAAATCCACCACAATCACCTTGTGGACCTTGATACAAAAATAACTAAGATGATAAGCTTACTTGAAATTTTTCTTTCTTTGACTGTTAAGATCTACATCTGAAGCACCATGAATGCTTGGGAGGGGAATGTGAGGATTTGAGTTTGTTGTTATTAGGTAGAATTAGTGCTGTAGTAGCAGCAATTGCTTTGGTTTTCCTGGAGACATAGTTAAATCAGTCTGTAACGTGGGAAGGCAGATTTAAATGATCCAGGGGACAGTTTCAATTGGAGGAAACTTCAGTGGGTCACTTCTGCTGCCAGTGACTGTTTGGCCTGATTCTGCACCGTTCTGCGAAGTGGCTGAAGCATCACCATATTGCATCTGTGGCCTCTGCTATTCAAACAGCAGATATTTTCAGATAAGCGCAGAGAAATTTTCCTATTCACTGAGAGATGTAATGCAAATCAGTATGTCAGCTTTGATTTATTATATTCCTAGAGGATAGTGTGCATGGGTGCTTTTCTTATGAGGCTGTCTATGCTGCAGAGAGATTTAATTTTCAGCAGGGAATGTATTATGCAGCTTATTTGATTGCAAATTTGTTTAAACAGCTTTCAGCTTTAAATTTCCCACTTAGGTAATGTAGCTTTAGATACTAATTGCAAAATTGGCTTGATATGAGTCACACAGATTTAAGGTATAGTGCACCTGGTCTGACTGCTTGTTAGCTTTAAGCAGCTTTACACAATAGCTGCCCTACAACTGAATTTAAATCTTTCATTTATTGAGTTCTCTTCCAAATAATTTTTATCTGAGGAAGAAGGATTTTCTTGGTACTCAAGGAATGGCTGTCTTCATTCATGAAGTTTTGATGCTGGAGTATGCATGTTTTGTGGATTGGTGTAAGTTCTAACTGGTACACCAATGTGATGAAATAAAGTGATTTTTAAAACTCAAAAATGAGCGCATGACACAGAGAGCATCTTCTCTACCTGTTTCTTGTGGTTTCATTTTCCTTTAGAGGATGGTGGGAGGGATCATTTTACAGTCACAATCTGTTTGGAAAATAGTAAGCTTCACACCTAAGATTCTGTCTTTCATCCCTTCGTTTCACAGGCCTAAAAGATGCTACAGGCTCTGAGAGTGATGGTGGTGACTCTTGCAGCACAAAATCGGAAGGAGCCAATGGAGGCACGACAATCCAACCCAAAAAGGTCAAGGGTGTTGGCTTTGGAGATATCTTCAAAGACAAACCTATAAAGCTACGACCAAGGTCAATAGAAGTCGAAAATGACTTTCTCCCAGTAGATAAGGTACGTGCCATTTCTTAATTCTCTCTTGGTGTTGGTTTAAAGAAGTTTTCATCCTAAAGTTCTAAATTCTGTCGCTGGCCAAAACTTGAAGCTTTATGGTTGTTATTTCCTAATCTTTCTGTGGACAAGATTCTGCTTTTTTTTCTCTTTTGCCCCACACACTAGCAAGTGAATTCTAGTGAGGTTAGCTGCTTGCAAGGACTATTACTTTGCTTAAAGGTTTACTCCTCTGTTCGTACCTCCATCTGTTTAATTGGCCATTTTTCCTAAGAAAATACTACTTTAGAGAACAAGACAGGAGAGGCTTTTCAGGTTTTCAGTTACTTACATTACAGTAAAAAGAAATTGCCAATTCTTATGTAAAGTAAGAGGGAGATACTGCCATCGGTTAGCGTAAAAAAAAAAAAAAAGAAGCTTTGGCAAATACATAAATACCTCAACTTAGTACTGGATTTGTTAAAGGATGTTTTCAAAAATCACCTAGCTTTGTTGGAAGGCATTACTAAAAGAGAAAGCACATTTTTTATGGGATTGTTCTATGTGCATAGAAAGAAAGTCCTGAGATAAACACTTGGGGAAAAAATTTACTCTGACAAATTGAAACAGACCGTCTTTTTAGAGAGCACTCTTTGTTCCAAAGTCTCCAAAACTATCACTATGTAAATTAGAAATAAAGAGACTAGAAAGCAAAATGAGATGTTTCTAATGAACTGTAGGAGGCAAACTGAAAAAAAAAAAAAAGATTGATCACTCTAAGGTATGTTCATTAGGGAAACAAACAAAGAAATGCATTGTTTCCTAATGAAGTAACAACCAAAGAAAAATCTGTGAAATCCTTCCTTTAAGTGAACGGTTAGATTTGCATAGGGTTACCGATATGCTGAGAAGTGCTAGGAGGCTTCCACAGCCTGGAGTTCTGCTGTCGGCAGTTCTGCGATGCATTTTCTTTGGCTTCAGGGTGATTTTAAGAAACTCCTGGGCAGCTGCTCTTGTTCCCTGCTACGGCAGCTTCTCACCTTTTGAGTTGTGCTTGTCCAGTTGTCTGTAGAACCAGGCGCTTCATGAATTACATCTTTTTGTCCCACAAAGCTTTTGTTTCTTATTCTAGATCATTTCAGTGACCTGATTTATAGCACAGTGCCTACCCCTACATCTGCCCTGAGTTATAGCAGTACAGCAGAAGGGGACATCCTGCAGAGGCATGGTGGAAACTTCTTAAGTTAGTTATGCTGATGCAGAATTGGTTAATATTTTACAGTAGACTGCAATTTGGATTCTGTATAAGGAGGGTGGTGAAGAGCTGGGATAACCTAGGTGAAGGTAAAACCTAGATTGTATTACTCCTTGATCATTGCTGACTTCTTCAAAGCCTGCATGGTGCCCTGCTTGCCTTCTCTTTCTGGGTGGGCTTATTAACTCACATGCGGAGCTTTGTTAACACGCAGGGCCAGGAGCAGCTTAGCCGTATTCCAATGGCACCTCATCAAAGAGCCCCCCTGGGATAAAGACAGGGACAGGACAGGCCTGGTGGTGTTCACTGAGAGCTAGCTAATGAATCTCCCTCCTGCCAGATTCAGGGAACAGGATAGAGAGCAGTGAAGTCAGTTTTGCATGGAGCCATCATGGTGTCTATCTGCAGTGTGGTTTATTTGTGACCCTGACAACCTGCCAGTGTTTAAGGGGCAATTGGGCTTTGTAAGTATGCTGAAAAATAATTTTACCAGCACATGAACTTGGTTAATAAAAGGTTTCTCTCCCCCTCCATTTTGATGGGTGTTTGTTTTTATAATTTGATGGTTGCCTGCAATTTTGTTCATGGAAGTCACACATAAGGAAAATTACTCTGTATATAGGAAACACCTGATAGCAGATAGACTTAAACTCATGCATGGCTGTACTTAAACCTTTTTTTTTTTTGGCTTAGGACATAAAAAGCCCTGTGGTATCAGGAAATGAGTATTTTAATAATGCAGTTCTACAAGAGATAAGTTTTAAATTATTAATTTCCTGCATCTAGGTATGTAAAGGAAATACGCAGTGCAGGAAGAAAATTACCAAAGATAAACACACTACTGTAATTTACATTACAATAGTATTTATAATTGGTGTGTAACATAAGCATTCACTTGTAAGGGTGATGCATATGTATACACTGACAAGAATTCATGTTGCACAAAATTCAGTTCTCCCAAGTCTGATATAGGCAGATTAGAGTTTACAAATGATAAGGCCCTTTAATGCCACATGAGGATTTCTTGTGTCTGCAGTTTACTATAATTGTAGCTATCTCTACAGTAGTGATTGTAAATGGGAACTGATTAAAATAAATTATGTATCCCTTGAACTCTGGAGTCCTTTGTTTTAATGTGAAGTGTTCGCAAAGTGCTTATGAAGTGGCCTTCATTCCCTGAAGGGAAGTCTTACTCCACTTTATAGTAGTGAGAAGTCTTACCTTTGTTTTTCACAAAACCAAAATATTTGTGCAGCATAAGTCAATAGGTTTGTTACCCAGCCAAAATCAAATATAGTATTTTCAGAAAATTTCTAAAATTTTCCATCCTACCCGCAGACCTTCCATTCTGTGTCTTCAGCTTTCTCCTTAATTTGGCATGGTTAGTGGAAAATAATGGCTTAATTTTTGTAAACACAATCCATTATTTGTGTTTCAAGTGTGTAGATAACTAAAAGCAACACTTCTTTGCTGTCATTGCTTTCCTCCTGTCTCGGGGTCAGAATGGTTAACCTTTGAGCAGTGCCATTCAGAGGCTTCAGCACTGTGGTCTTCGCCTCCTCATAGCACCAAAACATGATTCACTGACACAACATTCAGTTACGATTGCAAAACATTAAAGTCCCAAGTACTTCTCTCCTGGCTGCAAGAAATTCCTCCCTCATCATTGTCATGTTCTTTGCCGTTTAATGCTGGCTGAGAGAGAGAGAATCTCTGCGTTAAGTTTGTCATTCCAAGCAAGGTCATATTTATCGTGGATCAAATAGAGGATCAAAAGTATTAAAATGTATGATGCAGAGTGCCAAATTGGTACAAATTTTTCTCTAGCAATGTAGTTTTTAAAGGGATCTTTGCCCTGGTATGTGCCTTGCTCATTTACAAGTAGCCTCAGTTTTTCAATAACTTGTAATATTTTGAAGAGGCTGAAACAATGCTTTCGTCAATTCCTTCTTCTTTTTTTTGTTTTTTTAATTCTTTCTGAAATTTGGAGGCCCTAAAACTCTTTCTGTTGCTTCTTCTTGATACAGTTATTGATGAAACATTTTATATATTACTGTAATGGTACTGTTACCTTTTTGATTTAAAATATTTCCTAACAACTACTGATTTTTTCAAAAGCATCAACAAATTACTGTGAGGATTTTATAATGTGGAATTATTTAGAACAAGATAATTCCCATGGAAAATGTCAGTCCCATTTACAGAAGAATCAACAGTGTCTCATTTTGTTGGTATTATCACTTTGTGTTCTAATGTGTTTTCAATTTTATGAATCATAAGTTTAGATAATATTTCACGCAGAGGTGATATGAATTATTGAGGTGTTAAGAAGGCTTTTACACAAATACTGGCAGGAGTATGAGGGCAGCAAGGATTGCTACCAGTTGAGCAGAAACAGATGCCATTAGGCTCTCCTGTAAATCACCAGGCAGTTTGATGTGCTCCCAGTGTTAGCCCAGTGGTAACAACGTGGGATACGGTGGCCCTTGACTTTTAAGGTGATCAATAAACTCTCTAACTAAAGGCAAAACTGAGGCATTGTATGAAACCTCATTGGTTTTAATGGTGTGCCGAATTCATTGCTTTGCTGCTCTTTGTTCTAAAAATCACAGAAGCAGATTATCCTAGGGAAATTAACGATGCAGTTGTGGGAGTTTAATTTAAGCAGTGCCTTCAGAGTTGTGCTTTTTTAAAAAAAATAAAAGAATCAAATACTTATGCTTTGTAGTCCTTCTCTTTGCCTCTTTGCTTTGTTGATGAATTGACCGCTGGCCGTGTATAGCTAGAATCAGATTCCTGAGGCTTGGCTCTGTCAAATTCCCATTAGTGACAGGTGTAAGTGAACTAATCTACAGTGCTGCACGTGACTGAAGACACAGCTTGCTGACAGATGAATTTTTAGAAGAAATACAATATGCATATAGGCATGTTGTATCTCCTGAGAAAATTCAGTGTAACACTGTTCAAGTAGCACAAGTTTTATGCTCAAATAGAAATGCCTGTTTCACATGTCCTGCTTCTGCTCATGCAGCTTTAAGACATTTAAACAAGTGTTTATGCTTATTTCTTTTTTCCTTTTTCATTTTGTGGTAGCTTATCTAAAACTTCTGTTTCTAGTTTAGATTTCCTTCCAATATAATCTATATGGGCTTCCACTGATCTAACAAGCTATCGCTTTTTTCCTCTCCTGTATCTAAAATTAAACCTCTGAAAGTATAGGAAAATTAATTCAACCAATACATTCCTTAGTCTGAGTTGACTGTGTCAGGTTGGTCTGTGAGTTGAGGCTTCAGCTGACAATGCTAAAGGCCATAATAGGTGAATATAAAATAAAACCTCTTTAAAAGCCTATTTTATCTTTTTGAAAACTGCCCTTACTTCAGAAGAGACTATTGAGAGTATTTTTTACATTTTCCATTTGAGATATATTTGTAGTTTTCTTCAGGCAAGACTTTCATAGTTGGCTAGCAGTGGTGAATTTGAGCAGAGCTAGATTTCATTAACAGGCTTTGATGAGGTCACATTAGTGTATGCCAGAATTTGATGTAAATTATATACTCAACCATCAAACTGGGGAATATTGCAGCCACTGTCATGATTTAATATAAAGGGAGAGGCTATCATGGCTGCAGATCCAGCAACTTGTAAGATCCAGTTAACTGGTGTTTAGGGATCCTTCTCACTGCAAAACACTGAACTTATAGAGAAATTTTTATTTCTGTATATATTTAGTATGTTTGGGATAGAAGAAATGGAGAAGAAATAATGGAAGTAGACACAAGAGCTATAAGGGTTAGGAGCTCATGTCAATTATTAAGTCTACCTGTCCTCTGTAATAAGACAGAAATTTGTAAACTCTGAGCCTGAGTGCCTGCAAGGTCTGAGTTTCTATTTTGAACCAGAGATCTAGGGACCCAGAACCTGGGGTGAATGCGTTGCGCCGACAGTCACATCTTCACCACACCTGCTCTGTCAGTTCTGGCCTGGTTGCTTATAGAAAACATTTTTCCCCCTTAATTTTCAGTTGTCATTTAAAAAGTCTCTGATAGATGCACGTTGGAGGCTCCTCCTGGCGTTTCTAAACCAGCTAATGATGTGCTCGAGCTGTGCCAGCGCTGCCCAGCGGCACCCGTGGTGTGCGGCCAGCACTGGCTGTGGGTGCTGCAGACGTTGGTCTGCACTTGCCTCTGCATGGCACGGCTCACTGCTGCTTACTCTTCCCTCCGATGCCTTTGGAGGTGCTTGCTCCCCTAACAGAAATGTTGAAGCCAGTGTTCAAAATGCTGAGATAATGAAAAAATGGATGTGAGTGAAACCACCCGGTAGTGAATTTGAACGCTGTTAAAAACGCCTGCTGAGGCAGGGCGCGTGCGATGTATCAAGTTTGTGTAGCACTTTGCACTGGACAGCACAGGTTTCTGCTGTTCGTTTATTCTGAGACAGCCATCGGTGATGGCAGCAGCGGTCGTGGCAAGCATCAGCAGTGTGTCAAACTGTGTAGGAACAGGGGGAAGCGCTCAGCTGTTCAAGCAGCATTTGTGTTTTGCTTTCAGGTTGCTGTCTGCCGTAGTCTGGCACTGCTGCCCTAGCCATTTTTTCCAGTGCCATCTTCTGAGGAAAGCTACAGGGGAAGAAGGACCCTGACCCCTTCTGCAGTTGTCGTGAGAGCCAGGCTGCCTGCAGCAGGGGCTCGCTCCTTCCCTGGTGTAACTTCCCATTCCTCCCGTTCAGTGTGGAAACAGGATTTATGCATTTCTAAAACAAACAAAAAAGCACACATTTGCAAATGGAGGATGATGTTCATGAGGCACTGTGGACATTATAAATAAATTCTTTAGAAGATTGTTACCCTTTCTGGAGTAACTAATTCACAGCAATGAGAAGGAAGAGCAGGGAAAATATGGTCAGCTCCTGAAATGAGAGACAATCAAAAAGCAGCATGTCCCTTTTGGGGAGCCTGACTCAAAGCAGGACTTGGTACCAAGGGAATAGAACAGGAAATGGAAAATTAAGTTTAAAGAGAGGAATAAATTCGATAACCTTAGCTGGCAATGAGTCTCTGCTGAGTCACTGAACTGTGCTACATGAATGAAGAGTGACTCCTGATCTCCTGTATACTTCCTGCCTTTCCCTGCTATCCCATTAGATATCTGTGCTTTCATGTTTTTTCACTTCGGTTTGTAAAATGTTCAAACTGCCTCAACAGACTTGTCCAGGTATTGGAGACATGGTTCAGCTTTCACATCAGTCTGCAATAGCAGGTTTTGGCTGAGAAGGTTATCCATGCAATGGTTTGTGCTGCTTGTGATGGTTTTTAGGCTTTTGTTTTTAATAAAGCAGCTATTGGACTCTAAATAAATGCAAGCTAGTTGTTGTCCATGCTGCAAGACTTTACATGTATATCGTTGGTCTTTATTCAGAAAAAAATTGTCGATATGAAAGAAAAATCAAGCATATGCATGAAAACATTTTCAACTGACTGGAGCTACTTGAAGAACATCTGAAATTAGAAGTAGAGTAGTGTAAGAAATATTGATAATATGATAAGGTACTCCTAAAAGCGACATGGAAAATCTTGTCTGTTCTCCCATGGCACAGCATTGAGCTTCTGCCAGAATGAGTTCTCCTGGAGGAGTGCTCCCTGGGAGGGAATACTGCTGTTTTTTCAGTCATGGTTTTGATTAGGAAATCTTAGGATGCTTCAGTCTGAAAAACAGGATGTGTAGGTTAAGGCTAATGCAATTTAACTTCATAATAGAGAGACAATAAAAGCATATATGTTGTAAGTTGCTCTGGATCAGCTGATGATCAGTAGCTTGCTGATCACAGTGCATGTCTGAATTTCAAGTGAATCTGTACCATTACCAAGCCTTACACCCTGACAAGCATTTTAAAAGAAGAATCACCAAAAACCTCAAGATGCTGTGCTTTAATAGTTTTTAATTTAAACTTTATAGTTTAAAGCTCTAGTTGTTTAAAATTAAGCCCATATCCTGGGCTGCATCAAAAGAAGTGTGGCCAGCAGGTCAAGGGAGGTGATTCTGCCCCTCTACTCAGCTCTGGTGAGACCCCACCTGGAGTACTGCGTCCAGCTCTGGAGCCCTCAGCACAGGAAAGACATGGACCTCTTGGAGCGGGTCCAGAGGAGGGCCACAAGAATGATCAGAGGGCTAGAGCACCTCTCCTGTGATGACAGGCTGAGAGAGTTGGGGTTGTTGAGCCTGGAGAAGAGAAGACTCCATAGAGACGTTATTGTGGCCTTTCCAGTACCTAAAGGGGGTGTACAGGAAAGATGGAGACAAACTTTTTAGCAGGGCCTGTTGTGATAGGACAAGGGTTAATGGCTTTAAATTAAAAGAGGACAGATTTAGACTAGATATAAGGAAGAAATTTTTTTACAATGAGGGTGGTGAAACACTGACACGAGTTGCCCAGAGAGGTGGTAGGTGCCCAAACCCTGGAAGTATTCCAGGTCAGGCTAGACGGGGCTCTGAGCAGCCTGATCTGGTTGAAGATGTCCCTGCTCATTGCAGGGGGATTGGACTTGGATGACCTTTAAAGGTCCCTTCCAACCCAAACTATTCTATGAAAATAAAGCTGATTTCCTGAGTTCCAGAGATACTTGATGGAGATACAAACTGAACGTCTAGGAAAGATTTCTCTCATGTTTCAGCTTCAGTACAGAGAAAATGCTTCAGAAAGTAACAGCACTGAGATTCTAGCTGGCTTTTTTTGCTGTCTGATGAGCTTCAAGAGAACTGGTTCAGGAATTAATATGCTATAATATGTCTAATAATAGCAGTAAAATCTACCCAAGTAAAATCTAATTGATATAAATTGATATAAAAAGATTTAAATTAGTATAATCAAGGCTTTAGGAATAAACAGTTTTATAAACTGTGTCTTAGTGTTTCTAAGTAAAATGAAACTTTTTTTCTTGCCCCACTTGGATTTTGTCATTTAACATAACTGATTTTTAATTGCTATGTCTGAGTTGTTAAGTCTTTTAAACTTTGAAAATATAAAAAACCCAATGAAATTATGTTTTATTACATTACATATTACAGTGATGTACTGTAATATAACTTTAAAATAATCTGTGATTGGAAAGTAGCACACATGAACTTTGAAAATTAAAAGAACAAATACAGTTAAGCAAAAAAACCCCAAACAACTCGTTTGACTTTGGAAATTACATAAATAACTTTCATGCTTGCTGAGGTATTAAAAAGACTGATGATGTAAATCAAACTGAATATAACCTGTAAAATAAAATTTATACACTCGTCTTTTGCTGTCTATTTAGCTCCATTAGTTTGTGGAATTTTTCTGAATGTGTTTCCTTTTTTAAATTTTCCCTAGTTGAGGATTATTTTTGAAAAGTCATGCTTGACTGTAGTACTTATACTTTTATATACCCATAAATTGTATAAAATATAGATGTGTTATGGATTATTCTTCTCTCTTAAAATAAATACCAATAATCGTGTGTTTTCTAGGCCTGGTAGTGATGTACTGTAATATAACTTTAAAATAATTTGTGATTGGAAAGTAGAAATCTTCAGGAAGAGGGTTGCAGGCTCAGTAGGTTTTCAGGCTTTGCTCTGAATCACTCCCGAACCTGTTCTGCAGCATGGTGCAGGCACAGGGAGTGTTGCTGCAAGAGATGTTGCCTTTTCTGTAAGCCATCATGTCTCACTCATTTCCATTCTTTAAAATATCCTGATATTTTTTCTGGAGATTTTTACTTGCAGTGGTAGTCCTACTCAGATCAATCATGATTTGCTTTCAGCATAAAGCCAAAGGGGATCTCAGAGGGCATCTAATCCAAGCCTCTCAACTGGATTAGGACCCTACATATATAAATAATTCCCAGGGGATGGCTGTTTTTTAAAAAAGCATACAGTAAATAAATTTGTGTATCCTCCCTGTGTTCTTGTATTTCACTGTTGTAGCAGAAAATATATTGTAACATCTTGGCTCTGCCAATTAATCTTTTTCTTGTTCTTTTTTGTAGTAACCATGATGAACAATTTATTGTCTTCCCCTTTAAAATCTACATACTGTCTAAGTTTTTCATGTCCTTCCTTACACTGGTTCTCAAAACTAGAGAGAACCTTTCTTTTGCTTTTATCTTTTTAATGTATGAGTTCAGAGGCTTTTTCCTTGTCTCATAATTGTGTTGGCACTCCCATGAAAATGCCTCTGTAGAGAATGGGCTGTGTGTGTATAGGGAATGTGTTGAGTATGCCTAAGTACATCCATAGTAGAAATGTTTGTGCGTAAATGCTTACTGAATAGTATATAAGGTCAAATGGGAGCAAGTGTATAGTATCTTGTGGCATGCTTAAATATAAATCTTTAATTTCTTCCAAATTATCTGAGAAGCGCATGGTGTCCTTCCCTACCCTGCACTTTTTTCAGTCATTTAAAAATTGAATGTTTGTGAGGAGGTAGTATTAAGAATTTATAATATTTTCATGGAACAGAGCATCATCTTAGTGATGTTTCAGTTTCTTGATTGAAAAGAAATACTTTTCTTATTTCTTTAAAAAACAAAAGCCAAAACAAAGGCATAAATGACATGAAATTTCAGATTTTATTTTTTTTTCAAATAGACTAATATACTCAGAATTTGTCATAAGCACATTTTCCTGTAGAGTTATTTGCAAAACTTTCTGCCTGGGCCATTCAAAAAGTCTGTACATCCTTGCTCACATTGCCTTTCCTAGCTGTCGGTCTGAAGAAGCCAGGAGAGACTAGGCTGGCTTGGGAAAGGAGAGGAAACTTCTCGCTGTGAGTGAGCAGAGGTAGGAAAAGCTCCAGATTTCCTGTGAAATAAACAAGTGGAACCTTTGTTTCCCCGGGATGGCCCAGAGAGTGAGTCAGTGTCAGGGCTGGGCTCCCGCTCTTGCTGAGCTGAGCTCATGCAAGGAAGGGGCAGGACTCCAGGGCTCTTCTTGGACACTTCGAGCTGCTGAAAGGCAGTTTGGCTTCACAATGGGAGAGGAGGTATTTCTTTTACAATTAATTCTGGGGGTTTTTTATGGCTGTTTAAAACTGTATCATAATATATGTATTCTGCAGAGCACAAGATTCGACTGCAGGGTTCTTTGGTTCTTCTGCACACTTTGTAGATGCTGGGTAGGTAAAAGGAAAAGAAGGAAAAAGAGTGCTGGGGATCCTGAAGTCCATTTCTGCTACAGAGGACTGTATTAGAATAGGGGGTTACTTCTGTGTGAAAACATATTCTGTCCTGGCTCCGTTTAGCTTAAGTTTTTTTCCTTTCGGACTCTTTGGCCATTAAACTTGCACAGATGTTTTTTATTTCTATATGATTTGGTTTCAATTTTCTTACTCTAAAGAATAATGTAACTTTACCATTAAGCAAAACTAGTTGCACAGTCTTTAGGATGTGTTGCTCTTTCAAATGTTTGCTTAGTAAACAAAAAATTCACCCCCCTTCTTTTCCTTCCCAAATGCACGAATAAAACTTCTTCTTTTTGACAGAAAAAAGAGGAGGAGCTTTACTAATTCCTCTTCTCTGTGAGGTGACATTTGGAACCTTTTGTACAAATGAGGAAAACTGATACAAATTATTTTTGGAAAAAATTATATTGGGATAATAAAATCTAAATGGAAATTATCCTTTCCTTCAAGAAACAGCAAGGAAAACTGGAGTCAACTGATGCTTGTAAAATTTTATAGAAAGCTGAATGGAGAGATACCAAGTAAACTGTTTAATGATTTGCAGATACTTTGGGGACTGTTAGTAGAAAAATGCAAATTTCTCTTAACTTTGGCTTTTCACAGCTGAAGTCACTACGGTGTGTGCAGAAATGAAGCTATGAGTTTTCTGAGTTGCTTTTTCTCTTAAGATACGCCATGTGTCTTTATTTTTTTCTGCCTTAAAAATAGAAAAGAGGAAGGAGGAAAGGAGTAGTGCAAAGAGATCATAGACCAGCCAGACACTCAATGGGGTAAAACGTCTGTAGGTCAATTTCTAAGATGCCTTTTTAACTCCTTGTTGCACATGTTTCTTTAGGAGGTCAGTGACATTTTGTGTTTCTAAAAGTTCTTAAACACAAGGGACATGAGCTTATATTATTCCAGTTAGTTGACTAAGTGCTTCCTAAAAACTTCCCAGTAAAAAACAAGGAGGGGGAGAGAGGACTCGGCTCCTGGGTAGGGAATCCTGATGCAACAGCAACTGGTAAGCCAAGTAGGGGCTGGTGGTGCCTGCTTTCTGCGGGGTGCTGGGCTACTTGCCATGCACTGGCCACCCAAAGAGCAGTTGACCTCCATATGTACAGCTGACAGTTTCTTCTGCAGCAGTCTTTGTACCTAAAACACTTGCTGAAAAGAAAAGCTGAAACACACGATATTAGTCATTTTCCATTTGTGTTTCGAATTTCAGAGCTTCATTCAAAGGAAAAGAGATGAAATTCCAGTCAGTTGAAAGAGAACCGGATGGAGATTCTAATGCATTTTGCTTTGTCATTTGTTGCTCTGCAGTTTTCCCTGTGAAAGTTTAAAATAAAAATATCTCCCTGTTTTGCCTCAGTAACTTCTGTCCTTATTTCAGTAATGCAAGATGGGGAGAAAAAAAACCCTAAAAAATGAAAATTAAAGATAATCTGAGGAGAAAAGAAAAAATATAATGCCAAAATGGAAGAAATATTTGCTATCAGCTCTAATTCTGGGGCTGTCTGCATGACAGTATGGGTTTAGTATTGTTTTTTTAAATCATTGAATTTGAAAAATGTAATTCAACAGCTACTTGGCAATGTTTGTCAGCATCGCAAAGTTCACAAAAGAGCAAAATAGTATTGTTGCCACTTTAAAAGGGAAGATATTAAAGACAAGACATTCCCTGCTTACTGTTTTCCTAGATTTTTTTTTTTTTGAGAGATGAAAGTAGCTGCACTGCTCTCCTTACTGCTGCAAAAGGAAGTGGAGATCCATGTAGTGGTTGTAAGGTTCATTAATTTTTGTAAAAGAGGGAGGTTTCATAACAGCAGTTTCTAAGCTGGATGGTACAATCTGGATCATGCTAGTTACCAACTGCAATCTAGACAGGCACGGTTCTCCTGGGAGAGTAGGAAGGAATTTCATTCACTCAGTGCAGACTGACTAAAGGATTCTTCCTAGAGAAGGTAGAAATTAATTGTGAACTGCAGTCTGCAAATGGTAAAATTCCTGGCGAGGGGTGCAAGGGGACATGATCTTTTACATTTGTGTGAGCCTCAGTCGGTAAAAGGGGAAATGAAAGATAAATAAAGCAGGGAAGAGAGAAGACTTATCTGCTCCAAAAAATACTTACTTCTGATACAAAAGCACCTTCTAGCATTGCAAATCTGCAGCTTGAAGAAGAAAGAAAATGAGCTTGTTCATACAGCTTATTTTGATGAGGCAGTTGGGAGTGTGCTGTGTGGGTTTCATTGTGTATTTGCCTCTTTTTTAAAAATAATTCATTTGTTAAAGTGTTTTTACTCATCAGTGATTCTAATATGTCTTGCTCCATTTGTTTCAGCAGCATCTACCTAATGTAAACTCTTACATTCTCTTTCTCACCATTAACCTTTTAGAAAGGCAGATTTTTAGTTCATTAATGGTTTGAAACTGACAGCCTGACAGCATCAAATGTCAGGATTCCAAATTTTACAGAAATATAAAAGTTATAAATCATGCGAGTTAAGACACACAGGTTTCTCTCCTGTCCAGCACATCAAGCATATCGGTAGGAAAAAGCCTCTTCTCTCCTGTCCCTGCCCATAATTTGAAATTTTAGGAACTTGTCAAAATAACAAGTTACAAAGCTTTCGAACGTGAACTCACCTGCTGATAGAACAGCTTTAACTGTGGAGAATAGTGATGTAAAAAGCAAAATGGGCACTCTTCTGCTCTCCAAGCTACCCAGAGTTTTAATGAAAATGACGTTTCTCTGTTCATAGTCATTCATGTTTTTGTTCCTACCCCCTTTTCCCTCCAAGAAGTTAAACCAAAAATTTTGCATTGCATATTTTACCTATGTATTTCTTTGACCGTTATTTGAGATAGCACATATTTCTCTGGTGACTTGCATAACACTAATGAAGATATTATTCATCTATGGTTTGTAGACTGCTGGTGGTC
This sequence comes from Anarhynchus alexandrinus, assembly GCA_008711295.1. NCBI lineage: Eukaryota > Metazoa > Chordata > Aves > Charadriiformes > Charadriidae > Anarhynchus > Anarhynchus alexandrinus. The sequence goes on from VUYV01000018.1 coordinate 4,664,350, forward strand.
TGCTAAACACCTGGTAGTTTTAGTGCATGTATAGCTGGATGGGACATTTGGTGCTGGCTCAGGTCATTTCTTAATGGAGCTGAACAGCTGGAAACAACAACTAAAGTAATTTTCCATTTAAGCAGATCTGAAATCGCTGAAGAGATGTTTCGTAATTGTAAATGGGAAGTTAGGAATCTGTGAAACAGTCTCTAATTAGATGTCTTCCCCACTTTGAAGGTTTGAGACTCTCCTTTTAATGCAAAAACATAAATTACTTGAATGTGGCGGATATAAACAGTTAGAGCTCAGCATAAACATCAATATCATCGCCAAGGGAGCAGTGTATTCATACACTGAAATATTGAAATATTGTGTGTCTGAAGACATCTTAAAACTGTAGCACTTTCTCAGTGAAAATCGGAGACAGTTAAAGCCTTTTCAGCTGCTTGACAGAGTCAAATTTGTTCAGAAGGTTGGTAAGTTGTTACGAGCACTTCACTGATAGTATTAAAGTACTGTGGTAGACGTACTCCATCTTACAGGTCAGACAAAGTTTGGGATGGCTAAAAAGGAAATGCAAATGTGTGTTTCTGTACTGTGGATTTGTCTTTTTCATTACAGTAGCTGACTGTCAATCCAGTGTTTGCTTTTTATAATCTTTTAGTGGGTTTCTCTGCTTCTGTGGGAACTACAAAAAATGGCCCAGGAAAGCAGATTTACATACGCCATAAAGCTTCTTCTCCATTGAAAATACCTGTAGTCGCTTACAAATCAGAGGATTTAAATTAATCCGTAGTAGCTACTGCTTCATAAGTTTGAAAACTTTTAAAATTATTTTCTCCATATATCTTTGTTCTCCCTATGTTTTTTTTTTCTCTTTTTAGCTGAAAAACTTTGTTTTATTATGTTTGGAGGGAGAGAGAAGTTGGAGTAATCCTTTGAAGTTTCCCTTGTGTTATCACTTTGGTTTTATGTCACCTTGCTTTATTTAGATGTACTTTCCAAAGTGTAACATATTGGCTATTCTATTTCCATATGTTAAATAATGAGATTTCCAGGGAATTGGAAAATCCTGAGACATCTGTAGTCGAGATCAGAATTGTGCCTGGGCTGGTAGCATGCCTCCAAACAAAGATCAATACTGGAAGCTTAGGGAAGAGTGTGAGAATGGGGTAAACATACAGAGAAATTCCTGCAGTGAGCCTTCACAGCCTCTGGTCATTTTGAACTTTGTGTTTAATAACCCTAATGGATTTTTTCCCCTCATCAAATCAGATAGTCATGTTTTCATTGCATGTAACACGTTAGCATCTGTAACTCCTGTGAAAGAGTTCCACTCAGCTGGATCCCATGTTGTGGGAAGGAGTTACCTCCTTTTGTTTGTTTTGAATGTGGTACCTGCTAATTTAATCTGATAGCCCTTAATTTTTATTACTAGAAGAGATAATGAGTGAGTCCTTCCTAACTACCTTCTCAATGCCCCTCCTAAATTTTATAGACTTGTGTTAAATCACCTGTATATATCTTTTTTTCTAGGATGAGGAATCTATTCCATAGGTTTGATCATTCTTGGTGACTTTGTCTTTTCCAGTTCCTTTAGGGACTGAGGTGGGTTATGTGCGAGGGGGAAAGAAGATGAGAACCGCACACAACGACCCAGGTGTTGGATGGATTTATAAAGCATTTTGATAGCACTTTCCATTGCTCTTTATTGCTTTCCAAAGTATTAACAGCTATGTGTTTCAAACCCCATAATTTCTGTCAAAAAATAGCCTCCAAATGTGTAATTTTACTTCTCTCTGAACTGAATTTCTGTCTTTCCTCATTTTTGGATCATCTGCGAACATGTGAAAAACAAGAGCTTTGATCTATATTCCTGAGGGACCCCACTGGTCACCATAATGAAATCCTGCCTTCTGTTTCCTGTCTTTTAATTGGTTACTTATCCAAGTTAATCTTTTTAAAAAGGGATGAACAGTAAACTCCTTTTAATCTGCATCTCAGTTTTAGTTTTTAGTGTGCACTTAGGTCACAATTTCAATCTTCTGCAGGAGCCAGGACCATCAACTTTTTAATTTGTGTGTTTTAATGACAATTGCTGTGATTTGGTCATGCAAAGTAGAAAGGATCATAGTGGACTTGCATAAAGACGGCATTGTAATGCTGTAACGCCAGCATTTATTGATTACATGGCTGGGTTTATAGATTTATGTATCTGTAGGTATATCAATAGAGATAGATACATACGTACATACATATAGGTAGATAGGTACATATAGATAGATAAAAGATAGATCTGTAGATAGATTAGCTGGCTACTGTCCTGGCAGGTAATCATAGAATGGTTTAGGTTGGAAGGAACCTTGAAGATCATCGAGTTCCAACCCCCCTGCCATAGGCAGGGACACCTCCCACTAGACCAGGTTGCCCAAGGCCACATCCAGCCTGGCCTTAAACACCTCCAGGGATGGGGCCTCAGCAACTTCTGTGGGCAACCTGTTCCAGTGCCTTACCACCCTCAAAGTGAAAAATTTCTTCCTAATGTTCAATCTAAACCTGCCCTCTTCCAGTTTGAAGCCATTCCCCCTCGTCCTATCACTACATGCCCTAGTAAAAAGTCCTTCCCCAGCTCTCCTGTAGGCCCCCTTTAGGTACTGGAAGGCCGCAATAAGATCTCCCCGGAGCCTTCTCTTCTCCAGGCTGAACAGCCCCAACTCTTTCAGCCTGTCCTCATAGGAGAGGTGCTCCAGCCCTTGGATCATCCTCGTGGCCCTCCTCTGGACACGCTATTGCTGGCTATTTTGTCTTCATTCTGCCTTGAACATTCAGATCCACATAAATCATTCCTTGTCTATCCTGGTGATTTTATAGGTCTTCTCTGTATGTGACTTCCAAATACTTTTTGACCTAATTAGATTGCCAGTATCTTATTTTATTAAATATTTCAGAAGTAACAGTTATTGTGAAAAATAAAATAGTTTTTAATCAAAACAAATGTGACTATGCCTTAAGTATTCAAAGCATTTGTTCTTAGGCTTGATGTAGTTTGAGCAGTATAACTGATGAGAAGAGGTAGTTTTGCTTCTTTTTTTTCAAATGTAAAAAAGAAATACATCAGAAGAATAAGCATTGGTGATGAATGAGAAAAAAAAGCCCTAGAAAAATCATGGTTTTTTCTAAAATTTCCCTTGTTTGGGGACCTCTGTGCTGTTTCCTTTGCTTTGTTTACTTTTTTACTTGCTTGCCTGCTTGGATTCCAGTGCAATGACAGTGGATGACAGACACAGAAATTGTAAGATGCTCTGACATTCAGTGCTCTATTTCTAGGGCACCAAGTGAACTGAGAGTGGTGTAATGTAATCACAACCTGTTTACCATTCTCTGGAATGAGAATTAGAGTATTGTAGTAGGATTTAGACTGACATGCTATTTTTGTCATCTCCCCCCCCCCCCCCGCTTTTTTTTTCTTTTTTCGCATTCAATAAGTAACTTTTGTATTTGGTAAAAATGTATCAGATTCTCTGTGAATACTAGAAAACATTTTTCCCCTAGATACCTTTAGTTTTTCTGCATATGCGTCCTAATTCCGAAAACCTTTAACATTCAAGCAGAGTATACTTGTTGACTACTTGAACAGTATCTGGTCTAGTGGAAGGTGTCCCTGCCCATGGCAGGTAGGTTGGAATGCATTATTTTCAGATTGTCCAGTATAAGGTATAATATATCTTGACTATGTGCAAAGAAACTAGAATATGAAATTTCAAAATACTTTAATTGCCTTGTTGTCTACATTCTGTGAAATATTTGCCAAACACCCCACTAAAAGAGTTCTGTGGGTGTGTGCCACGTCTGATCGTGTGGTCAAGGCACCCATTCTTCATGGAGGTATCATCTGGTATGTAGAGCAGAGTACTTGTGTCATTTGTATTTTGTCTTTTGAGTGATGTAAAGGCCAGCACTACTGCAACCTTTCCTTGGGTTGCCCTGAGCACGGTCAAAATGTGATATGCTGGCCCCGAAAATTATTAAAGCACACTGTGAGATGCTCACTATGCTTTCCTGACGAGCTTAAGCTAGTATAAATGAGCGCCGCAACTGAGAGTTGCACCTTATCCCTATGACCATAAATTTTCCTGCCACACTTCTACCCAAATATTTGTGCAGCTGTTTAATGAAGCAGATAACATTAAAACTCTCTTTTGTTCTTCCTTCCCCTCTGCAATACTTTTTAATATGGATCAATTCCCTCCTCTCCGCTTACAGATATGCTAATGCCACGGCAGAGGGGGAGGAGTGGTGGCAGGAATCCACGACAAAGGATGGCTCCCCTGGGTCATGGCCATCTTTGGTGGGTGGGCTTGGGCAGCAACTAGGCTGTTTCCTCTCTCTTGCTTAGAGCAAGTGAGTTATGAGATACCTGTGAGACACCAATTATGAGACATCCTGTCTCTCTGCTCATACTCAGAGTAAACTAGGAGTAGGAGAATAAAAAGGATTTTGCTTGCATGTGCTTGCAACAGTCTGGTTGTAATTGAGGACTGGATGAACACTTGTTTCCTGTCCTGTTCATTCACCTAACCTAGTTTTAAGGAAATTACCCTGTGTTGTGACTGGAATATCCTCATGGGTCATGTCGGTAGAAATGCATGCAGCTTGAGCAATTGGCTGGCCGTGCATTGGGCAGATGTACCTATCTAGTTGCTGTTAAAAAATGTTAATAATTGTAGTTCAGGAGCATATGGATGGTATTTCCACCAAAGCACGGCTGGGTAGAAAGTAGGTACAGAGGAAGAAGCTATTTTAGATGACTGAGACAATCAAATGTGGAGGTAGGTGCTTAATCATGCTTTCCCTAAAGAATTTTTGTTTTCAATGTAAAGGTTTCTTAAAATTCCCATTACCCTCTTTGATGTGCCATGTAATGATCCTTTAGGAACACTGTTCACTCTGTCCTTTTGGGAAACTCCAGGATAGCAATACTTGATCATTCTGTCACAGAAACTACTTTATGCGAAGTTGAATGTTGATATCATGGGAAGAACTGAAATCCTGGACATTTCTCTTATTTTGTCTCTGACAGAGTAAAGGCATTTTGACATCTGAAAGCCTTTGGGGTTTTTATAATAGGGCTCTTTCAATTTTTTTTTTTAATTTAAGGTAGACCAGGTAGGACGATGTTCCGTAAGCACTTGAAGCATATTAGAAAAAAAGAAATTAATTTGGCTCCCCCCTCACAACACCAGCACTATACATAGTCATCAAGAAGCTTGTTTATGCTTCTGTTCCTCCAGAGCTGGAAGAATCTAGTCACCATTTCTGCTTCCTTGTGAAAAAATGTTCTTAGTTACAAAATGGACTGTCAAAAATATATTAAAAAATACAACTTTTATATTGTAACTAATAGTGGCCTTGGATTTGCACGTAAACCTGTAGATAAAAAAATTGTCATGCATATAAACAAATTTGAAAATAGTACTTGAATGTTAAAAGGAAGTATTGTGGTAAAAGAAACACAGCACATTTTTCCCCTGACGTAATCACTGAGGTTTTCTGAAATTCTAAAAGTTCTCAAGATACGTAACTGCCTTTTCCTCCCCTGTATAAAATATCAGTGCATATTGTTATATTCTCACTGTTCAAACTGACAAATGATGTTAAGCTTAAAAACAGTGTTTCCAGCTCATACAGCCCATTTTTATGAATTCTTTAATGTCTGATGTATTCATTAAGAATATCTTAATGGAGTTACATTTCAAATAGCAGTTTCGAAATACTTTATATAGCGTAAAGACCTCAATACACTTTCCAGAATACATACTGATGCTGAGTAATTCTTTTTGTTTTCTTATTCCTGAGTAAATAAGCTGTTGCTTGGAGAAGCCTATATTTGTTAAAGGAGAGTCAAAGGATAAGTATGTTCGTTTAGCGCAAAGGAGTATAACAAAATCTTCTGTATGGGCCCAGCTGGTGCACAGGTGACAATTCAATCTAAATTTTCAGACGAAATGTTCTAGAGACAGAAGACCTGAATAACAAAAGTAAATAGACAAGTCAGTTTTCAACTGTATTTCAACCCTGAAATACAATTTTAAAATATTCTGAAGGAGGAAACTTGATCATAGTTCTACTTTTCTTCCTCTGGTCAGGGGTGAATAGTTGTAGGGAAGGGCCGTAGTGCCCTCCAGTGAGAAAAACTCAGTTGTATACTGCCCATTACGTGCTCTGCTTCTCTCGTGTTGTTCTCTGCTGTTACAGGGAACGCAGTTGTGCCAAAATACATAAATGAAAGGAAATGAGACTGTTTAGATTGTATCGGGACCTCATTCACGCGACTGTGTGCCACCTCAACCACTTTTGTAATCACTGTTAATTCAGTATAAGAGGAAACTGGTCTGCAGTGATAGGGATTTACAGTGTACCAAACTGCCATCAGGGCCTCTTCTGCTAAAAGAACCTGTTATTTAGTGCTAGATTGTCCTTCTGTTGGCTTCGTAAAACCAAGCATTAAGACTGGCAGGTTGCTGCTAAATCTGTCTCATCCCTCTGAATATCTGTTCACCAAATCATGGTCATTATTCATGCTTTTATCAGCTGTTTCTGCAGAAAGAGGGCACTTCTTCCCCTTTCATCTTTAGGATACACTTGTCAGGCGATTAGGGGGATTTGTGTCTGGCAGCTAAATAATCTAATTATACTCGCCTTGCAGAAATAGTGGGTTCAAGATTCTGTCTGCTTTCTTGATATATTCTGTTGTGTGTTGGGAGTCAATCTAGGCTTGGAGTCAAGAAACCTGAACTGTGTTTCCACCACGTTTCTTGTGTGACAGGACTAAGCAACTCAGAGTGATATCTACAGAGTAATGTAAGTGGAACGAGGCCGGCTGCCTCCATCCAGAAATGAGATTTATGGTAATCAGTATACTGGAGGAGGATAGAGGGAGAATGAAATGGTACTCTTCAGGAACGTCTCTGAACCACCAGCTTAGAGATACAAAGGCAGAGGGGAATATGCTGCCCTTTTTGCTGATGCTGAAGCCATTCTGCACCCAAGAATTCAAGATATACAGGGCTAGAGAGAAAATGCAGAACTTCGATTGTCTTTACAGCCTGGTGATTAGGACACTGCTGAGAGGGGGTCATTATGGGCCTTCTGGTTCATGCTGCGTGTGACTTTTTATTGCAAACATTATTGACAAAACGATAGAGTTAGGTAAATGGAGAGAAAGAGTTCATGCTGGGAGATGTCAGGGGATGCTGGCAGGGTTGAGGATCCTGCTCTTGGATTTTGAGCGTCTAAATTCCCAAAAAGTCCTTCAAGTTCTAAATCTTGTTTTGCTCCTGTGTCCCAAAGGGGTAATATCTGCTTGCTTCTTGGGAATGTTGAGCCTGATAGGTAGGAATGAATCAGGTAAAAGACTAAATAATATGTAAGCTGGAGTTGTATATCAGTATTTTGCAGGATAGATCTATGTGTCTGGAAGGGCTTGGAGAGTGTATTTTTTCTGAAATACAATTGACCTTCTTCTTATATAAAGGAAGAACAGAGGAGGAGGAAGAATTATATGGAAATCTTCAGCTCAACCTAATTAAAGTGTTCTTTGCTCCCATGTTTCCTTTTTTAGAAGTGAAGGAGGTTTTGATAAATTATGCTGGGCCTTCAACTGGAGGAGAGACCAAAATACCCTATAATAACTTGTCCCTGAGAAGAAAAGTCTATGTCATGAAGTTGTGTGTTGGATCAGCAAGAATTTCAGTTGGGCTTGCTTGGTTCTTCTAGCCACTAGTAAATTCGGTAGATATTTGACCTGTATGGGAGTACGAGTGATGTAAAACTGTTGGCGAGTCAGAAGCAAAGTTTCTGGCTCATATGGGGGGAGGTGTTTCCTGTCTCCTTGAATCTTGTAGGTCACTGTGATCTTTCAGCACATTCTATGTGCTACACCCAGTCTTGCACTGCTCTTCACCTATCAGGATGAAGATACCTGTCAGGAGTCCAGTTTCTTTGCTCAGGCTATTTCTATATGTGCAAAAAGAGTCATGTCTTCAGCCACTTTGCTCCCCAAGCTTCTCTCCTGGACAAATTGCAACTCATGCAAACAATGCTTTCCGACCTGTCTCCTAGCTCCCGACAAAAGAACAGCTGATTTATCACCTACACGGGAATTTTTTTCTGAACAAGCAGATGAATGAATGAATGTTTTCAAGCATTGCACTTGCATCTGCTTCTATAAATGAGGAAACTACATTGCAGCATGCACTTCCCACTGGGATACACTAGTTTCTTCGTCTTTGCCCATGATTCTTTTGCTGTGACTTTTAGCTTGTCAAATTTTAGCTTGTTGTGGGTTTATCTGGGTTTTGGTTCCATGGCATAAGATCAATGATTCCTGTATGATAAAGCAATTACCAAATGCTTTCCTTTTATTAGTAGTGCTTGAATAACAATTTCATTTTTACAAAGAGAAAAACTCCCCTAAATTAAACTTTCTGGATATTCCTTTGGCAAGCATTCCTTTCTGAGTTAAATAGCAGTGCAGCTTAGAGTATGTGCTCTCATCATTTTCCAAACCCTTTTATGAAGCAGAACTGTGAATAAAGGTTTGATCATGAATGAGCATGTACCGAGATGTGCAGCTATCTTGAACTGCTCTGTTTGCCTCTGAACCAAAAGCTGTCTTCCCAGTCTTGCTTTCATCTTGAAGGCATTCTGTGCTTTTATCTGTGTGAATGCCCGGTAGCTTCACATTCTTCATTATATCTCTTCCAGTCCAATTTTCACTGCTTTTCAGCTACATCTGAGAGTCAGCTTTTCATCATCATCCTTCTTGACTTTAAGCTTCTTCAGTACAGCCAGGTCATGCTCTTCTCTTAGTTTTGCCCTCTCCTGATTTGCCGGAGTCCATCATGTGCTATTTTTTCTGTTACCTCCCTAATCGCTGCTTCAGATAGTGCTTCTTGTCTCTCATTCCTACCTCAGCAAAGAAGTTGGCAGGTTCTGTAGACTTTTGTTGTTGATCTCTCTTCCCCAACAGTTCACAAACTCCAGATTGTACGTAGAGTTTTAAGCTCATCAGAAGGTCACTTGGGTCTGCTACCACCTGCAAGTTAAGTTGAAAGAGGACACTTTTGGGTATTGCAATTCATAGTTTGTGTTACTTACCAACACAAATTCTGTGATTGTCTTTTGCACAACTCTCAAAACCACCTCTCTTCCAGAGGTGCTCTTTTTGCCAGCCTAAAATCCTTGTGTGTCTATTTTACTCCTTTTCATAGATAAGTTTTGACATGTTTAGTGTACAAAATGGCTAATATGGAGCTCTTCGTAGTCCTTTCACACTTTTAAATTTTTCAGCTACTTCAAGTTCTGTACTTCTATTGCTTCTCATATTGACCAGTGTTTTCCTCAGAATCCCCAAGAGGTTCTCAGTGCCTTCAAGACTAAATCTTAGCTCTCTTGTCTCTTAGCTTTTACTCAGAAGGTCACTGGAGTACGGAGAAGGTTTTGTGGTGTTTATGCATACCTTACCAGCAAAGGATATTGAGCTCCAGCTAGGGCTTTTAAGTACTCACATCTATATAAACAAGTGATAATTACACTTATGTCTTTAACCCCACATGGCTGGGATTTTAAAGCTAGACAGCTTTCTCGATAGGGACAAAAGCCGAGAGAGGGGATAGCATGCATATAGTTACTGGTGAAGATACATAAAGATGAATATCATCAATTGTATTTTATTTTGGTGGGGGCAAATAATGTTTGTTTACTGTTCTTACCTCTGTAAGGCTGATAATTGCTTATTGTAGTACTCCTCTGTAAATTAGTTATTTCTGCTCAAAATAAACAAAAATGGGAACCATTTCAAGAGATGTTGTCAACTTAAAAATCACACTCGATCTAGAATGACTGAAATGAATAATCCTTGTGTGGACAGAAGTCAAGGGGTTTTTTTTCCCCCACTCTTCTTTCAGTTTTACTTTTGGCACTGAATAGCACCTTTCCTTAAATAATTTCATCACATATTCAGTCCACCAATGAAACTTCCATGAGTCTTCCCTGAAACTGTGTTAAGGAGTTAACATTTAAAAATGTTAGTAAACATTTTGTTTAAAGGGAAAATTTGAGGATCCCATTTTTATGAATTCTTTATAATTTAAAAAAAGGCTAACAAAACCCCCACAGACAAACCCAACTATAGATGCATTTGCCTCTGTTTCTTTACTGTCCTTTTTCAACTCCTATATTTTGTATTTCCATTACAGTTTTTTATATTGTCCAACTTTTAACTGAATCCGCAAATTTTAAAGGAGAATAATTATTTTTTTTCAGAGTGTTGGGAAGAAATTACCTCCAGCCACAGCAACTCAGGAGCCAACAAAAATAGAAGTGGACAGCAGAACAAAAAGTAGGTTTCATAGTTTTTTCTTCTTTGCACTTTGTGCTAGTAAGCCTCTTAAAAGCAAGCTGAACTTTTTTCTCTGTTTTTGGCTTAAAGAGTGTCCTGTATATATGAAAAGTGAGGATGCAGATAGATATATTTAGGATAAACTTTGAGTAGACAGTATGCATTGTTTCACAGAATCCTCTGAATTGTTTTTGCTCTGATAATTCTACCCTGAGTTTTCTGCCACCAAAAATCAAATTAAATTGCATGATCAGCTTTCAGCCTTGAGGGTACTTCGGAATTAGAGTTGAATAAGATCCAACTTCAGGCTGTAACTTGTAGGTGGGTCATAGAAAAATATCCCTCGTTGTGAGTGCCCTTGCTTTTTTTCTCTTTTTTCTTTCCTTATGTAGCAGAAATAATCTGTGTGGGTGGTATAGTTTGTATGGGAAATGAACAGTGTCCAAGAACTTCAGTTCTGTTTTTATCATTTCAATGTTTTGTAAACAAAAAGCAATAATTAAATCTTTTAGGCAGGGCTCAGTGCTGTTCTAGGGAGGCATATGTAGCTAGCTTACCAAATGACTTGCATATATATTCCCCATCTTTTGATTTTATTTATATAAAGTTACAACTAAATGTTATGGATTCTGGTAGAAAAGAATAAGAAGGAAAAGAACATAGCCATACCTTAGAAAATAAATTGAGTATAATGTAAAGTGTTGAGTTTTTAAGTCTTGCACACTCTTCCTTCTTCCTTTAGATAGTTAGATAACATTTTGTCTCAGAACTGAAACACAGACACAGGAAGGCAAGCATCTGGAGCAGAAGAATACGGGCTGTCTGAGAGAAGCGTATGGTTATGACCTGTTTTACCAAGTTTTCAGTTCAGAGTTGCAAAAGCAGCCTGAAACAACTTTTAGTGAGTTACCGTCCATTAGCTGCACCACACTAATTGGCTTGCTGCATCCTCTTATCATGTTCCCCTTGTGACACAAGGCTGTTAATGGGAAGTGCTGCAAGAACTCAATTGCCCTGAGGAAGTGGGAACTTGTAATACTGAAAAATGTACAAACTGGTAATGTAGACCAGGCTCCTGAATGAATGTGTTCTGGAATTACCTTTCCTAACCTGCAGTTTGAGCAGGTTAAGCTGACCTGAGTGCAGGTGCCATCAGAAGGGGTGGTCCTATGAGCTTTCCCACCTGCAGCACTAACCCTTGTGTGGTAAGCCAGGCTGGGAGACAGATGCCTCTTTCCACATCAGCTTATACTTCTGACAGCTGAAACTGCTCGCTAAATCACATTCCAGGGTACTGGGGTTTCGTACTTCTACCACTTATATAAATGAATGTGGAAACCTTCTGAACAATGGTTAAAGAACTGTACCTTCTACAGTGACACATTAAACTCTGGTTGACACAGAGACACTTCTCCATCAACACCTTGGGGCTCTGCTTGGTTCTTCTTTCACCTTTTTGTCATTTCCCTCAGACATGTCTTTTTTGGTCAGAAAATCCTTCTTCTTCTGTTCCCATCTATTTTCAGCATGGTTGTGTGCAAACATCATTCAACATCCCTTTTGGCAGAACTAGTGAGAAGGGCAAGCTAATTTGTATGATATCTTTGCATGTTCTGTGAATATTACCTAAACTTTATTATTTAGGACATTTTATCCTTCTTGGAATCTTGGGGGCCTAAGTAGAATTTTTGGCATCTCTGTTCTTGCTTGTGAAAGAGAAACATATGTATAGGAAGGTCTGATATAATGTAATTATATGTAATTGTCTGAGCCTCAAATGGCATCACAGGAGATACTTTTAAATCAGTTGAATGTCCTTTATTTAAATTGAAAAGCCTTTCAGTGAAAGTGAAACACACTTCATTCTAGTTTGGTTTTTGATATAGGCGGAAGAATAATTTTTTCATAATGCAGGTAATGTCTGGTAGTCAGACATGAGGAGTATGATCAGAGTCTGGCATAGGACTATGATCTGCCTAGTATTTGTCATTTCTCTAAAATTTAATTTTTGTTTTCTTCTAAAAACCTACCACAAACAAGCTTGAAAAAGCATTGAATCCAGGGAAGTTTGCAGTCTCAGAAAACTGATGAATATCTTAATTGCAGTGTTCAGTATAAAAGTGTCATTCCACCTTGGACCTCAGCTACTTTCACTTTTGCCTGGGATGGTAGGGTCCCAGTCTTCCTTGGAGTCTTTAATTGCTGAACAAAACAGATACTGTGCCACTCTCCAAAGAAGTAGCAAGAAACAGAAGATCCATAGAGTCAGCTCAGTATGGAGACTGGGCTTTTGGATATGTGAGTTAGATTGGGATTACTGCCAGAGATGTATGCTGCAAGCAAGAAAGAGATTACGTTGACAGAGGAATAATACAATTTTTCATCTTCCGTCTGTTTCTTTCCATGACTGATGCTGTTATTCCTTAGTCTCAACGTGATAAAAATGCAGTTGCACTGTGAAAGAGCCTACTGAGAGAGGAAACGGGGGGCAGTAGCATCTTCCCTTTCTGCCCACATGGGCTTCAGCATGGAGTGATGGTTGCTGACTCTTCCCACATCTTGATTTGAGTCCGCTTTTTTCCTATAGCTTTTCTGATGCAATAAGGCAGTGATTTGCAGCAAGGCACTTGATGTGCTTACCATTTGTTCTTAGTACATGCAAAATGGCCTAAGTTCTGCAATGGGATGAGTTGGTCAGAACAAGAGAGAGTGCAGTATGGTCTGTAGGTGCATCTCCCAACAATATGCTGTGTTAATCTTCCTAAATAGTGGGCTTAAGATTTTGGGAGGATAAACGGATCATAGAATCATAGAATGGTTTAGGTTGGAAAGGACCTTGAAGATCATCGAGTTCCAATGTCCATAGGCAGGGACACCTCCCACTAGACCAGGTTGCCCAAGGCCACGTCCAGCCTGGCCTTGAACATCTCCAGGGATGGGGCCTCAACAACCTCTCTGGGCAACCTGTTCCAGTGCCTCACCACCCTCAAAGTGAAAAACTTCTTCCTAATGTTCAATCTAAACCTGCCCTCATCCAGTTTGAAGCCATTCCCCCTCGTCCTATTACTACATGCCCTAGTAAAAAGTCCTTCCCCTGATGACTCTTCAGGGCCAAAGAGGACTTTTTGCTCAAAGGGAGAGCACAGTGAAAGCACAAATCCTTACATAGCTTGAGTGGTCCCTTGGAAAACATCACTAATCTTTCAGGAATGAAAGAACACGTCTTTGAAGAGAAGAGGGGAGAGCTGCGTGGTTTAGGCTTGTGGGTGCCTAGACTTACAGGTGAATTATTCTGCTGTTGAATTTCCATCTCTCTTAGGTAGCTGGGATGGCACATGCATCCATGTGTGTTTATAATTCTATCTCTGGGGTGAGATATATTTTTTTTCTGTGAAGTAGCTTGCTTTTAGTTTAAGTGGCTTGCCATGGAAAGGCTGTATTGTAGAAAGTATGTATACATTTTTAAGTAGTCCTGTTGGATTCTAAAATTCAGCAAAGCAAAAACATCCACAGTGACTGAGAGAATTACCGAGATTGCAAAAATGGAGTATAAGTGGATAACAAAACAGCAAAGGCAGTAAGTCACAGATCATGGCACTTAATTTGATTTCTCCACTCACTGACTGTTTACAGTTCATGTTAACCTATTGCATAATAGGAATACCAAAATCCTAGCAAGCAACTAATCTTTTTGCATGATGGTAGAAGGTATAATTAGTTCTGTTTCTATTTTTTGTTTGATGAGATGGTATTTTGACAGTTTGCATCTTGTGAAGTTCTGTGAAAATATTTATTAGTGCAATCCATTTATGAGTCTTGAGTGCAGCAATTAATAGTAAAACCAAATTCTGCTGAAGGTAGTGTTTGGATTTTTTTCATCTGGTTTGTGGGTTTGGTAACAATGATGTGATTTTTCACTAGATTTTGTACATTTTATTTAATTTCAGAAACATTTTACGAGTGACAGTTAAAGAGAGGAAGCTTAAGCTCAAGGAATATTACTTTAATGCTGCTTATTTTCTTACTTAGTATTACTGTTTGTGTCCATATTTATTGGTGTATGATTTAGACTTCATCAAGGGGGAAATGCTTAAGCCTCAAAAATCAACTATACAGACTATACAGGTTTGTTTGTTTTACTAAAGAGATATATAAATAAACAATTTCTGAAAAGTTAGAAGGGTGAATCCAGCCCAGTGGTTAGGTTGTCTGAGATGGAGGAAATCTTGCTGTGTGGTGAAACAGTTCTTGCCTAGCGACAAGGAAGCAGAAGCAGAGGTGAGAGGAGGAAATTGTGTCATCCTTGCCTAAGAGGAAAACCAAATTCCGGAGTCACTGTCCCCTGTGAAATTTAAGACTGAAGGTATGATTGTCTGTGTATTGCTGTCTTGAACATCACAGCTCATACTAAGAGTCTGGCAGGAGAACAAATGGAAGAGGCATGCTTTTAAAGTGAACAGGGTCCACTGATACAGTAAATGGAGTTTGCTCAGTTCTGGTTTAAGCAGTATAATATTTAACCAGTCTCTCAAAATACAAACAAATGAATTTACCTGCTACAGTACTGCAGGACCCCAAGTCGTATAGAAGGTCTATACATTTACATCAGTGCTTTACACTGCAATTGTAAATACATATTGAACCACTGAATTCTGTGGGTGAAATACGGTGCTTGCCAAGGTAATGAAGCAGCTGTATTCTGTAGGAATGCTGTCTCTTGCTATTGTTCTCCCTCTTTGAGGCAATGATTTTTGGGGGGGCCTGCAACTGTGTCAAATAAGCCGCATTTTGAACTCAGGACAGACTGGGGGACATAAGGTGCTGAACAGACATGCATGTTAATGACCCCCACAAAACATCCAGTTCTTTTTAGAGGATAGCCCTTTTATAGTGTTTAGGATGGTCCTGAGACTTTTTCCTCAGTGACGTGTGGACAGTGACAGACCACTTGTGACAAATACCTAGTTCTTTGCTGCTGCTCTTTCTTCCAACTTCTGAGCTATGAGGATGATGCTGGGAAGGGGACTTGTGTGTCACCCTGGGCCCTTGGGGTCTGTCAGAGAAGCTAGCAACGGTTTTGTTCTTCCTTCCAAAGGACAGGACATTGCCATCATTGTACCTAGTCTAGTTGGAACAGTACAATTCAAAAATCACAGGATGTAGCCAAGTGTACATGTTTTCAAATGGAATTAGACCTAGTCCAAGCCCTCTCAGTTCAGAATATGTCGGCCGGAAGCTGAACATCCTGCATTTGATCCAGCCTGTTTGAGTTGTAGGGTATGCTGTAAGGTTTATCTGCTCACTCAGTTCCCTGAGTAATGCCCATTGCCTATGACAGGTTGTTCTCCTTTGCTTGGGAGGAGCTGTGACTTTGCAGAGAGAGACTCTGTGGTCTGACAGAGTAAATTATGTTGAATTGATGAATGAGGACTGAAAAGCTCATTGAATATCATCTTTTCTCCTCCCTTATTGTTTCCAAGATGTCTGCTGTTGGGGGTTTATTAGCAGGTATATTTTTAAAATGTCTTCAGGTCAGAGGAAAAAAAGAGAGGCTTCTGGAAGAACGATCTGTGATGTGTAAACACACCCTTGGATGTCCAATGTACAAAATGACATTTATTCTCTACAGTTGAGGGATGCTTAGTATTGGTATCTTAGTTTGAAGCTTTAATTTGGCTTCAGTCCATTTACCAGACTTGTAATAGGATATATTATTTTGATCTTTAGTTTTTTGGTGGTTTTTTTTCCACTTGGAAAACCCCCAAATTCAGCAAGTTCCAGTTGGTCTCTACAGTGCTGTGTCTGAAATTAGTATTTCCTTTTATCTTTTCTTCCTTCCTATCTAAACATAACTTGAAATTAAGTGCTTCTACATCCTCTTGCGGTATTGTGCTCTGCTGAGTAAGGACAATTTTAGTACTGAAGTGACATAACCTATTAGATTCTTTTCTGCTTTTATTAATCTGATTTTAAAGGTTCACTTTTGCTTACTTAAATCATGTTGGTCTACCTTTCCCTTAGGAGAAGTTTGAAAGCTGACTTTGTCCAGTCACTTACATTGTTCCCAACCCATCTGTGTTGTTCAGACCTAGCTCTGTTGCAGCATGATCCACGGGGCCCTTGTTAGGCAGAGGAATGTACTGATTTCGTGTATGTCAGTGTGAATCGCACTCAAGGAGTCCAGACTTCTACTGTACATAAACCATGAATTTTTTCCACAGCTGTGCCTTCACCCTGTGTTCTTGTGCCAGCCTTCACTGGGCAGCCATGAGCCTCCCCCAGCTCCTTCTTGTGCCTCTCTCAAGATTGCCTCCTGGCTCTTCATGAAATACATTGGCATTTGGCTGAGCTTAAGACCCGCTTTTTGATATTTTTCTCTAGTTTAATTCCTTGTTTCTCTGCTATCTGGATATTAAAAAGAAAAAAAAAAAGTAAGAGCTTGGTGGGGAGGGCAGATAGGTCACGGGAGAACAGAGTTCTTGACATCAAAACTAGAAGGCAAAAATGCATAGCTATTTGCTATGTGTGAAAGACTATGAGTGCTTTAGTTAAAGTCTTGCTGCTTTTGACAGCCACTTACTGTAAGATCCACATTGACACATACTTTTAGAGGAAAAGCTAAAAAAAAAAAAAAAAAAGAAGAAAGAGAGCACTTAGTTTCCTGATTATCAACTGACTTTTTCAGATGCTGAAACCACAACCTTCTCTCCACTCTTGTCTGTTGGGGTCATCATCTTGAAGGATGATTCAAATTTAAAGTCTTCAAATAGCAAGAGGAAGCTGAGGGAGGATTGCTTGTTGTAGGACTCAGGAGGTGATGAGTTCCCTGGAGACACTTGCTGTTTTGCTGTTCAAAGCATTCTTTAACCTGAAGCAGATGGGATTCACCCATGCCTTGGGCGAGAGCTGCACCACTGGCATCTTTTCAGAATAGTGCCGTTACTGGGGTATAGTGGCTGCTCTTCTCTGTTGAGAAGTTCGTTGAGCTTGGCTTCCCATCTAATCTTGAGATTATACAGTGTATAGATTATATAGTGAACAGAGGAACAACTTGTGTACTTGAGAATGGACACTTGGGATATTCCTGAGGAAAAAAAGAGGCTATGCAAAGGCAATCATTCACCACCTACCACAAGTAGACCAATGCTCAGCCAGTCTCCAAGCAATGGCTACCTCCCAGATCAACAGCCCCCAAGCCCACCCTTTTTTATTGCTGAGCAGGAGGTTATATGGCACGGAATATCCCTTTGCTTGGCTTGGGTCAGCTGTCCCAGCTGTGTCCCCTTCTGGCTTCTTGCCCACCCCTGACCTACTTACTGGGGGGCAGAGTGGGGAAAAGAGAAGGCCTTGGCGCTGTGCAGGTGCTGCTCAGCAATAGCTAAAACAGTGGTGTGTTATCAATGCTGTTTTAGTCACAAATCCAAAATACAGCACCATGCAGGCTGCTGTGAAGAAAATTAACTCCATCCCAGCCAGACTCAGTACAGGGCGGGGCCAGAAAACCAACTGCTAATGATCATGGATAAGTTTAAATTTTTGTGTTCAGGAAAATAAATCCGTAAAGCCTAAGAAATTCTTGTTTACTTGAACCGGCGCCACATAAAATTCATGCCGTTTCTGAGTGGCAGTGCGTGTGAACTGGAAGAGAGCTTTCCTCTTCCCCATTAGTACTGTTTCATTTCTCAGGCTGATTGTGCGTACAGCCAGCAACCCTTCACATGCACGCGTGTTGACTGCTTATTTAAGGTTGGTGTTCCTGTCACTAAACTTTAGCAGTTGGAATGCATCTTCTGAGTCAGAGCCCTAAGTTTCGGTATAGCCATGTGAGTTTGGTCTCTGGGTTCCAGTGGGTCCCAGTGGAGATCTGTCACTGCTGTCCAGGGAGTTCAGAGTGTGATTCAGCTGACTGAATGTAGGTGTCTGCTCTTGGGGTGAAGAGTGGTTCTCAAGGCTTTGCTCACTTTAGTGGCTTGCTCTCCATCGACTGTAGTGCAAGTGGAGGCACCGTCATTGTCAATTTCTAACATCAGGTGCCCAAATCTATATCCAAATACCAGGCCTAGCCCTGAGGGCTGAAATCAGTAGCCTGCATCTGGAGCGTTTGAGATACCCTAGGGTATTTTGGCTTGCCTCCAGATGCCAGGCCAGAGGGACCTGGCTCTTGCATAGGTTGTGCATCATATCTGCCAACCATGTGGGTGTCTTACATACCCACCCATGTCTGAAATGGCGCTTAAAGTCTGGGCAGCTGAACTGACACCCCCCGTGGAGCCTCAAATACCCCCAAGTGTGATAATGCAGGTTCTCTTTGTAGTAACTATAAAGAAATAAGTCCTGTTGTCTCAAATTAATTTAGATTTCTGTGGCCTGCAAGTACCTGTTTCTCTGCATCAAACATGTCAGCTGACTAGAGGTAGAGGTCATAAAGATTTAGGCATTTAAAGTGAGGTGAACACTTCTACAAAGTCACATGCCCTTCTACAAAGGGTCTGGTAATTTCTGTGTGTGTTTCTTTGGTCTTTTTAAACCTGCTGTCTTAGAGTATCACATATTTTTATACATTATTTAACAGCTGGAATACATATTCCCTTTTTATTTGTAAGGCACATTGACATAGTTGTCTGTTGCACAGCAACATGTTGTAAGTAACTGCTTTTCATGACAACTGCTTTTTATGATTTCTGAGTAGGAGTGCTGGCTCCTGTATTTTCCAGATGAAAGTTGAGATGATGCCCTTATTTCTAGACAGTAAAGGGAAAAGGGAAGAGGAAACTTTAGACTAATATTCAAAACTCTTCTTTTATGCTGAGTGTACAGAAGATTTAGTTATGAATGCCTTTACATTTATTAATGTATTATTTATTATTTTATCATCTTTGTAGATTCAGAAATACCTGCTTTCCTGCACACCAGGGGATAGATAAGCTATGTCGACCTACTGCATCCTTTACTCTTCCAATGTATGTGATCTGGTGGAAGGCCATACCAATGGAACTATTGAAGCAAGTGTCAGATACAGGCTTAGTCTAAGGGAAATGGTTTGCGGCAGGTTGCTGTCTGGAGCAATTTCATTTGAGATAATGGTTCTAGGGGCTACAGCACTGACTCCCTGGATGACGTGTGCGGGAATACGCATCAGTGTGCAGTTTTTTAAATATTTCATACTATTTATGAACGTCTCAAATACAAAGAGAAAGACGGCAAGAAATTAAAGCAGCATAGAGATGCTTGTGGAACATTTTATGAAGATTTTTACCCTTGGACAAGCAGTTGTTATAAAGTGATAATTTATCACATTGAATGTTCTTCCTTTCAGCCAAGGAGTATTGCAAAGTGATATTTCCGTATGAAGCACAGAATGATGATGAACTCACAATCCGAGAAGGTGATGTTGTCACACTTATCAGTAAGGTAAAAGTAATATTTTTCTCCTATAAGCAGGGATCCAGTTTTTAAAATCAGCATCATTCAATTGCAGTAAAATCCCTATTTGTGCTTTTGACAGTGTCCTTCCTAAAACAATGCTAATTTGACAATGAAACATTACGTAGACTTCAGAGACCCCTACATCTTCCTTCCTCTTGTGCTTTCGAGCCTTACCTTGATAATGTTAAGTGAAGAACAGCATATGTGTACTCTTGAGTTTACAAGTTTATACAATTAATTTTAATTTGAATCTGATGGCAGATCTACATAAATTGTAAATTGATCCCTGTAACAAACATAAAAGCCTAGAGAATAAACTGGAAGACTCAAGAAAGCAGCACCTTTGAACATCTGTTAGGTGTGTGAGTTATCTTTCTTGTAGGAACTGTGAATTAGATTTTTGGGTTAGATGGAGATTATATGCCTAAATTAGCTTAATGAATTAAACACTTATTTAAAATGTAGCCACCCTTGAAACTATGGTAAAGCAGAAGAAGATTGTAAATCAGAAATGAAATTAAATAATTTTAGAGCTGTGTTTTTTTCTTTAAAATTACTTGAAATGATTCAAGATTAGAAATGAAAAAACAGTGCCAGGATTTTACTGAATCTCCAAAAACTATACAGTAAGATGGTGAATAAACAGTTGGTTTTCTTTTAGAAGAGCTGTCCACCGTGTTACAAAGAACGGATTATAGCTTAAGTGCACTTAATTTCCTGCTCTTGTTAAAAGATTTTACAGTTTATTTAAATGTTTTTGACTGCTGGACATAAATATTTGGGGGAAAAAAAAGCTACAAACTAGAAAAGGCTGTGGATTTTGCATGATGAAGATGAATTGTAATCATGTGCACAATAGTGCTGTTGTTTGTGCTTATATGAAAGTAAAAGAATGAATTCTATAATTGATAAGTTTCATAAGAAATTGTTACTTGACTGAGCAATTTGGCACCTGGGTGGAAAAACCCAAGAACCTTGGGAAGTACATCTGGGGCAGTGTTTGCTGTATACTAAGCCATTTGCAATCCTAGAGGACATCTCCTTTGTCCTGAAGAATATACAGGTAACCGAGGAAAAATAATCAGACATTTGGTAGAAAGAGAAACTGCAAATTTGAAAAATAAATTGTGTGCATTAAATATCCTTTAATGACTTGCCCACAATGACTTTTTTGTTTAGCTTGTCTTGAAAACTGTTTGGCTTTGCCTGATTTGGAATGTTATTGTGTGAGTATTTAACAGTGTCTGTGATCATGGAAACGGCTTTTAAGACATTGTTTCTGTCCACTTTACGCTTTATTGACCGGGTTGACTTAACTCTCTGAGATGGCTGGTCTCCAGGTGGAGCTGTTTTCTTCAGTATACATAGATGAAGAGACAATTACTTTACTGAGGTTTCAATATGAGATTTCAGGAAGGTTATTTGTCTTTTATAATAACTGAGGTGATGATTTGACTGAATTGATCAGTTTTCCCAGCCATGCAGTGAGAAGTTTGTCAGTATATTCTCTAGTATATTCCCCTGTACTTCTACTCTCCAGCCTGATGGTATCAAGCCACTGCAGACGTTTTATTCAATTTTCTTCTTTTTTCTGTGGTATGTCGCATGTCTATGAACAGTTACACAAAACCGTGCCTCTACAGAGTGGGGGATCTCAATGTAAAAAGGCTTGGCATTTCTCCACAGATGCTTTTTTATGCTGTGTCTGAACTAATATGAGATACTGAAGAAACAGTGCTTAACAGGCAGTCACTTTGCAGATCCTTTTGTGGTTTCCAGACCTCATTGCAGTCAGACTTGTGGGGTTTTTTTGGTCTGTTTTTAACACATAGTTTAAAAAATAGAATACAAGTGATGTAGATTCAGGGTCCTTGCTGTAGAGTTCTGAAAACAGCGGGGTCTCCTCCATGCTCTACTGTGCAATATAGTAACTTTATTTTAGTCCGAATCTTCTGAAGCAGATGTCTGTTGTAATTTTTTTTTTTGTTTGTTCAGCAATAACAAAGTTAGCCTCACCTTTCTGTCCACTAATGGCTTCTGCTAGAGAGTTGCCTTTTACTTGGAATTCAAATCACAGTGCTTAGACAGTCCTTCCCATAACCAGTTAGTGATCCATACTGACTAAGAGGAATTAAATAGAAACATATGGAGTACTTCAGAAACTATTACCATGGTTTTGCTTTGCTGTCCGATTACAGAGTTTCTTTGAGTCTATTTGCAAGAAATTGTTTTGCAGGCTTCGGTTTCTGTGTTGGAGAGCTTTTAGACAAAATTTATTCTTCCCAATTACTTAGACCCAAGAAGAGAAGATTGTTACTTTAAAGAAATATATGGGTGTTGTAGTACTTCCTACAACCACAGATGCATTATCATAAAATAATGTATTTTATTTGAAATCACTAAACCCAGAAAGTTATATGAATTCTTAATATGAAAAGTCCCTCACTAGGCTAATCTATTTTCACACAGTCAGATCTATAAGAACATTGAAGACTCACCATTTTAACTCGTACTGAATTTGCATTTAATTGAAAACAACAGCATTCGTGAGAATGTGTTGAAGTGGCTGAAGTAATAAGGAGTGAGTGAATGGGTGAGAAAGCTCATGAAAATAACGCAAAATGCATTACAAGTATCTTAATTATTTTTTTTTTGTCATGGCCTTTGTAGAATCTGTTTCAAGTTCTCACTCTGTTTTGATGGATGTTGAGATCTTGAATCAAAAGCTGATCAGACCTTTCCTGTAGGCCTCTATGATAAGGGAATTTGAATATCTGAGGGGTTTTATTAAATAGCCAAAGAATACTTTGAATGGATTTGCTGAATCACAACTGAATTCCCTAGTCATTGGAGAATGTGCTGATAAGTTTTATTTAAAAACTGAAGTGAGTCAGTAGAGGCTGATCATTTACTTGTCAGAACAGTATGTATTTTGGGAGATATAAGGGGAAGGATGGCATTATGCAAGAATGATAGCCAAAAATAATTGCCGATTAAACAGCATATTGAGTCATTTTTTGATGAACTGCATAGGCCTAAATCATGGGACAAATACACAATGAGATAGAGTCCCAACATATGGTAGTAACAGTTGTTTTCTCATAGGTTAAAATTTACCTAAAAGACTAGAAGAAAAGCAGAAACTAACTTCACATAAATGTATTCAAAAAAATTCTGGAAAATATTTTTCTCTCATCCTTTTCCCCAGTGAAACAAATACCCTTGTAGACACATAGAAAAAGATTTACTTATTAATTACTGGAAATTAAAGTGGACAAATGGTAGTCCTTTAACTCCTTCATGCAAAATATTTAAAGATAAAAGATCAGAAAATATTGCTCAGAATTGTAAAGGAAGGTAAAAACTTCATCTTCAAGGCAATGAAACAGTAGACCTGATACCTTTCCTTTGCAAAAAGGGGCCTAAGAATAATACACCTTTGGAAGAAAGAGAACAAAAAGCAAAATACAGTAATTTTACTCATACAGTTAAGGTGATTGTTGTGCAATTTGATGATAGGATTCATTCATAAACAGGAAAGATATGAATTACAAGAGGCCATGAGATTGATAATGTAGGTTATTCTTCGTAATGTCAAACATTTGTGTTCCTTAGGCAATTTTTTTAGTGTCTTCAAAATGTTTCTGACAGCATTTGGATAAGGACAAGAACACTCGTAGTGACTGCAGTGTGTGGCTGAAGGAGAGTGGCAAACAGGTGTTTTATTGTGCTCAAATATTGATTTGGGAGATTGTATTTGTAATTAATAGAGTCACGTTTAAGCAACACAAGATTCACGTGACATCAACTGTCGTCTTGAAATTTTTTAGCGTTTTTCATTCTAGACATACCTACTACTATAGGCTACTTTCCAGTGTTTATAAAGACTCTTTATGCAAACACTACAAATTTCTTAGTAGCTCTAATAAATTCTGACAAAATGCAAAGGATTCTGGAGATGTCACTGGCATACAGAAAATGACCCATGTGAGGAATCGCTAGAAATAGCTAAATAATTTCAAAGCAAATACATGAAGCACACACTGGCAACTGTGCACTCATTTGAAAGCAGTTTTACTTGCAAGAGTGTGAAAGATTTCTTTGCACTGCATCAATATACCTGAGCTCTAGGCTGTAAAGACCACTTTGTTCCCAGGAATTAAAAGGGTCTGGATAAATAAAATTAACTACTTAAAAAATCATTGCAAATTTGAAAAGCTGACAGTAATAGAAGGGTATCCTCACCCGAACCCTTATTATTGGAGTAGGAGTAGTGGAGGGTATCATCAGTGGCAATCCTGCTAATTCTGAATTTACAAGATGTTGAAATTAATAGGTGTCAATATATTAGGTGGAGTAATAATCTTGTGCCTTGCTCTGCATATCCGACCCAGCTGTCCCTCAGCCGCCATCTACCTGGATTGCAAAGCCTTTCTTCTCCTGCTGCTGGCTAGCAGCTGAATATGTGGCATTAGTGGTAGGAATGGGTTGCACTGAAGTGATGGATGACCATAAGAGGGGATTCTGTCTGATTTTGCAAAGGAGCTTTCATGAGGAGACAAGTTTCACAGAGGGCGTCCAGCCTCCTTTTGGATTCATCAAATCTGTCTGAAGGATTAATGAGGTGAAAAATAAAGCAACAGTGACATACAGCCTCCCAAAATCTTGCTGATGCTTTTCAACTAGTACTGGGCAAGTTGATTCATTGGTATCATGAACAACACAACAGACCAATGCCTGTCACTAGTGAAAAACTTACATGATAAATTATCTAGTCTAGATATTTAATGACAATCCAGATATTTAATGGCAATCCCATTTGTAGTGCTTAGTTCTGTGTTGGGGAAAAAAGAGCCATAAACCTAGTTCCTAAAAATAAGCATAATGGCAATCAGTTTTTGCAAAGATAGTATTTGCTTTTGGTGTTACTGTTAATTGTTTACTTTACTGTGAGATTTGCAAGGTTTGTGGTTTTCAAAACGCTGTCCATTTAGTGAGTCCCTGCCCCGAAGTACATGCAATCAAGTGGTAAGACAGAAAAGTAAGTACAGGCGAGTAGAAGTGTATAAGGAAACAATGAAATTAGATTCAGGCTCAATACTCTTTTTCGTAATGTCACGTTTTCACTGTTGCAGTGACTGCTCCGTGCGTTTGTCTGTGTTAGAGTATGGAATCTGTCCACATGCGGAGCGCTTAATATTTTCCAATTCTTAGGATAGTCATTAGGCACTTAATTTCACCCTCACTCTATTTATAGACAGTTACCCGAGTATGGCCCTTTTGCCAAAACAATTCTCCCAGTTTTCTCTCTTACGACATCTTTAAATGCTCATCCTGGTGCAGGAGGTAATTGTCCAGAGCACTTTCTTTAGCTGAGCAATTGCCAAGGAGAACTCGGCTGGGTAGGGTTGTGAAGGAAAACAGCTGCTCTGACGGATGCAGGAGGCTCCTAAAGGGATGAAATTAGTAAGTGGTATGTACAAGAGTCTTGCCAGTGAGTTGAGGCCGTGAGCGGGGGAAGGAGCAGGAGCTGGACGGTGTGATAGAGGAGGATGCTAGCTGATACTTAATTGAACATTTCTCTAGGTTGTGGTGTCTCTAGGGTAGAAACCTGTCTGTTTCTGCATTTGTTTCTATGGGAGGGGGTTTGTTGCTGAATTTTTCTGTACACTTTTAATTACAAACAGCACACACGTACTTTACAACCCCCGATTATAGAAATATGTGGAGGAATTAGAAGACTTTCAGTTTTTCTTTCAGTATGAGCAGATAGGTAGATAGTATCACTCATTTTTCCATATTAGGATGAAATTTTCATTTTTCCACTCTATGGGTAAAAAAAAAGTGTGATAATATTTGGGGTCATTAAAAATAAAGCTAATTGGCCAAGACAACAGAATTTTTCAATACAGAAGTATGGTGGCTTTAAGGTTGTCTCTTTCAAAAGAAGTAAAAAACTTAGTCATATTTCATTTTAGTCATTCGGGTAATTTTTTTTTCTTTGATTGACAGCTAAAAGCTTTTATCACATTTTTAGAAAAGAGTTTACTAATATAACAATGCAAAAAATAGGTTATGCAGGGGAAAATATGATCTGATTTAATAAAACATAAAAATGGCTTCCTGTCAGAGCAACACAGTGAATTTTTGTCGACACTAAATATTTGGTCACTCAGATGCCCCTGTTTGGGTTTTTAATACAAGATAATTTGAGCGTTTGTGACTTCTGCAACAATCTTGAGTACAGAAACTGAAAGGAATACAGTAAGTAAACGTCAAATAATGTCCAGCTTTAAGAAAGCTTTTATGATAGCTTTAAGAAATATTTTATGATGTTTTGTGTTTAAAGAATAGCATGTAAGCAGTAAAGGCACTAACTGCTTGTCTTTAGACATAAATTGGTATTTCTCTCAGAGAGAACAATACCATAAAGGGTCTTGGTGCATGCCCTTTTCTCTCCTGAGATAACCATGAATTATTCACCACATCTTTCGCCAGACCTAATAGCCATACCTAATCTGCTTTCTGCGTTCCTTGCTCCCTACGCTGTGCTCAGCACCAGTTTTTCCCCCAAGACCTTCTGCCTCCTTAGCTGATTGAGAAACCTGCTCGTACCAAAGCTGCTGATTTCATACAAGAAATTATTTCACGAAGGGTGCATGCTGAGGGTGCACTTTTACATGATTGACGGTAGGTGGCTGCTGAAAGAGATGTTCTGCTCCTTCCCTCTTGCCTTGCATCTGGCAACCTTGGCCACAGGACATACAGGGGCACGTGAGTAGGAAAGGGTGATAGAAGGAGCAGGATTGCCCCTGCAGTCAGCAGCCTGCCGAGGGACTGGCTTAGCAATAGGGTCACTTTTCCCTGACCTGAAACTTTTCTCTGAAGGTTTTGACCTAATGGGAATAGAAGGTTTGGATTTTTGCTGGGTTTCAAGCCATGGTGCCATGCAGGATGGTAACTGGAGTAGGTCCTGCAGAATGAGACCCTTTTGACATGCTGCCAATGTCTGTGGCAAGCGCATGGGGAAAAACTTGTGTCATTGCATGAGTATTTCCTCATATGAGTGATATAAAGCAGTTATATAAAACTTGTGGGGACACTGATGATCAAATAAATATGTTCATTTTCTAAAATGATTTGATGTACTTAGTAAGTTATAGAGAAAACAGACGGTGAGCAATTGTCCTCCCATTTTTCTTCTTGCCTGAACCTTGTCCTTGGCCAAGACTTTGAAATGTTTATACATAAATTTTTAACACTTATTCATATCTTACAGCATTTCTTGGCTGCTGTGATTAGCAAAGGGGCATTAAGTAAGATCTGTGTAGAGATAGAGCCCCACAATATGTTTAATAAGGTACCAGGTGCAGCTTACATTTCACAGGTATCTTTAGAAACATTACTGAAACACTAATGTTTGAGCTGAGCACTTAAACTGTGAAGCCTGAGATTAGTACAGGGAAGAAGGGAGCAGCCAGCACTTGAATGTTTTTCTTGTTAGCGTATTTATAATTTTTTTTTTAAAGTATACACGGAAGCTCTCTTTTCCTATTCTTGTTATCACTGATTGCAGTGCTACAGCAGTGCCTTCAGAGGAAAGGATTCTGTTGTTCCTGGGAAGTCACAAATTTGAATTTTGACAAATGGAAGTTCATGCCAGGCTATGTAGGTGAAGTGGCAGGGTCCCCCATGCATGCAATGCTTGAAGATTTGCATCATTTGAAAAGAGTTACGTTTATTTGTAAGTATGTTTAATACAGCCAAGCTAATCTAAAAAGGTGACATATTTTGAGATAAAAAAGGAAAGAAATTTTTCTCTGCCCTGCGCTTACAAAAGATATCACTGAAATGCTGAGGCATCTGGAAAACTGTGATTATTACTCACAATGTGTGCTTTAGACTCACTGCTTAGCTTCGTCCTTTCTTTTATCCTGAATGTTGAGTTCATCTGCTGGTTTAATGGAATTATCTGAAGTCCAACCTTCACGGAGTAGGGAGAGCTATTTAAAGGGAAAGTAAAAATGCACATATAGTGCCAAGTATTTAGTAATTGTAATTAGGACCTTGGTCCTAAGATGTCTGTGATATAAATAGTAATAGCACTAAATAATCCTTCAAATGTTTTGTTCTATGTTTTTATGATCTTTCTAAATACAAAAAATGTAGTTGTGTAAATATTATGTCTTTGCTTATCAGAGGGATAAATAATGTCTGTTACTAGCACCATCTTTTGTGTACGTGTTGGCTAATTTAGTTTTAATTTGAGTATTGGAGTGCTAGGGTTTTATGATGTGGAACATATTTATTTCTCCATCATATTCTGCTGACTGAACATTGCAAGTGAAGTGAAGCCCCGGAAGAGATTGTTTTGTTCAATGAGCAATGTAATTTTTCCTGCTTGCACAAATATTTCATGAACGCATTTCAGCTTCATTACTGATTAAACTATTTACTCACAGAGTTTGAAGTCAAAAGCTTAGTTTTAGCCTGAAACAGTTAACAAACCAAATGTGTCTGGTCTGCTAGGTTCTCTCATGTAAGTCCTGGGTATTGCAGGTCATTCATTATTCTCAGCCAGGTTCTTTTTCACAGGGCCCAGTAACTTGGACCAGTTCTTGAACACTGTGTCTTCTGGAGAGGTATCTTTTTGTGGTGCCTTCCAGTAAAAAATATTGTCTGGAAAGAGTAGTGTAACCACAGCTGAAATAATGTTTAATTTCAGACAGTCTCTCCCATTTCCTTCCATAAAATGTTGACATGGTAAATTCTTAGTAGAGCCTTGGAGCCTATGGATAAAGAAAAATTTACTTGTTTGACTTCTTAAGCTTTAAAAGATGCAACTGGCGCTATCGGATGTAAGGTTCCCTATGGCTTGGGCATGAGAGCTGTCAGGAGCTGGGAAGGATCTGTGAAGGATTTGGGGCTTTTGGGACACAGGCTGAGAACCTGAGCAGGATAAAGCCCTGGGTTAGGGGCCAAATAGACCCGGACTGGGAGGTTTCCTCTGGTACTTTTCTTCCAGTATTTCATAATTTATGAGTATTTGCAAGAAAGTGTATGTAAAGAGAAAACGGGTCTTCTCCAGGACTTCCTCAGAAGAGTAATTTATTGTCTATTGGACTATCTCTTTTATCTAAATGATCTTGGATTAGGTAGTTGTTGAGAGATTCATTCTGCTTTGTTGCCAGATTTTAAAATGATGTTTCTGCTAAGGAGTACTTGATTACTAACCAGATGCTTTAAATCATAGCCATTTTCTTCAAAAGTATTTGATAAATTTTGCACTATACTGTAAGGTCTCAGTCCCAGTAACTGAGCTTAATAAAGTTTGATCATTTTGAATACAGTCTTAGGTAGCACAAGGTGGATGTAATGTAAGCCTCTGGAGAGATGCTTTCCTTCATTCCTAGGTATTTTACTGAATTTTATGAGAATGTATGAAGACTCTAAAATCAATTATTTCTGACTTTTAAAATAAAATTGGATTTTGAAAATGCCATGTCTTGGTTTCAGAATCATGATACTGAATGTAGTACGAAATTTTAAAGAAACATTCTTGAATATTATTAAACTGCTTTTTTTTCACGCAGCTTTAACATGATTTTGTTTCCCGCCAATGACAATGTTGTATTAATGAAGATCTCATGTGGTGTGAGGTTAGGTTTTGTTTAGTTAATTTCAAAGTTACCAAAATAATGCTGATCTTTGACACTTGTTTTCACTGAAAATTTTGCACATATATTTATGTATTATATATAGTCATTAACAGGGTAAAAAAAAAAAGTAGACATTTCCCCGCACATTATTGGGTTTTCCCAGTGATGTCACACACCAGCTTTAAAAATCACAGAGCCTGTCCTGTGGCCTTCTCCGCTGTTTGCGAGAGTTGGGACCTCTTGGCCCCAGTGCTGCAGTCGAGCCCAGAGGCACACAGCGGTGCTGCCCCACGGGTGCTCTGCATGGGTGGGCTGAATGGCAGAGTGCTTGTCCTTCAAATTTGTCTTTTGATGAGGCCTTTAATTCTCAAATTCAGTAGCCTTTATCTGTTACACATATCTCTGCGTGTATGGATGATGTCGTGAAAAGTGCTATGGACACATTTGTTCACATTAAAGATGGTTTGCTTGTCTTTAAATTACAAGGTTGCCTATCAGTTGTGGAAAGACAGCTAGAGACATGCTTACAATGAGAGCAGTAATAACGTAATGTGCAGCTGCCAGCATAGCAGAGCTGACACATGAAAGCTCTCAGGGCAAGCGTAAGAAGTATTCATGGCTTTCTGAATAATGTGAGTTTACCAGCTCAACATTCTTCTTGATGAGAACCAACTTTACAAGGGCAGAAGGAAAACAGACATTTGATGAATACAACTGCCAACTGCTGGGACTTTTTTTTTTTAATTATGCAAAGAACTATGTATTCTAGTGGAAATTTCTGTAAAACTGTGGTATCCTACCGTGAAAATGTCACTTTTTCAAACCCTGCACTGTTATAGTGTCTCTCAATACTCTGAATACTCTGAATTTTTACTTTGTAAGTTTAGCTTGCCAATTGTATATTTTAAGCTTAGTAATCTATAAATCTTAAATTAAAAAGAATTTTCATAGGCCAGTTTTTTAGGTCTCCATAGATCTACTTGCATGAGCAGAAAATTTATTTGAGCGCTCCCAAGAGTATGCATACCACGGTACATACTTTGCAGGTACCTTTTCCGAGGACCTGCTTGTTCTTGTTCTTGTTCTTGGCATTGCTTTCTATCCTAGCTATAATGATGAAATCTGTATGATGAAATGTTTCTGTATCAAAAACTTCAATCAGAAAAGCTGAAAATCGAGCAGTTATGTATTGATGTCTAAGCCATGCCTTCATATTTTAGTAGTATTACAAAGTAGCAGCATGTTCAGAGGCCCAGCCTGTGCAGTGATCTGCTCCCTCAGAAAAACAGAAGTCCTATTTACAGAAGAAAAGAACATCCTTTTTCAGATTTATTTCTTCAAGGGTTTACACAGCTGCAGTTACAGTCGTGCATTGGAGAGAAAATGAATACAGAGCTTGTTACTTTGTTTTGGGACCTTGGGGAATAGGAAAAACCTTTCATTTGCTTTGACCAACAAAATCTTTCCCCTTTGCAGGGGCAGCTCAGAAGATAAGTTGGGGAGGGGAGAGATGAACTTGGGGCCGTGGCACTCCCTGAAATGGTCCAAAGGTAGCAAGAGATGAGGGAGAGGGTGCTGCCTTGAAGGCCTGGTTGCTTTGAAGGAAAAGGCAGGAAACATCCTTGCCCCTAGAATAAATGGAAATCGTGGCTGAAGCAGTGGATACCTGCCTGGCAGTAAAGCTGTTTCTGCATCTCTTGCAACTCTTTATTATGCCCCTCACGCGCTGCCAGCTATGGCAGTGCTGTACTTCGTGGAGAGGCTGAATAGGTTATGTAGGCAGTTGCTACCCAACCTTGCTCTGGCTCTGTCAGGTTTCCGTGTATTTTGGTAAAGCTGCAGAAGTTGCTCAGCTGTTGGTAGGTTCCCAGTGAGTATCAGACCCCTGTTTTTCTGCTGGAAAGAGCAATCTCCAAGTTTTTGCAGCCAGCTTCAGCAATGATCTGGATACAAGTCCGGGGGGCTTCTGAACAAAGGCAAGAGAAAATTATAATTACAACTGAACACAGAGCCAAGTAGCTACTGTGTTTTATTTAAGTGATTAAGAACGGTCTCTTAGTACACACTGTAAGTGGCTTGAAGAAAAAAGGAAAAAGGAAAAAAGAAAAGTAAAATAAAGCATAGTAGTTCAAAGAAAACATAGTTTGGCGCATATCTGACATTTAAATTATAGTAATCGTGTATGCTTTATTCACCCCTAGAAAAATAATGAAAAAAATCCACATCGTGAGTTTTTATTATAAACATATTCACAACCAGAAGTGCTGCTTCCCATCTGCAGAGAAAGTGTTGGTTGCCTTCATGATCTTTTCATCCAGCTTGGGCCTAGAATGCAAGTATAGTAGCAGCATGGGCTAGAAATAAGCCTGTCTGAAATAACCAAGTGTGGTGGGTTGACCTTAGCGGGACACCAGGTGCCCACCAAGCTGCTCTATCACCCCTCTCCTCCTCTGCTGGACAGGGGAGAGAAGAATGTAATGAAAGGCTCGTGGGTCAAGATGAGGACAGGAAGAGGTCATTCACCAATTACCGTCACGGGCAAAACAGACTCCACTTGGGGAAATTAGTTTAATTTGTTACCAATCCAATCTGCGTAGGGTAATGAGAAATAAAACCAAATCTTAAAACGCCTTCCCCCCACCCCTACCTTCTTTCCCTTCTTCCCAGGCTCAACTTTACTCCTGATTTCTCTACCTCCTTCCCCCGAGCGACACAGGGGGACGGGGAATGGGGGTTGTGGTCAGTTCATCACATGTTGTCTCTGCCGCTCCTTCCTCCCCACATCTTCCCCTGCTCCAGCGTGGGGTCCCTCCCAGGGGAGACAGTCCTCCACAAACTTCTCCATTGTGGGTCCTTTCCACGGGAAGTTCTTTATGAACTGATCCAGCATGGATCCTTTCTGCAGGGTGCAGTCCTTCAGGAACAGGCTGCTCAGCATGAATCCCCCCCGAGGTCACAGATCCTGCCAGGAAACCTGCTCCAGCACAGGTGTCTCTCTCCATGGGTTCATGGGTCCTGCCAGGAGCCTGCTCCAGTGCAGGGAGCACAGGGTCACAGCCTCCTTTGGGCACCCACCTGCTCCGGCGTTGGGTCCTCCATGGGCTACAGGTGGATATCTGCTCCACCGTGTGCCATCATGGGTTGCAGGGAAACAGCCTGCCTCACCATGGTCTTCACCACAGGCTGCAGGGGAATCTCTGCTCCAGCACCTGGAGCACCTTCTCCCCCTCCTTCTTCACCCACCTTGGTGTCTGCAGAGTTGTTTCTGTCACATATTCCCACTCCTCTAGGTGCAATTGCTGTTGCGCAGCAACCTTTTTTCCCCTCTTAAGTATGTTCTCACAAAGGCACTACCACCATCGCTAATGGGCTTGGCCTTGGCCAGGGGCAGGTCCGTCTTGGAACCAGCCAGCATTGGCTTCATCAGACATGGGGGAAACTTCTAGCAGCTTCTCACAGAAGCCACCTCTGTAAGCCCTTCCCACTACCAAAACCTTGCCACGCAAACCCAATACACCAAGCTTCGTTTTTAAGAGAGAGAGCTTTATATAAAATAAAAACCCCTCTGTCTTTGGGATATATGAAACTCCTGCACACAGTGGGAGAGGCTGTGAAGTTGGGGGCATTTCCAGGAGGGAGGGTTCAGTCATGTTTGCATGACAGGACAATCTGTCACCATCAGGCTTGTAGACGCAGCTCAGCATGACAGAGATATGTAGCGTGCCAGGTATGAACTTAGGTCTTTTAATTTCGTGGTCTTGAGTGTAGTAACAGCTCGTAAAGTGAAAATCATGTTAGCGGGGGACTGACAGCTCTGCCTTATCAACCTCCGTTGTCATCTCTTTTACTGCCAAAGAAAACCAGCACTGGTGTTTGACTGAAGGAAAGGAAGTTTGTGTTCTTACCTTGCAACCAGCTCTACTCCTGGGCTGGGCAGGTGACTAGGGATAGTGTCTTGTCAGTAGTGTCTGTCTGGGTATGGCTGCTTCTGTGCAGTGAGTGGAGTATTTGTAACACAATGTAATATAAGGTGCCTTATGCTGGGGCTTTTTGTTCAGTCTCCACTGGCTTCTGCTTTTTTATGGTTGGATTGAGAGCACCAAGGGAAGGAACAGCACAGTGCTTGTTCTAATGCAAGAACCGTAGTTTTGCCGCTAAGCAAAACTGTTAATATAGGATACTGTGTGCATAAGAGACCAAGCAATGTCATGATTCTTGCACCCAGAAGAGGAGAAAGCATGACTGTAGTGTTTTATGGCTTTTCATAGCCCATATGAGAGTGGCTACAGCATCACTGCAGTTATTAAAAGGAGACTAAGCCATGATCTTATGCTGTCAACCGTACTTATGTATTTCACTATGTTTCACTTGCATTCAGTAACAGTATGAAAAATCTGGTGCTCCAAATGGAAACGTCCTTTGCCTGTATGTCTGGTCTGGTTGTCTTTTGTCTGGTCTCTCTTTCTTCCCCCTCTTCCACCCCTACTCTTTTAGTCACCACAGACATAAGTTTCAGAGTGGAGCTTTGTTCTTGTCTTTCTTATCGTTCATTTTGGGTTTGTTTTTTGTTTTCTTTTCTGTTGTTTTAGTATTCCTTTCTAAAAAAAATAAAAAAGTCTGTTTTCTCTAGATGATTCCTTCTTACAATTTTCTTCACATCTTGCACGTCTCACTTCTAATTACATGAAGGATATTTTCCCCTCTTATTCTTCATGTCAAGAAGAGGACTGGTGTTTTTTAGTTCACCTGCGTATACCCATAAATTTGTTAGCAACATGTTGACAAAAGCTAGTTGTATTCTGGTTTTCTGGTAGTTGCCATTTCTCCCATGTTTACCCTTTCCTCTTACAATATTTTTCTGACTTATGTAAGAATTCCAGCTCAGGTTGATGTTTTAGTACCTCATATTTTGTGTAAGATTTATTTCTTATAAAGTTTAAAAAATCCATCTCAAAAATTCCTCAACACCTCTGTCTTTCTCATCACTGTATTTTGTCCAATTCTTTACCCTAATATTTACCACAAAATGAATGTTGCTAATAAATCTAATGTATTGAATTTATTATCACTTATTTGGGATTTGCTGAGCTTGGAATTAGAATGGATGTTGATTCTGCCATAGAAGAGCAGCTTTTCAATCCTTCTTATATTTTGCCTCTCCTCCCTCCCTCCTTTTGCTTCGTTCTCTGAAAAGTCATTTGAATTAAAATTCATCAGAGACAAGATTTTGGAACAAAACTACTTCACTTGAAATGAAGATAAAACTAAGATTTGTGTTTCAATGAGAAAATGCTAAAATTTCGCTCTAGATTTTTGTTTTCTGTATTTCATGAATCTGCCTCTGCCTGAACAATGAAAAGAGGCTTGGCAACGTGAACCGGCAGTGGATTTCTCTAAGGTATTTGATTGCACAGTCACTGCAATGAGTACATGAGCATAGTCTCTGAGTCAAGCTTTGGTAGGAGTTGATTTTTACAGCAGCAAAATGTTGGCCCAGCTACCACCTAATCTGCATGAACTCTAGTACCTGTCAAACACAATATCTACTTTTTTGCTGTGTCTTACTTTTCAGTGTTGTAAATCTATTTTTTCCTTTTTTTTTAATTAAACTAAGATGCATTTTTAGTAATTAGAATATATTTTTTTCATAGAATTTCTGGGATATTTCAGTGTCTGATTTTTGTCTGTTTACATTGTTAGGAGTCTGGCAGGATAACATGGAGGTAAAGCAGAGATCCACTTGGTTTGTTAATAAATTTTGGAATATTGATACTGGATTGTCATAGCTTGACAACTTTTGTATAAAATCTGCATTTTGAAATTACAGCCATTTTGCCAACCTTGAGCTCGTGAATATATATTAAAAAAAGACTCTGTCAGGATTGCATGGCTGATGGGGATCTAGAGGTATTGGAGTAGCTTTTGCTCAGTATTCACAGGCAGCCACAAGATTTTAATCATATTGCTCTGATTGCACTTCATAGTTATGTCATTTATTCGTACTTGAGGCAGCTTGTGCAGCTGTAACCCAGGTGTCCTTGTCTGGTGGTCTGTCTTGTGATGAAGACGTACCTGGTGCCAGCGTTGTACAAGGGCTTCCAGAGGTTGCTGAGGCACAGCGAACCTGCAGTTGTGTGTAGCAGGAGGGCACCACCACTGAGATTCTTCACCAGATCTCATCTGTACCTTTTAATTTTTGAGATCTCTTTCTATCCTTTTGCTCAGCAACACATAAGCCTCCTCTGGCAAATAAAGTAAATGATAAAATTAAAGAGAAACTGCCTAAAGATTTATTTACTGTGTGAAAATCCTCCAGCGATAAGCTGGAGAAGAGAAAAAAAGCAAACCTGCAGCTGTTTGGGATTAATGAACGTGTAACACAAACAGCGTCTTCATGAAAACAAATGAGCTTTAAAAAAAGCATTGAATACAAAATTCATGTGTGTTAATAAAATGAAGAAGCAGGGGTAAGATTTGTGTTTCATAAGAGCATAAAAAAGCATTTGACCTGAAAAGAGTGTATGTGATGTTGTGTGTTTTTTAGTCAGGATTATTAGCTAGCACTAAGCTGTGCTATCAGTTGAAGCACAAGCTTTTCATCTCTGGAAGCTTGAATTATTCTTAATATTTTTCAAAATCTAAATTGGGTCATAAATGTTTTGGCAATTTCAGATTAGCAGTGTAGGGGGAGGAGGGCATTATAAAACACGCCATGTGATAGAACAGTTGAGTGCACTGATTACTAGTCTGCGCAAGTAGATAGAGCCAAGTGGGAGGGCGCCTTCCATCAGGAGTGAGGGGTGCTGGCTCTGCTGTAAGAGTAAAATCCTGCACAGTGCCTGCCCGTGCCATGCATGACTAGCTGATTATCTCAGTCCTTCATGGAGCCCTGTATTCCCTCAGCAGATATTTTAAAACCATCAGCTAGTCAAGGATCAGCCCTGTTCGCTAACAAAGGCTTGGCAGTCTTAACAGAACTGGAAAATATCTCCTAAATAACTCCTGGGAAAATCTAGAAAACATAAATGTCCTTGGTGAAGGCCACCGTGCTAAAGGGAAGGGAGAATGCAGGAGAAAAACACAGATTAAGCATGAGAAAAAATGACCAGAAAAAGAATGAAAGGATTGTTCAGTGCCTGTATTTGTAGCTCAGGAACACATTACATCAGAGTATTGAGATACGAAGGAAAAGAAATACACACCTGAAAGAGACGTGATGCAAGAAACCAGGCTATTTAGCTTGCGTGTTTAGTTAGCACATACTCTATCTCAGGAGATGAGGTGGACTAAATAAGCTAAATAAAAAGCCTACAACAGAAAAATAACTAGCCTGTCCCCACTAAAAAAAACATAAAAGTAATGATCATCTTTAATGCTAGTCTGTTTTCTCTCAGACATCATCCGATGTTTTTGTATTATAACTTACAGAAAAATACCAACAAGCACAGATATCGTGAACAATATTTTTAAGACTTCTCTTGGTATTAAGTACACCTCATTAAGTTAACTTGCATTCTTCTGTCAGCCCCGTAGCAGCTGAAACAGATGATTTCATGGAAATGTAACAATAAGGCCATTTTGCATTTATGTATTATCGTGCAATCTTTTATTGCCCATTCACATTCGGATTTTTTTCAGTGTATCCTCTTTCCCATTCAAACTGCTGTTTACTTCTTCTGGACAAAGAAATACTCATTTTCTCTTACTTTTTCCCCTCTGTACTTTTGTAATGTGTGCATGATTTGTAAACATTTAGCTTCAAAACTTTACTAAATTGTGAGGTCATGCTATGATTATTCCTAGGCAAATGATGAACTGAAGATCAGAGTGG
The DNA here is from genome assembly GCA_008711295.1 of Anarhynchus alexandrinus. Lineage (NCBI taxonomy): Eukaryota > Metazoa > Chordata > Aves > Charadriiformes > Charadriidae > Anarhynchus > Anarhynchus alexandrinus. The sequence continues at coordinate 4,701,650 of VUYV01000018.1, forward strand.
ATATATTTTAAAGTCTTTGCTCATTTTGGATACTCACCTTGAAAAAAATTAGATCTGTCTTTTAATGAATATTTAACATTCTGTTCCCCTATACACATGGCTACGACAGTGACTGATTTGAGCTTGTGACATTTTTAACCCTAGAGCTTTTACATATGCTGCACAACAGGTATGACTGCACAACCAAATTGTGTAGATAAACAATGTTAAGGCATGCACTTCCACTTCGTGTTTTTCAAGCTATTTTCTCATACCACACGGATGTTAATATTCTGGACCCCTTGATCTAGTGCTGTTTCTGGAGGGATGGTGCCTCATAGCATATATGAGGCTTGTAGAATTTGGCCTGTTTCATTTGCGTCTGCTTTTTTTAGCTTTGTTCTCTGTGAAAACCTGAATCATTATTTGGTGCATGTTGTTGCCTCTTACTTTTTCCTAAACTACCTGCTTGCTCTTGCCTACTTTTATTATTACCCCTCTGTTCCTGCTTGTCCCTATAGTCTAGTGTTCCAGATGCACAGCTTTTTTCTCTCTCTCTCTCACTTTACTGAAGAGCAAGAAGAGATGTGTGATTGTATTGAGCGAGCTTTGTACGTTATCACGTTTTTTTCCACAGCTCAGATAAAGTCTTTGCAGGGAAAGAACCACTCAGTTTCCGCATCAGGGAGTGATGGAGAATCCTCACCACAGGATGACCTGAAACAGTGACCATGCCCCAAGCTAGAACTGTTAGACCTACATAAGTACCACCAAGTATTCAAAGAACGCAGCAGATGCTAAATTTCAACTGATCTTTTCTGAACAGTGGCGAAATGTGATTTTTTGAAAAGTAAAAGTACTTCATTAAATCTGGGAGAGTTTTCAAAGAGTGGGATTAGAAATGTTAGAATAGGAACATCCAACATGTTGAACTCTTGAGCATTTCCAGTGTGGCTCTGCTACCAGGACAGCTGGATATACAGCAGACGGTTTGGTCAGTTCAGATCTGTAGGTGTGGAAGCCATGATGCTGCAATGATTGCTTAAGGCTGATGTTGCCAGATGATGTGGGATCCCATCTGGAAACCCAACGCTGTTTAGCTGTGGCTCTCACAGAATGGGGGTGTCCCTGGTGAGTTTTTTCCTGTCCAACCCAGGCACTGTTGGTGGGATTTCCCTTTCCCTCATGTCTCAGGTGCGTAATATTTATTGCGTGGTTCTGAGCCACATGAAGATTTAGGGCTACTGCTCAAGAGGATAGAAAGGTTGGCCAGCCTGGTGCTAAGACAACTGCTAAAATTGACTGAAATGGTTTTGAGATTGAGCATATGATGGGTGACTTTCCCATAATTGTGCTTTGGAAAACAGCTGAATTGGTTCAGCTACAGCTTTCAGAGTAGAGGAATGTGGAAAATCTCAACTGGAAGTGTTCTCTTTAGCAAACATAAAAATAAGTAAACTTGGACCTTACTACCCAGGACTCAAGGAACAGTTTTAACCTTCTCTAAAATGGTTGTGGCTTCTGTTACTATTATTATTCATTACCAAAATAGCTGTACTATTTTTTTCATTGTTTAGACTCACCGATACACTTAGTTCACTTATTGCGAGCATTTAGCTGTACGTTGTTTTGCTACACATGCTGCATTGTGCTGCTCAAAAATACTGCAGAAAAGGGGGATGCTTGATATTGATTTGGTGTATAATGCCTTCTTAATTGGACTGTGATGAAATTTAATAATCTCAGAAGTCATTCTAATGTGTCAAGGTTTTCTTGAAAGTATGGGAAATAAAGGAGCTTTTTTACCTCCTGGGATATATGATCTTTAATTAAGTTCTTGTCTTTCTGGAAAATGAAGTCAGAGAGAAGTAATATCATACGTGCTCAAAATGCTTACTGGTTTAATAGATCAAATGGTGAAATAGTGTTTTACTTTAGCACAGACAAGCTCTTGAGCTCTTACAGCATGTTTAGTGTTCTTTCCTAGCTGCTCCATACAATAATGTGATGCAGGGTGATTACTGAAGTTTTTATCTGGTAGATTACCCTGTTAACCTGGCACTCCAGCAAATTGTCATGTTCTAGCAAAAAGGCAGGACATTATGCAAAAGAGCACTTCAGCACACATATCTGTTCAGCACACAAGCACATTGTGGTTTTCATTTTATTTTACTATTTTGTAGGATTGCATTGATGTGGGTTGGTGGGAAGGAGAACTCAATGGCAGACGAGGTGTGTTTCCAGATAACTTTGTCAAGCTTCTTCCTTCTGATTTTGAAAAAGAGGTAAGTAATGTGTTCTTTCATTTTCGCTTTAGAATACAGAATGAAAGTGGAGTTGGAAGAACTTCTCTTTCAGATATGTTATTTTGACAAAGTTTTACTTCTAACTTAATAACAAACAGACATTAAAGAAAACAAATTTCTGGGTTACAAAGCCTCTATGAAGAGAACACGTGGCACTCAAAGTCATATTATGGAGTTTCTCTGAAGGGTTTGATTGACCTATCCAGTCAGTCCTCCTCCACTACGTTGCTCTGAAAGCCCTCTGTCCTGCGTCCTAAGCTTGAGGGAGAGAGAGGAACTGGGGGTCCCAGGGTAATTTGCTGAGTCAGGTGATGCAACGATGACCAGAATTGGTAACTTTTCTCCATTGTTTTTGTGGTGGAATATGAAAAGTTAGTACCACCTGCATCCTGATTGCCAGCAGTCAAGTGCTCTTCCAGAATGAAAAGGGTGAAATTTTAACGTTGAGATTTGAACGACGTAAGTGAGCTTCTGGTATATCAGAGACATATTTCTTTACTTCTCTCAGAATTATTAAAAAAGAAGGTATACAATCTATGCAGAAGCTTTTTCAGCTTCTATTTATTTGAGAGAGATGACACTGTTATTTGCCAAACAATATTTAGAAATCCTGCAGCTTCCTGGAAGAAAGTAATGGATTTCTTCCCCCGAAAGTCCATTCCATTTTTAGGAACCTCTTCAGTCATCAGTGGGATATTACGAGCTTGCAATCAGGCTTTTGATGAGTATTTCACAGTGACAGTGTAAGCCTTCTGTGATAAAACCGAGACTTACTGACGCTGAGCTTCTATCTTTCGTAATAAAATTGGCTGCCAGAGGCAAAAATTAAATAACTTGGAAAGCCTAATAAAAGAACTATTAAACAACTCCCAGAAGCTAACATGATAATTATTGAAAATGAAGGTAGAAGGGCAGCAAAAACTTTGGGAGATGCAATTCCATAGCAGAGTGGATATCCTGGCTTTAGGCCTAGTAATAAAAGAAGGTGATTTCCAGAAGAAGCAAAAATCATAAACCTTAAGACATAGTGAGCCTATTATAGAAGAAAAGATCTTTACTCTTTGCTCTTATCCACTTTTTTTTGTGGTGAAATTTCTTCAGTCTTTTTGAACTCATAAATTAATATCTTTAGGTGTTTTTTTCTTTAGAGTATGATGAATATGACTTGTAGAATAAATATTCAGACACCTAGAAATTGCAGCTAGGTTGCTGTAAATGTGGAGAATAAAATTATATTCATTTTTAACATGACACAAATCTGGCCACATGAGTAAGTAACTGGCAGGACTATGGACTGTCTGCCTTTGCTTGAATCAGTACTAGGAGGGAAGGAAATGGATACTTTTCCAGTGGTTTTGTCAGGTATTTTCTGATGTGATCCAGAAACCTTGGATTCCATCCCATGGTCTGAAAGTATTTGTTGCAGTAGTTCTTCTGCATGTTGAACAAAAGCTTGGGATCTTTTCCCACCCCCAATTTTCCAATCCTTATTCTTTTCCACACATGGCTATGTGTCCCAGGCCTTTTCTGTTCACTGCCTAGTCCCAGTCTCCACCTCTCAAGTGGTCTCAATTACAGGATTTTCACTTGAGCTCACTACCTGAGTCTAAATCACCATCTGGATTTACTTTCTATCTCTACACCCAATATCTTTATCCAGCTTGTTTTCCTCTCCCCCCTCACTCTTTGTCCCTGCTCTGTAGTTTTGTTCTCTTCTTGTCCAGCCAATCCTGGTTTCCTTTCTGTGGGCTTCACTTCTACTCTGTCTCCATCACCTTCTCGGTTATCTCATCCAGCCACAGACCCTTGTAATTCCTCCTTGCTTCTCCATGTTTCCCTCAGCGGTCTTAAGGCTCCTTCAGTCTGCCTCCTTTCTGATCTTTGTCTGCCTTTTTGAAACAATTTATTTCCCTCATCAGCCTCCAGTTAAAGAAACTTTGTCTAACGAACCATAGGATCATTTCTCCTTTGTGTTTATCTACATTAATGTTTTAGTTTTGATGAGGAGTGGGATTTGTAGTGAATCTCTCACTTGTCCATCTGCACTTACTATGCTTTGGTTTGCCTCAAAGACAAGTCTCACGGGATATGAACTAGACTCCTTTCAGATGACGACTAAGCCAAAAGATGTGCTAAAGGAGTGCACTTCGTATATTCCAGATGCTGACCTATGGACAGTCAATGGGATCAGGCTCACACCACTCCAGAATAAAACCCCAAATGTGTATGTTGTTGTAGTTGTGCTGTTGAATTCTCAGCACCAGCTATTTCACTCTGCAGCCATTATCAACCAAACCCTCAATTGCTATCACAAAACATTCATTGTGCCTGTCTTCTTTCCTTTGCACATTTTTCTGCACTTTTCTGCATTTAGACCTTGAACCATGTTGCCTAAACTCTTGCCAAAGTATCTCTGAGAGTATAAGGGACTCACTGTTTGTGGACAATGGCCCACAGCGGGCAGGCTAGAGAAGATCATTCTGAGCTCCTGAGATCTTGGCTACAGCTTACTCAGGTTGATGACAGGAGGTGATCTGGTTAGGATAAGGTGGTAAGAGAAACCTGAGGCTTGCAGGATGGCAACTTCAGAGATTTAAGCTGGTAGGCTTACTCAGTCTGTGCAAAACTGTTAATTTTTTTTTCTCCAGAGGTGAATACACTCGCTAGATTTGAGAGAGAACCCCAGGAAGGGTGAGTGGCAATGGCTCAGCCTTCACAGCAAACCTGCTCCCTGCCAAAATTCAGACCAAGACTTGAGAGTTTTAGGGCAGAGGCTGAACTAATTACTGCAAGTGAGCGAAACAATTGATCTTTCTTGAAAGTAGGTGAGCCATTTGGCAGATATATAGAATATAATAGGGGGGAAAATATCAACATGAGTTTGATAGAAAATATCAACCTAAATGGTTGGTTGAAGTTTGGCAAAGTTACGTGTATCTGGAAACATCATCTATAGGTAGTTCCACAAGACAATATAGAGTGTTGCATAGCCAGCAATGTAGTGACAAGGATTGTGATCAAGCAATCAAGCAAAGGAAATAAGGTTCTTCTCAGAAAAAAGGATGGACATATGAAGAAAACAATTATTATTTTTTACTTAGGCTTTATTCTCAACAATTTTGATTTTTTTTTTTTAAGAGTAAGAGTTATGTCATTTGATCTGGCATGGCGCTCCATTTGTTTTTGTATTCATTCCAAGATATATATGGTGAATGCCAGTATGGTGTGTGTGGGTACACACACATCAATGCAAACGAAAAGCCACTCCTGTAGCCTGCAGGTGAAAAGAAATTGTTCTGTTGCAGATTTAGTGGTCATGTTTCTCAGCCATACCATTACAGATCTATTAGGAAAATGGTCATAACAGAGAAGGCAAAAGTAAAAAGTACAGATTGGTGGGAATAATTAATTTCATTTCACCAAACATCTAAAACTCTGATAACTGTCTTTCACAACTGGAGCTGTAAATGTATCATAGTGTGTGAATAAAATGTAACCTTTACAGCATTTCCTGTGTTCTGCATTTTTGCCCCATTTATGAGTACAAAAAAAAAAAAACCACTTCAGGTTTTGCCACATCTATCTGGAGGGTTTTTTTGTGTTTGTTTTTTTTTTCAAAATGGATTTGAATATTTACAAGATTAAATTTTAAATAAATAGGTTTCTTCAGTAAACCAAAGATCATGTATTCTCTAATCTTAAGGCACATAAACTGGACTTCTATTTTCCCCTCAGCAGGACATTTCAATTGCAAAAGTAGAAAAATGTCATCATTTTATTTGTCAATGCTATTTTCTCTCTTCAAATTTATTTTAATGAAGTTATTTCAGGTGAAGTATGTGACAGATCTGTAGTCTCAAGTCTTGTAATTATTAATGTTAAGCAATGTATTATTAACTCCAGCCTTTGTGTGAATGAGATTTACAGGCATTTTGAAGCAATTTGTTTTCTTCTGCTATTAAATTTTAGAGACCGAAGAAACCACCACCTCCATCAGCTCCTGTCATAAAACAAGGATCAGGTAAGGTGCAGCTGATATTGTACAGCACATGTCAGTCTAAATTGAGTGTATTCAAATTTATGTAGAATTCATCTGTATCAAAATTGATAAGAAGGTGTCTAGACAACAACTAATAAATCAGAATCAAATTGCAAAAAGATGATAACCCTGAAAGACTGTGGTGTGCTCTTTAAATGTAATACATCTGCACAATTTTAAAATTATGTATTTTGGCCATTAAACATGTTACTTTGGAGTGTGTGTGATACTTCAGTTTTTAAAAGTTCTCCAGTTCCATTCCTTGACTGAAGTTGATTGTGCACATGTCTTTGCAGTATAGACCAAATATGTTGGAGTCTAATAATACCTGCAGGCAGAAACTGCATTCACTTTACACCTTCAGATCTGATTTATTCTAGAGATAGAGCTTTTTTTGCCTATCTATAAGGTAGCGTCAGATAACTTGGCTGTAATACAGTGCCCCCATCTGAGTTGTAATCTAAATCTTAGAGATCTGCATGAATGCTGGAGCTGTCTGGCTGTCTCCAGGTTCTATGCCATAGTTAGATTCTTGATTTTCAATACTTTATAGCCATAAATATAAAGCTAAATGGAGTTATCCTGAATCTGGTTATGTAGATAATGGTGTTGCAAGTGTATTAAGGGGCTGATTATGTTTTCCAAATGGATGAGTGCTAGCAAAGCTGGTTTTGGAATATGTTAGACTGAATTGTGTATAAATACTGAGAACTGAAACCACTTTTATTTGTAGTTTTAAAATGATCTCTCAATACAAATTTTCAAAAGTGTCTGCATGATTTATTTTTTCCATGAAACTTAGAAACAGTTGAAGTATGTACGCACTTGACAGTTCTAACCTCAGAAACCAAATTCCTGTTCCATCATGTAAAATCACAAATCACGAGGCAAGAGATGCTCTCAGAGTTTTCATTTGTATTGCAGTTGTGGTGGAAACATAACTATGGCTGGAATTCTTTACTCTCTTAACTCCAGTTGGTTTGTTAAATTTCTGCAGCAGCACTCCTGCTTCCCCCACTGCTGGCACGCATTAAAAAAAAAAAGAACGTGTCCAATCTAGCCAGATTATTTTTCTTGTCGCTGTGGTCTGTTCCAGTTTCCAGTGCTTTAAAAAGTAAATTTCCCTCTCCTACAGTCTTGATCTATTAATAGAACAACAAGTTACACCACTGTACTATTTAATGTGAATCAATAGGCTGTAATTTAACTAGTTTGAATTTTTCAAGCAGTTATTTGAGTACAGAATCATGACTAAATATTTGGTTTGCTTATTGACACCCGTGGTTTATTCTTCACTCTGTCTTGGGACTCAAAAAAAATAGATTAGAGATCAGTGAGTAACAGCGTCCAGAGAGAACAGTATAACTTTGCCATCTAGTGGTGGTTGCATACTAAAGATGTCTTAGTGACTGCCTGACACGTTTTGGAAAAGCTCTATAAAACGTTTCTTTCAATTTCTACTCCTATAATTAGAGAATAATACTTTTAATAAGTTTGTACCTGTTTGCATCCAATGCGCTAGCCATGGCATCATAGCGGGAATGTGCCTATTTTCAGAAGGGAAAATGGATGCATAAAGGATGCAGACAATTTGATTAAGGCCATCTAAGTCTGTGTCAAAGCCAAGGCTATTGCTGTTCTTTGTTTTCATACTCAGTCTTTGACAAGTCCTGGCTGATTATGCACAAGAGTTTCTTCTGATACGTATTTAGAAGTGAAAATCATCCTATGGTTATTATCATCCTGACATCCTTTGCTTTGTCAAATTATCACTTTACTGAGATAACACTGTGTTTTACCACATCCCTATGTCAGACCTTACTGTTGATAGTAGGTAACAATTTCCAGTAATGCTTCTGCATATTTAACCGGTCATAGTGTGATGAGTAAATTGAGAACTGTCAGTTGCAGCCTAAATAATTAAATATCGGTATCTTCTGATGCAGAGCATAAAATCATAACAAAGTTAGAATTGGTCTTTGTAGTACAAGTGGTACATATGTAAAAGAGATGTCTAGTTTGTATTATAGTATAGCTGAAAGTTTGGTTGTATTTGCAAATTCTGCACAGCAGTAGACTGCCGGTGCCACCTGTGCTGGGCTACTTTACAAAGTAAGGTGGAAACTGGAGAACCAAAGTTAGGAGCATGAGTCCGGTACGTAGTCATTGAAAAGCAGTAGGCATTTCACTGGGTAGCTGGGATAAGCAATACAGCTACGTCCAGACTGGCAGGTGGGAGTACTCTCTGGGACCTGGTTTGGAGTTCACCAGAGCTTCCTTGCAGGTGACCTTCTCCTGGCAGCTAAGGCAGGATCATGGTGCTTGCCTGGGTACTGGTTAGTTTGGGGGTCACAACCCAAGTAGGGACCACACCTGAGCCTGGGAGCTCCTAAGTGTTTGTAGGCTCATTGTTTTAGACAGGCCCTGAGAGTGTCCCTCTGTGCATTAATGATAACTGTTAATCTTACTGTAATTAGGTACATAGACTTATGTCTCTTTTTTTCTTGAACACACTAGTATGTGCAAGATTATCAATATATTGACTTGTGCTTTACATAACTTGTGTTTAGAAAGGCTTTAACTAGTTTCTAGCAGCAGTTTCTCCTCTCAGGAGTGAAGTATTTTTCATAGAACCATAGAATAATTTAAGTTGGAAAAGACACTTAAAATCGTTGAATCCAACCACAAAATGGCAATTCAGTATTATTTATTGACATGATGAGTGACACAAGTGTTGCTTGCCCAACAGCACAGTTATATAAAGAAACAATGGCCAGTGATCACTACTGATGAGCCGTTTGCATGATGAATACTGATTTCTAGGAACCAGCTGCAGAAGAGAGTTGCAACAGTACATTCAGAAAATGTAAATGTACTTGAGAACTGCATATAATAGAATAGATTGAAGCAAAAAATAGCCTTGTGTTCCCTGCCTTGCCTCCTCTGCTTTTCTTGGATGTCATCTACTGTAATTTTTATTGAAATACTAATAGCGTTACCTAAAGCAGTTTTCAACACTACTAAGTTGAAATGGCATTAGCACCTAGTAGTTAGCCAAAGCAGCAAAGCCAATATCCAGTAAAGCATTTCTTATAATATGGGGACGAGAAGATTGCATCTTGCATGTGCCAGGAAATTTTTGCAAAATCTTCCCGTTGTTGGTGCCACAAGTTCCCATATTCCTTCTAGCAACAGAAGTCAGTATGTCAGGGTCTCTAGCACAGAGGCAGAAGAAGGCAGAGGCTTACACCTCCAGGCCAAAAGCTGTCAATTAAAATAGTCATGCAGAATACGGTCAGTACTACTATTCTCATCCTCCTAATATGTGGAAGTGAACAGCTAGTACTACAGGTGAAAAAGAGGGGGATTTTAACAGAATGTAAAATAAGCCCTGTATATTTGTCTATATTAAGTATTCTCTTGGCAGAAATGCCCAATTATGAGGAAAGGCTGAGAGAGCTGGGACTCTTTAGCCTGGAGAAGAGAAGGCTGAGGGGAGACCTTATTATTGCGTACAAGTATCTAAAGGGTGGGTTGAAGGAGGATGGAGCCAGACTCTTCTCGATGGTTCCCAGTGACAGGACGAGGGGCAACGGGCACAAGTTGGAACGTAGGAGGTTCCATTCAAATATACGGAAAAACTTCTTTACAGTTCGGGTGACAGAGCACTGGCACAGGCTGCCCAGGGAGGTTGTGGAGTCCCCTTCTCTGGAGGTTTTCAAGACCCGCCTGGATGCAGTCCTGAGTAATGTGCTCTGGGCAATCCTGCTTTGGCAGGGGAGTTGGACTAGATGATCTCTAGAGGTCCCTTCCAACTCTGAAAATTCCGTGATTCTGTGATTCCGTGATTAATTGATTTATTTCTAGTGATTCTCCACACTATTGAATTGGTCTTGAGTTAAGTATGTCTACAGTGGTGAAGGATCTGTCCTCATTTAAAAATCTGTGGCTATTGAATTTTTATTTTTTTCACAGAATGGTCTGAAAGTGCCTATTCTTTTGAGGTGCATGCTTTGGAAACTGTGAACTTGACTGTGAAAGCATAAACATCCAATTGCTTTTTTGTCATATGATCTAAACAAATACTTGAAACTACATTTATGTTCAGTTTTAGCAAGACATTTTCAAATTGGAGAATGTGAAAAGCCTAAGAAATTGCAGAATTAAATCTTACATGGCTGTATATGCTGGTTTGTTGGCTTGTTCAAAATTCCAAATTTTCCTTTCTTTGACAGGTACCACAGATCGAAAGCTTGAAATCAAAAAGGTACCTCCCGAAAGGCCAGAATGTCTTCCTAATCGAACAGAAGAAAAAGGTATGAAATGTGCTTTCCTGCCTGCTCTCTGCAGAGAGACAGGGGAAATGGAACAAATGCACATCCTCATTTCTCAGTCCCTGTTTTCATTAAGTATATTATTTGGGTCTTTATTTCCCACTGTGATAGATCTATGATGATATACATTTTGGGAAGGATCTCCGTGTTGCTTTTGGGCTAAATTCAGGGTATTCAATTGTACCAATCCAGAGCTGTTAAGTACTTGCAGCCTCAACTGAAGTCAAGGGGAGATATGCTCTCAATACACAAAATGCTGTCTAAAGCTCTGTGCTCAGTAAAACCCAGGTCCTTGATCAAGTAAGCTACTGCAGATTAGTGTGTGCTTTCTTCTTAACATCTATGTGCCTTGGTTCTCTAGTTAAAAGCAGGGTTGGTGGTTTTCCTGCATCACAGAGGGGTTTTGTGAAGATATAGTCATTAATGCTTATGAATCACCCCATTATCATAGTCACAAAAGTCATAGGCAAGCCTGTGAAGAAATGAAAAAATTCTGTCTTCAAAGCCAGGTTTGAACACTGCAAGAAGTGAGGCACAGTACCACACAGAGCAGTGACAAGCAAATTAAACCTTTAATGGTTTCATTGTGTTCATTGTGCATTCTGAATAGTTTGAGGAAAATAGTTACATTGATTCTCTAATTGAAGATGGTGTCAAGTTTCATACTTTTAAGTGGACTATTAGGTTGCAGAGACAAGTTTGTTTATGGGATTTCTTAACTTTTAAGTATTCAATCTTGCAGTCTTTTAAAAGGCACGTGTACGCACATGACTAACTGTATAATATGTAGTTATAATTTAGTGCCAGATCATTCAGACTTTGCACCAAGGTCTGTTTCTGGATAGATGTCTTTGCAGTCTGACAGGTGTTTTTGCACTTTCGTCTACATATGTTTACTTTTGGTTATGCGCGTTTCTTCATGTGGTTATCTTAGCAATAAAACCCTTTGCTTTCCATTTTTGGATTGACAAAGCCAACTGTCAAAACGGTGAAGGTATATCTGTAACTTTTCTAAACATTGAAAAGAGACCATAGGAGCCATGCCTACATTTCTGGAGTAGCAGGGAGTGGCAGGAATTGTTCGGTGTGGTGTGGCAGCAAGGGTGGCACAGGAATGTTCTTTACGCCGTGTGTTGGTACACTGCCTCGCCTGTCCCTCATACATAGTTTAGATTTTTGGACACAGACGCAGTATAAATTGCCATAAGACTGTGCAAAAATTACGCAATACGCTGGAAAAGCTTCAGTGCTACAGAGGACCTTGTGATTGCACCAACTGAAAGTGTACATAAAAGGGTATATGCCTGAGAACAACAGTCACTTACTGGATTATTCCAAATCTAATGTGGATTGTGTTTCTGGTGATTTGTTCCATGATCCTCTCAGACTGAAACTTAGAACCCGTTAAGCAATACCCTGTAACATTCCCAATACCTCTTACGTGTATACAGAGGTGTAATATTCATGACAGTGTTGTCAAGGGAAGTGGAGTGTTGGCATAGTTGGATACAGAGAGCAAAACTTTGATCCCTTTGAGAGTTTTTTCCTTTCTTTAAGAAGAATCAGATTTCCTATGGTGTGGCAAACATGTTTACATGATTGTTTTGTGTTATGAATTTAGAGCATATTATTTACAAGAGTTATTCATGTGTATTTTACTTTACATACTCACAGGCACTGCATGTTTGGCATTGAATATTAGTACGGTGGCACTTCCTAACTGTGCATAGTCAGTTCTGCAAATTACTCAGTTTTTCACTGGCAAGCCGAAAAATTCAGCATATAAGTCTGTGCTTAAAAACCTAAATAGAAGGTCTCATTTTTCCAAGGGGTTTTTGTCCTGCCAAACTGCTGAATTTTAAGCTTGTATTTTCACAGAATCACAGAATGGTCAGGGTTGGAAGGGACCTCTGGAGATCATCTAGTCCAACTCCTCCACCAGAGCAGGGTCACCTACAGCAGGTTGCACAGGACAGCGTCCAGGCAGGTTTTGAATGTCTCCAGAATGGGAGACTCCACCACCTCTCTGGGCAGCCTGTGCCAGTGCTCTGCCACCCTCAAAGGAAAGAAGTTCCTCCTCATGTTTAGATGGAACTTCCTATGCTCAAGTTTGTGCCTGTTACCTCTTGTCCTATCACTGGGCACCACTGAAAAAAGACTGTTCCCATCCCCCTGGCACCCTCCCTTTAAGTATTTATAAGCATTGATAAGATCCCCCCGTCTTCTTTTCTCTAGACTAAAAAGCCCCAAGTCCCTCAGCCTTTCCTCATAAGAGAGATGCTCCGGTTCCCTAATCATTTTTGTAGCCCTTTGCTGGACCCTCTCATTTAATTGTAGTTCACTTGAAACACGCTTCTTTTTCCCCAAAAATTATATTTCTCTGTTTGTTCAAGAGATGTTAAGAATATCCAGCATAATTATTTTTGTGACCTTCTAACTTAATATTGTTTCATATTAGAATTTTATGTAAGTTGTGCTCATGGGAAGTTGTTCCATATGGTATGTAATTTTTTGCCATTCTTATTTTTTACGCTCAGAAATCAGTAAGATACTAAAATAAAAAATAGCATTCCCGTTCAGGCACTGCACATGCATTTTGGCCATGAGGAATTACAGGCAGAACAGTCAGGCAGGGCAAACAACTGATTTGTGGTAAACATGTTATTTCAAATAAAGAATTATTTAGGACCAAAGTGGAAAGGAGATAAGCTTCTTCTTTGTATACAGTGTATCTACAGTTGAAGATTTCTTGTTTAATTGTAGACCTGTGAGTGCAAATGAATTCCACTTAATAATATTCGTGTTCTTTTTTTTCTGGTGATAATTGATTTAAAGAAAGATCAGAGAGAGAGCAAAAACAGTTAGACTTGCAGAAGCCTTCAGTTCCTGCTATACCTCCGAAGAAACCTCGGCCACCCAAAGCAAACTCTGTGAATAGACCTGGTACCTTGCCCCCGAGACGACCAGAAAGACCAGTTGTGCCTGTGACTCATACAAGGTATTGCTTTTCCTCTGTCCAGTGCTGTTGGGATTAGCAGAAAAAACATGCATTTAAAAAACTTAGATTTTACAGTTAATGTCACAATTTATTTCACAGTAAACTGTATTTAAACAACAATGTAAAGAAAAGAAAAAAGAAAAGCCTTCTAGTCATCTGGCTGGATCATAACTACCTTCTCAAGAATAACAGTCTTAGACTGTTCATTACTAATTAATTTCTACTGATGAGCGCACCGTTAACTGCAACATCATAGTTTCCACTGCAGAATGAGGGAAATATCTGCATCAGTATGTTGCGCTGATGTTGACTTTCTCAGTTTAACTCAAATTATTCTAGCCTAGCTGTGGCACTAAGTCAGTGCAAAAGCTTGGATTGTACTGAGGAACAGCATTAGACAATGCACATTTCAAATACTGTCAGCTTGGCTTCAGTCTGTTTTCTTTGATAGCTTTAAATCAATTTTTAGTAAAATACATGCCTAGAGTGTTCTTTAAGCTGGTGCCACTGCAGAATACTGCTGTCAAGTATTTATAATCTAATGTTGGTTGTTATTCTATAGTTAAATGATGCTCTTTATCAGAGGTGGATACAGCCTTTGAGGAGCACTGAGAAACTGGACTTGCCAACACAATTCCATTTAATCTCTGCTGGAGTTTGGAAGAGCAGAGGTTGCAGAAAATTAGTACTCACCTGTGGTACTAATCAAGTCTGGATGGCTACATTAGTCATCAGCACCTGTGTTGTGCACTGTAGACTCCCTTTATGCGTAGTGGATAGAAATAGGTGAAAACCAGAAAAAGCAGTTGCCTAAAATGGGCAAGCTGCACATCTTGCAGCTAGAATATAGGCATAGAAATAATTTTACTATTGTGCTGTTAGAAAAATTAGCTGCCATTGAACTACTGGAGTTCAAGTATACTAATGGTGAATTAAATACCAGAAGGGAGTATAGGGTAGGGTGGAATAAAATGGAAAACCTAGACATTGATTCCCCTCATTCCTCCACATATGGTTCGTTAAACAAATGCGCTCAGTGTGAAATCTGAGACACATACAATAAAAAAAAGGGTGCCTGCCTTGTGCTGCCAGTTTCATCTTACTGAAGTGCTTTGGCTGCGCATCTCTGAGAACTTACCCTTCTATCCAGGTGCTACTGCCACAGCTTCCTTTGGACTTCTTGGCTTTGACCATGCTTGCCCTGTGGTTCCAAATTAGTTCACACCTGCTGGTTACTTGGACATGCTTGGAAAAGCAAGAATTTGCTACGACCTCTAGATTTAGCTAAGTGATGTCTTCTTGGCAAGACCTATACGTACCCCAGTGTTCTGTTCTCTGGCTAGGCATGCAATGGGGTAGCTATTCTTTTGTTCTATCCTTTGCCTAGAATATTTTAAACATATTATAAGTATTTTAAACATTTAGAGTTGTGAAGAGGAGGTTTATTGCTCTTCTGTTTTCCTTTTTTCTAAGTAAAAAATTGCATAAATCATGCATTTTTGAAGGTATTTCAGTTTTCATGTTAACAAAGTGAAAAAGCAGATGTAAACAGTAACCCTGTTTGTTCTTAATTGTCCAAACTCTGCTATGTCTAGCACAGAGAAAAATGCTCTGTTCTTTTTATTCTAATACTATTATATTTGAAAGAATTTTACTCGTAACAGTAGTTAGATTAAAACTTAGAAGGAAAGGTGATTTTTAAGGTGATGATGATGTATGTTGATGATCACAGTGCTAGCAGTTTCCCTATGCATTTCTTTATCAGCTAATTCAAATTAATTGATTTCTCTCATATAGCTGTTCTGCCTGGTAAGCTCTGACTTGTAAGGGTGTCTTATAGGAAACGGGCAGAAAGTTCACATAATGAAATAATCCATGAAATAGACTTAGAATTACTTGAATAATTAAGAAATGTGAAACTTCAAATGGAAGCAGTCACTTCAATAAAGGTGTTTTGTTTTTAAATCGGTTCAGTTTAATAAGATAGTAAATAATAAGACCCACTGGTATCCATTTCCAGAATCTGAAAAACCTAAAGCAATTAGAATAGAAATTGAACCAGCAGAATTTTTGCTGACCTGTCATGGTTTAACCCCTGTGGGCAGCTCAGCCTCACCCCGCTGCTCACTCACTCCCCCACAGTGGGATGGGGGTGAGAATAGGAAGGGCAAAAGTGAGAAAACTCATGGGTTGAGATAAAGATGGTTAAACAGATAAAGCAAATGCTGCATGTGCAAGCAAAGCAAAATAAGTAGTTCATTCTCTACTTCCCATCAGCAGGCAGGTGTTCAGCCATTCCCAAGAAAGCAGCACTCCATCACATGTAGTGGTGACTTGGGAAGACAAAGGCCGTAACTCCAAACATTCCCCTCTTCCTCCTTCTTCCCCCAGCTTTTATTGCTGAGCATGAAATTGTATGACACGGGATATCCCTTTGGTCAGTTGGGGTCACCTGTCCTGCCTCTGTCCCCTCCCAGCTTCTTGTGCCCCCCCAGCATACTCACTGTTGGGTCAGTGTGAGAAACAGAGAATGCCTTGACACTGTGTAAGCACTGGTTAGCAATGACCAAAACACCCATTAACTCTATCCCAGCCAAAACCACTACGTGACCCTAGGGGGAAAAATTGCTGTAGTTATAAAGTGAGTCTCATGAGATTTCTGTGACAGCTGCTGAGCAGAAGAGGGTTTTTTTCTGTTCTATGTGGCTTGCATCTTCTGCATCTCACTGACTTTTTGTGGTGGTGACTCTTTTTCCGTTTAAATATACTCCTCCTTCCTTGGAGGCAGGTTAGGGCTTTGAGGGCAACAGGAGAGACAAAAACCATGTGGGCCTGAGAATAGCTGTCAATTCATTCCAAAGGCTTCGTAGCTTATTTAGCCATACCTGTGATTATACCATTTACCGATGAGTCAATTCTCTGGAGTAGGCAAGCCATAAAGACCTACAGAAAGTGCATTTTTACAATCAGTTGAAATCAATCTGTGTCCATGCTGCTGCTAACAGGGGCAGGTTCCCTCTCCTGGCAGCCCGTTCCCACAGCCTCCCTTATGTTAGCACCAGCATTTGTGCAGCCATTCAGCCATATGGGTCAGGGAGTTGGTCCAGATGGCAATTAATCAGTTTGCAGGGGGATTTCTATTAGTGTGGGGTTTCTTTCAGGCTGATAATTTGTCTGATCAAGCTGACAGCCTATCTGCATGGGCACGAGTGGAGGGAGGGAGATACTATGACCAAGAAGGCATGGCTCCACTCCTTTCACAACAGTATGGATGTAGATTGGCATAATAAGCCTGTTGATTCTTTTGACAACAGAGTTGGGGTTTTTTGTGGGGATATATCTTGGTACCTTTTATAGTCAAATGGTATGTTGTGATGTGTGACTGTTGTGACTTTCAGTCCTAAATCACACCATCCTAAGAATCTCCTCCAAAACCATACTCACACATTTCCTAGAGTGCTTCCAACTCACATGGTGCTCTCAGTTTTCTGGAAAATATACGTGTGCAAAACAGAGTACACAGTCAGATGCTCAGTGCCCTGTCAGCCAAGAAACTATGTTGTTTCTTATAGATTTACAAATATATAACCGATTTTTAAAAGAAAGTTAAAGACCAAAAGATAAGAAAACAAATTGATTAGGTAGATTCCTGGGAGAATGCCCTTATTAATCATCTCACCGATTAATACATTTTTCTAGGAATGTGTTAAATTTCTTCTGTTTCCTTCATGGTGCAGACTGCCTGCCATATTGATAGCTGTGTAGGACTAGTTTGTTTTTGAGGTCATAAACTGGTTGTCTATCTTTCATAGAATACTTGTCACCCTACCACAGTGTTTAACTGGATGTATGTTCACTTAATCTGTGACTTCCTCTGTTTTTTAACACAAATTTTCAGGCTCTATATCACAGTTTTCCTGAAGTCTGAAATAGGGTTTCCAGCCACTTTGTGTTTTGCTCATAAACTGCTGCCACGAGTTGAGGTTCAGGCCATCTGTCATCGGCTTATGGCATCAAAAGCAGAGACAAATGAAAAAATCAACGAGATTCAGGAGCTCACTATGTATTTTCTGTCAGTGGCTAATTACTGCTGTTCATAGAAATGCACATCTGCCTGGGTTATTTCAGGGACAGATCTATATTTTTACCCATAATTTGGGTACCTTATGTATATCATAAATGCTACATAAATGCTAGTCATAAGTGCTACATTGAGAATAGTGATTGTGGAAAAACTATGATATTTGTTAGTTGACCTGGTAATCATGGTAATTATTGCATTAATTGAACAGTTGTTAGCACAGTAAATGTCACAGGGATTTGTCTGTGTGACCTGTGCAATGCCAAGCTACTTGCCTACCACTGGCTCATTTTTAATTAATTGTTTCAATAGTCAGATTATTTTAGTAAACTTAAGTAGTTGTGGGATATAAAGTTCTACAAAGAAAGAGTAATCATGTTGCTTATGTTTGAGCTCCTGTTTGGTTTAAAAATAGTTCCTCTGTATAAAGTATAAAGTGACAACTCTTGACACTTGCCTATTCCAAAGACATTTTCAGACAAACTAGGTGCTATTGTTTCTTTGGACCTGTGGAAGCAATATTCATAGCCTAATCTCATAAGCAGCATGCATAAATAAATAAAGATCTTCTTTTGGTGGAAGAGCTGCATTTATGAGTAAATACTAGGAACCACTGAAAGGCACAGTGCTAACTTGAAGTTCTCTCTCTTTCTGCAGTATTCTAGATCACCCATCAGTGTAGTTTATGGAAGCCAATTAATTAGAAACAATTACAAATAAGATGCTGAAGGATGTCCCTTTGCCCTTATATTTCCTTCGTGTTGAGATGCTGTGAACATCTGAAGAATTATTCAGGACACTTCGGTGTCTAAAATAGGCTTTTTTGACAGGTGTTAAGGAGAAACGAGATAAGGTTAATCCATACAGCATGTCTACTTACTGGAGATTGCTCTCTCTGACATATTGCTACTACTCTGGTGCTACAAAGGAAGAATATTTTCCTCTCTCATTATTAATTGCAAGTTAACTATCAATTTACTGTAACCCACACAAAAACTCCAATAAAATATCTCCTCTTCTTGATCCAAATGTAGGAGTGATAGTCCAAAAGTGGAATTAGTGGGCAGTACAGTATCCGGCACTCTAGAGAAAGACTCCTCTGAAAGAAGCAATGACATCGGTAAGTTATAGTGCTTTTTATAGTTTGCCTAAGAAATTTATAGTGTAAATCTCTGCTTTTTAGTGACTTTGTTATGATCCAAAAGGCAGATTGAGGATTTGGCAATGAACGTGAGTGCATTTATATCAAATTTTAACTGCAGGATTGAAGGATCATTTCTGCTTTACTTAAAAAAGTTTTGTTGGGGTTTTCTGTAAAAAAAATAAAATTTAAAAGGAAATATGGAATGGTGAGCTATTTTGAATAGGAGGGGTTTTGTTATTTCTGTTTGAAAGTCTGAAACAAGTGAGAAGGCCAATGATAATAAGTCATACTTATTTAACAGATGTAATATTAGTGCTGCCGTATTTTTAATGCTGCAAAAGACTGTGGTTTTGGTGCAGTTAGTAATCTTTACACTTTCCAATACAAAAGAATACAGACCCAATTGAGGCCAATTTGAATAAATTTTACCGCAAACACCAATTGAAAGCAGTCTAAATTTCTCTTGAAAATAATAAATTGTGTTCCTGCAACACAAACAGTTTAATCAGGAAATCACCTGGAAAGGAGTAATGGTAAGTTATTTTTCTGTCTTCTCTCACCCTCCTTCCTTCTCAAGTTGGCAGTGCAGGAGAGATGTTTGCCGGGGTGGGTGCTGCAGTAAGTGGCACTTGGAAAGCAAGGTGCTCTGACTCTTGTCCCAGGGCTGTAAGCAAAAGCCGCGACAGCCATCTTCTACCTCTACTTAGAAATACGCCAGCGACAGCTGCTGCCGTCGCTCTCCTCCGCAGTCGCAGCTGTGCCGTGAGAGACCTGTTTTTAAAAAAGGCAGAACCAGGGTACCCTGAATGTGTAAGCATTACTACCTTTAGCTGGCGGCGTTAAATGTTTTTTCGGTGTGGTGGTTTCTACCCAGACTGCTTTATTAGTGAAACATTTCTGTAAAACAGTATACTTTCAACAGCCAAACCTGCCTTTTCTTCGGACTTGAAAGCAGAGCTTTAAGTTACAAGTGGATTTTAATTGCAGTGTAACAATAAAATGCTAAATCGATTTCACATAGGTTTATGAGCTTTTCAGCATCCATATGTCTGCTTTTTTTTAACCTTCTGCTGTTGCTATGGTTTATGATAGTGGCATTCTTCTGGAGAAGCAAGTAGTATGTTTGTCCCAGATTTTCATTTGGGATAAACATGGAAAGCTAGAAGCTTGTGATAAATTGCATGAACATTTTAATTCTAGAGATTAATAATAAGGAATGGTATGGAAATGCAGTCAAATTCTACCATTAAGTGTTTGTTACCCATGTTTACAAATTTGCTTCAAAACATGTAAATCTTTGCTCACTTAAAAGAGAAAACTATGACTGCAAATAGCATATAGTGGTATGATGGAGGTAAACTTTTTTAATCCTTGTGCTGGTTTCCTTGGAATTGTTCAGAGGATAAAAGCTTAGATTGTTTTGTATTTTTTCTGGGGTTTGTTTGGGTTTTTTTTTAACAACTTATTTGATTTATAATAATTTTTGTTCCCTTTCAGAATTTAGGCTTAGGTGGGTTTTTTTTTGTTTTGGGTTGTTGGTTTGGTTTTTTTTAATGCATAATAGAGTCCATAAACCACACACATGCTGCAAAGTGTTTAGCTGATGACCTCCTGTTACCACTAACAAGGGGAACCTACTGAGACCAAGGATAAAATAGTGTGAATACTTAGATAAGTATAACTTGATAGGGTCAAACCAGAATGGTATTTACAAGGGCAAATCATGTCATTCTAGCCTGTTAGACAACTTATTAAAAGAAAAAATAAATAAATTATGATTTTGGAATGAAAGTGGGCCCAAAGATCATAACTGTTATAAATTTTCAGGTGGTTTTTGACAGCTCATGTGAAATATTGTTAAAGAGCCTTTATTGTTCAGCAGCCTTTTAAGAGAGGGTAGAGCAATAAATTAGAGCTTAATAAGCCAAAACAGTTCACAGTGGATTAATGTCTTTTACTATGAGGAGAGGTTTGGAGTTCAGGACAGTTTATGGGGCAGTGTAATTGGAAAGATTTATGATAAATGTGTTAGATTTTTTTATTTATTTACAAAGAGAACAATGGGTTTGAGAAATCTTGTGGCTAAATGAGTTATTAGTAAAAAGGATGGATGAGTGAGTGCAGTTGTCCAGTGTATTCCAAAACAATGGTGGATTGGGCAGTGTGAGTCCAGATCATATTTAGCTATGATATGTGTTACCTGTGTTGCCCCAGGGTCAGTACTCTGTGGGGAGGGCAGCCTCAGCTTCTCCAAGGTTCATCCTTCCAGTCAAGATGGATCTGATTAAATCTACCATTTGATGTCTTTTCAGTAACCCAAATTTACACAATGAATGAGAGTGGACCTATGTGACAGACAAGGTGGGGCTTAGCAGTAGCCTTTGAAGAAAATGGAAGTTAAATGGCCTTTGCAGCAGCTCGGGTGTATGATCATTCTGGTTACTGGGCTCCTCTTTATTCCTCCGTTAGCCCCAGTGCCATTCCCGGGCACTTAGAGCTCTCGGAGAGGACAGAGGAAAAAGCAGCAGTCAGTTGCAAGTTGCCTCACCCTCTTTCATGCTTATGCTAAGTACTGATGGTGAATCGTGGACTGAAAATTAATAATACAGCAGTCTTCTGGCTTTTTTGCACTAGTGATGTTAACCTGGACAATGGCTGTCGCTTTCTCAGTCCTACAGCCAGTCTAAAGCTCTTGTTCTTTCATTCAAAGCAGAGATGTACAAAAGCACTGGAGAGACGGGTTTTGTTATAAAAGCAAACCATACTAAAGCTGGATGGAGAGCAGTTTTCCATTCTGTGAAAACTTTTTAAGGATTTTCTAAGTTGGTTTCTTTTCTTTATTATGAGACCAAAACCTTTACGACGAGAGAAGGTACAGCGTCCTTCTATATGCCATCTCCCAAAAAAATCCCAAGTGTTCAGCAACAACAAAATCAGTAATTCCATCAACAGTTAAGAAGCAATATGCAGAGGGGAATTGGGGAATCCAGGTTCAAAACTTGTATTCTGTCTAAGTCCCCTGTTCTAGATCAGTGTGTTAAACATTGCTTGTTTTGGAAATGGCATTTTTATATTTATTTTCTAAAGTAATATTCCACCAGTGGATCAGTGTCGTCTAGTCAGAAATCCCCACAACTTTAAAAACACCTTTAAAAATATTCAGTCAACTTTCCCGATCAGGCAAGTTACAAATGCTTGAGAAAGGCTGAGGTGGAGTGTAATACTGTGCATAACGTTCTGTCAGTCGCATATATAAAAAGTTATTTTTATGTAGATGTTAGCGCATGGCTTGATTTCACTAGCATGTTCTGCAGAGTTGTGACTTGACATTTAAATTTCTTGATGATAATACAGCACTGATTACAATTCTGCAATCTGTACTGACAAGAGCAAGTCCTGTTCAGCAACATTACTGCTGATTGTAGATATAATGGCAGCTATTACTACTGTTGTTCATGCCTTTGCTCCTTTCCACAATCCTTACAAAAAACATTGGAAAACTAGCCTTCAGAGTATATTATTTAAGAGGAACCCTGCCCCATTCCTCCTCACTTCTTTTGTTTTCTTTTTCCCTGTTTTCAGTGATGCCTTTACTTTCCTTTCCACACATCTTTCATCCAGCTTTTCCTATTTACATCTCTTTGCCATGGGTAACTCTTCTTCATTTCATGAGGGTAAGGCTTTTTTTTTTCCATTTCTTTTCTGTCCTGTCTTTGTTTTAGTTGACAATGCATAACAAATACAAAAAGAAGTATTTTGTAGAACACCTAATGTATACATGGCTATTACAGATTTTTTTTTTATTAGAAGTTGAAATTGAGGGTACTGTGACAGAAAAATCTTACACCATAGCACTGAAATGAGAAATCACTATAGTTTGTTTTATTGTACCGTAGGAAATTTTAGTGACCTAAGTGACACGTACAGTTTGTCTATACTGTGGTTCTTACAGACAGGTGGTGTCATCACAAAGTTTAATGCATATATTTCATTGTGATGTCCTTACAGGTTACAAAACAAAAATATTTAGCAACATGCTAGGATGGTTCTCTAGTCTGAAAGAGGAAGAAAAAAACAACAAAACACAAGATAGAAATTTGAAGAGCGCTCACTGGCTCTCAGTGGAAAGTGCACGGTCACATCACTCAAGACTTTGTCTCCAGTATTGTTGTGGCTAAATCACAGCAGTTACATCTGTTGTAAAATCTCATGTACCAACCACTGTTGTTGTTCATAAGCCACACTGAAAGTAAGCCCAGTCCTACCAACAGAATAGTAGTCCTCTGTAGAATTACATTGATTGCAACAGCTTAAATTAATGCCTTATTGCATAACTTGACTTTTTTTTAGGTTATGTGTTTCTTTTTAATTTCATAAAGGATTGCTATATCTGAGGGCCAGTGCAATGACAGAAACATCTAGCACATATAATAGCTTACTCGATCAAAAACTAATGCTTCCAGAAATTATGGATTTATTCCAATTAATTATTGGTATTAAGTTATTTCTACAAGTCAGGATTAATTCAAAGCCTTTTAACAATATATATACACATAGGCTTTGGAATCCTGCAATCCTGAAACAAGACTTGGCTGTCCAAAATAGACTTGGTTTGAAATCATCTAACACTTAAAATCATATGGAATTAAGCTAAGTGATTTAAAGAATATGATTTAAAGAATAAGCCACAAAGAAATATAAATTGTGTAGCTACTGTGGAAATGCTCAGTTAATCCACACAAGAAGCAGTTTCTGTGCTTTGCAAAAAGACTGCACTGCACAGGCGCTTCACACACAGAGCCAAGCAGACGCATCTTTCCAATGTTTTTCCTGGCTCTTTACACATTTTGCAT
Source organism: Anarhynchus alexandrinus (assembly GCA_008711295.1). Classification (NCBI taxonomy): domain Eukaryota; kingdom Metazoa; phylum Chordata; class Aves; order Charadriiformes; family Charadriidae; genus Anarhynchus; species Anarhynchus alexandrinus. Next base: position 4,725,384 of record VUYV01000018.1, read on the forward strand.
AGTATTTATGAAAGCAGTTAATAATCTTCATCAGTGCTAATGTAAGGCACATATGGCTTCATTGATTCCTGCTGAAAGATATAGTGTCGGTGTGAATTTTCTTAAGAGATTCCCTGAAAGCTGGTTAACGTGAGTCCATTTTTCAGCATTTCCTCAGACTTTAGTCTTCAGAGCATTTGCTGGAGGATGATGAAGTACTGGCTGAACTCACATTATCCGCTCTACTCTTTTTCTGTCCCTCCCCACAAGCCTGGTGCTAACTTGCCTGGAAGGATAGTTAAAAATACCTTACTTGAACAATTAAACGATTAAACAAACAAAAAAAAAATCCTCAGTATATCGTGTTTCCTTGAGTTGCATTTGCAGTTGCTCTAGAGCTGTTACGTGCTCATATTTATTAGGAGAGGTGATTGCTGTGCCTCTGAGTGGAAGAAAAAGTGATCTAATAAGATTTGGCCCACACTAGGGAAAAAGACGGAGAATCTTTCCAGTAAAACGTTGTAGAATGGAGTGGGTTTGTCTTTAAATCACAGGCTGTTATACTGTGAGACATTATAATTATTTTGCCTGAAGACACAGAGTAAAAGTTGGAAAAAAGAAAATACTGGTAAATATATGGGTTGGAGGACAAAATGTGACTCATATAATGAGGACTGAAATCTGTCTACATCGGTTATTTCTTTTTATGCTGCTGTTCATGCTCATTTTAATACAGCGAAGCAAAGGAGCAGAATTACCCAACTGGGTTAAGTTGTAATATTTATGTCAATGAATGAAAATCACCCATAAACATAGTTTTGAATTGTAAATATTGTCATCAGGGATATGTTAATGGTCCATTACGTAAATTAATTAGGTCTCTTGCCCCGGAGGGTCCAGAAAAAGGCAGTAAACCAGAAATTTAAATCGTTCTCCATGTGTGTCAAGTTGAGGTGCCTGAAAGCAGCATATCCATTTCTTCTAGCTCAGTTTTCTTGACCTTTCAGTTCTTTCTTGGCATCTTCTGAATCGTTAAAAATAAAATCCTTATGAGGGCACTGGCAAGTGGTTAAGCAAGGCTCATTATGGCAGCTTTCTACATTTAGCTATTAAAGCTATAAAAGTCAGGATTGAAATGGGAGAGGATAATTGTACACTTTAGGAAAAGTGGCTGTCCAGTGACTGTCCTGGGAAGCCCGGTGAGCTAAGCTGTTTCCCTCCGCAGCAAGGAACCATGCGGGCAGGCCTCCCCGGCACATCGCTGTTACACTCCTGAACGCAGTAACCCTGCAGCCGGTGAGCCCTCCTGCTAAAAGTGTATTACCTAAATCTTAAAAAAGAGTCTGCAGTTCACTATGGGTGAGATTCTGCTGCCCTGACCCTGGGTGGGAGCATGGTTGTGTTCCTTGAAGGGTACGATGCTGTTCAGCATTGGGAGTACATGGGAGTAGCAGAAACTTGAATTAGCAGGCACTTGAATTAGTTAAAATAATTGTGGTCTTCTGAAAATTCCCAGAAATATTTGGATTGTTGTTTGAGTTGTTTTTTAATGAGTGCTATATATTGAATGGACATTAATGCAGAAGATTTTGTCTGCAGTATCTCTGTTTCATTTGATAGCTTTCAGGATTATTGTGTTTAAAGACAGTGTATATACCATTTCACAGCCCTGTTGTCAATCTTTTAAATGTATTGAAGATGATTATGAAATGAAATCTACCTCTGTGGCTTTTGTGACATTATCTTCTTCAAATGAATTGAATGCCACCTTTGCCTCATTGCTTCCAGCCCGGCTGTATTTCTGTCCTCTGCAACCTCGCTGTTAGCATTCTGAATGTGTTGATTCTGCTATTATCCGTCACTTTCCATTACAGTTTTCTCAAGGTGAAATCTCTCTGCTAATTCAAAAAGCTTTCTGTCTTCATTATGTATAAATTACTTTGCCCAAAGACTAAAAACCTAACCGTAAGATAAAGTTGAGGCCTAAACACATTTTATGCCAGAATAGTAAATGCAAGGGGGAGTAGGGATAAGGAAGGAAGCATAACCTATTAACTTTTTCCTTCTGGGGTTTCTGTTGGAGGGATTGAAGGGTGTTTTCCAGGAAGGTACAAGTCTAATGAGCTGAGAACTTTTTCCTTAAATAATTGTTTTCCTGGATCTCAGCATTTTTTTTAAAAACACCATCAGCACGCTTTATATAACCATGTCTCCAAACGAACATAGCAATGGGGAAAAATATCATATTCTTAACTTGCTTGGAAGGATACCAGGGAGTAATTCTGGCACAGCTAACATTTTTCATATTCATTAAATATGTTTGCTCAGTAAGCCAGACATTTTATTGTGTGTACTACGCTAGTATATTAGAATTACTCTGATGTCTTTCTCCCCATTTCATGAATTACTTCATGAATTACCAGCTTGATCAGCAAGACAGTAATAATGATGAATGCATCTGTTTACTTGTAGAACAAGTATCAACCATTTTTTAATTAGAGAGTGCCACTGTTAATTGAAGGGTGCCCTTGGTATTCTGTGTGTTCAATAGAACCTTCCTTACTGTTTGTTATTACTAACAGACTTAGAGAAAGTTGGACCAGTGGAGAGTTCAGGTCTGTTGGATGCTGATGCTGCCTTACGGGCAGTTAACATGGCTGTGAATACTTTATTTTTAATGACATCCCATTTGGTCCAGCACAGGAAGGTTTTACATTTTGCTTATTAAGTAAATTTAAGCTCCCAATTTCTGATAGCTACAGAAATACAAACTGAAATAAAATCTCTGCATTTAATGATCTCAGTGAGTATAATATAGTCACACCCATATAACCTTGCTTTCCATTAGCAAAAAATAATCAAATAACCAGTGTAAGTGAATTCATTACTGAATCTACAGTATAGATAACAGCAAGGCAGAGGTATCCTGAGTGGTTGTGTTTTCTTTACCAGTTTACTATATGGGAATTTTCCCAAATGAATATCTCATAGGTGGTGACCATGTAAGGTGGTGATAACCTTAGATGCGGAGTGGATTTGGAAGTGACAACCATATCTAAATAAGGAGAACAAGCAGGGAGGGGATAAAGGGCGTATGGAAGTACTGGAAATGGATTTACTATTTTAGCATTGTACCAAGTGTTGTCCCTTACCCTTAAATAGAATTTCATTTATAGTATCAGCTGAATGGCTGTGATTTCACTAGTTTGGCATCAGATTCTACCTGTGGAGCCTTTCCAACCTCTGCTCTGTTCTTTTTTTAAAAAAATTCAGGGCAGGTATAGCCTGCTTTGGTTTATTTTTCTAGCTATCAGAAATGTATTCAGAAGTGAAAAAAATGGAGGATTCCCGGTATTTCTTGATAATAGAAGCTTTGCACAAGAGTGTTCATCTTTCATGATATTCATAAAATGCATGGAGCAGATTTTATCTGCAAGTGCTTATGGGTCTCAAGGACACAAATTCATATACTCTCTGCATATCAATACATTTTACAATTTAAACATGAATATTTGACTATTCTGATCAAGCGTAGAACTCTAGGTAATTATCAGTTTATTTAAGCCAAAGGAACACATGGAATTAATGCCTTCACTATTTTTTCATTAATTATTTTCCATATTAGTGTAGATACTTATCTTCTGTAAGAACAGAGGAAGGGACAGTGGCGCTTACCATAGAAGCAGCAACACAGAGAGAGGGAAGTCATGCACTGGAGCCTTTCTAGGCTGCAAGATAACTTCAGCCTCTTTGCTACCCTCCAAAGCAGTAGTCGCCTCTTCTTCTCAGTTTTAGCAGCTTGTATCAGTCCTCTGGTACTGACACTGATCCTTCCTTCAGCATGGGTATTTGTGTGGCTGGGCACATGCTGTTGGAAAATGAGCTGGATTAAAACTAGCTCAGGAAAAAAACAGTGAAAACAGTTAGTTGGGAAAGGGTGGCTGAGACAAATGGAAGGATTGCTTCAGCCTCCATTTGTACTCATGTCTGTGAGCTTCGCATGTTTATAGACGAGTGTATATTTTTGGTGGCAATATATTCTTGCTGTGCAACTTAAAGTAACACAGTGGTGAAAACAAAGACAATGTATTAAAATAGATCACTGATTTGCTCTGTGATCTTAAGAAAGTCCTGCTATCTCATGCGTCAGCTTCAAACTGAATATTACTGGCAACCATTTCTTACCTTTGCAATTTTTTTTTCCCCAGAAAATAAATTTTTACTTCCATTTCTCCTCTCCTGAAACCCTGAAGTTCTGTAGGAGTCCAGATAGGTTTTGTGCAGTCTGCTAATATTAGCTCATTTTTACTTTAAAAGCACTGTAGCCTCACCTGATACGTTGGGTACTGTTGAGGCTTTAAATTGCCAAATTCCCGTTGACAGACTGGGTGACCTACCTTTGGACATAGGTTGCAACAGTCAATAAAAAAGCAGTGAGAGAAATACCTGGTAGAGGACAGTGGGGTCACTGGTTATATATAGGAAGAGTTGCTCCAAAAATAGAGTAGTATTTGGAGGTGAGTAACCCTAGACTATTTCAGGGCTATTGAAAGAGGTCTCTTTTTTTCTTCTTCTTTTTTTATCTCCCAGAGATGGAAGAATATTGCTGAATAAGGAATGTCTGATCCCATTTACTTCCTAGCTGCCAAATCATGAGTACTTGGAATCAGTTTAAGTGTCCTTCAGTGCGTATAGATTATTGCACAGACCCATTAATTCATTTGGTTTTCCATTGTGTAATTTTGTACAATGGTTGTAATACAGCAACAAAGCTGCCTCTTCAGAGGTTCATTGTTCTGTAACAGTTCTGAAAATAAAGTGCCCGGTATATATAACTATTAACTTAAAAGCTATATCTTCCTACATGTGTGCAATGAAAAATAGTGTCTGAATAATCAATATCATTCCAGTATTTGATTCATGTCTGAATGTAATTTTACAGAATTTTGATTTATCTTGTCTAAAGTACCTCTTGTATGTTTTCTGACTCATTTCTGCTTAACGTATGCAGTAGGGCATTTTGAAATGGAGGTGAGTGAAACTGATATAACCCATAAAAATAGATGAATGGTGTTAAGCCATTTGATTCAGGCATGTAATCACAAGCTGCAGTATTCCTTCAGCCTTCACATCGTTCTTTCACGTAAACATGCTACCACGTGGTTGGATTCAGTACACACTTCCCCAGTGCGTTTCCCTAACCCTGAAGACAGTCGATACTGCATTCTAGCAGACCTGTTTTTCCTGGGCTCTGTACAGCTTCAGGAGCCTGTTGGAGTTTTTACTAACCATAACCTCTGGGCTACTGGAGATATTCCTTTCACCTGTAGCTACCAGAAGCTGTGCTACCTCCAGCTGCAGGTGTCCGGGAACCTGCAGATCACTTCCAGCCCAATCATTCCCATTCTGTGCTCCCCTAAGTAATTGCTGCAGGTGCAGCGCTGATAGTACAAGTTCTTGAGACAACACGTGCACTGTCTTATGTCTCCAATTATTGAGGAAAAAAAAAGACTAACCCCTTTAATAGAAAGATGGAAATTTTGAAATTGTTTGTTCCATTCCGTAGGACCCATGTTGTCATTTAGCTTTCACTAGGCTGAAAACAGAGCCAAAGGCTCCTTTACACGTTCCCACACTGCTTTATTGTGTTTGAGATGGAAGAGTAATTGTGCTTGGCAAGGGTGACTGGATTACAGCTGCCTTTGACTTCCAGAGGTTTTTAGTGCCATCATGGTGCCTAAACATGTGCAGAACACTATGACACAATGGGGAAAATGGGATTTGATTTCTTTGAAATTAGAAAAAAATTGTGATTCTTTCCCTTTGAGGACAATTGCCAAAAAACCAAATCAACTCTATTTTATTTTTAAGACTTGGAAGGTTTTGACTCTGTAATACCAATTGCTGAGAAGCTTAATCATCCAACTACAACCAGACCAAAAGCTACTGGCAGGCGACCACCCTCCCAGTCTCTCACGTCTGTAAGTTAATTTTCCTTTTCTTTTAATTTTTTTCTGATTTTTTTCCCTCCTATTTGTGTTCCCTGGTGTTTTTACTACGTTTACACAGCAATTCCTTCACACGTACAGTGAGGCAGAGAGAGGCAGCTCAGGAACATTAGTGACAAAAGGCTGCCAGTGTTTTGAATACTGATGTTTAAAACATTCCCTCCCTTGCAAGATTTGTACCCCTTATTTGGGTGCTGCCAGGTATTCCTTGCCAACCATTACTGAGGCCAGAAGAATCCTTTATAAAAAAGTCTTTGGAATAAACCTGTTTGTGCTAAGTATTAAGGATTTTGAAAGTCTTTCCCAAAAGAAGCATTTCCCTTGGTTTCTCTAGGACACTCTACCAGATTTTGAGGACAAACACACCGTTGTCAGCCTTCAACAGCTCTCCTTGAGCCACCATGTGTTTCTTCTCATTAAGCTCACAATTGTAAATATAAGGGTGATTTACATTTCACTCTCTAATATTTATATGTAGACAAGTTGGTCTCGTAAACCATACTTTGGAAACCACTGCTTAGTTTTTCGGTGTCCTTTTCTTTGGGTTTGGGCTTTGTTAATTTCTGTGCTTTTTGCATTCTGGAATAGCAGAATGAGAGCAGCTACTGATGGTTACCCATGTCCGCCTTGCTGAAGAAAAACAAAGTGGAGGGGAAAAAAGGGTTATTGTGAAATTAATAGAACACAAGAAAGCTTTCAAAATTGACTATGTACATAAATACAGAAACATAAAAGGCAATTCAAAGGTCTTTCCTCCCCTGTCCAATCCATGGGGAAGGGAACAGGGGTGGAAAGAACCTTTGCTGTTTGCACCTTTACAAAGTGACCGTGCACAAGGCAGCCCTGCAATGCCAGCAGTGTGCACAGGCAGCAGCACGAGTCCTCTGAGGACCAGCAAAGTGAGACCTGCACTGAGCAAAGCCATGGCAGAGCTGCCCAGGTGGCAGAGCGGGCATCCCCACAGCACAGTGCTCAGTGTCCTAGCCAAGTAAGGTACAGCTCTTCTTGCAAACAGGAGGGTGCTTTCGTCTTATACTAGAATGCAATGCAAAGATGTAAATTAATGTTGAATCCAACTCTTAAGTATATCTCATTTCATGAATGCTTCAAAGCATTCTAGCCTTAAAAACAAGACATAAAAAAATGGGGGAGGAGGAGGGAGAGTCCTGAGTTTAAGTATTGTTACTTTGAAAATGATAACTACAAATAAAAAAGTCATTGCATGAATGCTTTTCTTCTTCCTTTGTTAAATTCTTGTACAATAAAAATACCTGCATTTTTTTTCCTCTCTTGGGGTGTGTGTGTTTGTCTACATAGTCGTCTCTTTCAAGCCCCGATTTCTTTGACTCACCAAGTCCTGAAGAAGAGAAGGAAGAACACGTTTCTATTACACACAAAACTATTGAAGCGTCAAGGAAATCAAGAACTGTTACAATATCACAAGTAAGTTAATTGGAATATCTCTGCTTAACCTTATCACATATGTCTTTGTTTTTGAAAACAGTATTCAGATATTTATTTTTAAAATTTAATACAACGATCACCTGATAACTGGCCCTTTAAAAAAGCTTAAAAGGGTAAGGTTTACTAAAGATTGTTCTGTGTTTGAAATGCAAATCTAAAGTGAATTGCACAGTTAAAATGTTTCCATAACCATCCTGTGAAAAAGTCCTTCTAGTGTAAATACATTTCACAGAATCGGGGAAGCTAGGGAAATAAATTTTAGAAACAAAGGCCTTTTCTTGCAGCTGTAAATGGAGTTTATGTTAGAAGATTCTCTGAGCAGAGAAGATACAACTCTTTGACCCACTGTAATAGTATGTGAATTTAAATTTAAATTTAAATTTAAATTTAAATTTAAATTTGCCAGTATCATAACTTTTTATACTGGTATTCATTTTATAGGCTTGTGCCATTCTTACTGTATATTGGTAGAAAACTAGGATAATCAAATACTACAGAAGGAGTATGTAGATCAGGCTTTAGAGGTTGGAGATATTTTTTAGTACATAAAGATACATTTAATAATACAAATACTACATTCTAATAGTTAACAAAAGTATTTGAAAGATGAAGTCATGCACTTCTGTGGTTAAGGATAATGTTTGGCTATATAGCTCCCTCTTCTGGGAGCACTTGCATTAAGGAATGCACTTGGGCCAACATTCGAAATTATATGCTGGTATGCCAAGGATGTAGACGTTGTTCCTGTAAAACAAGATGACTGTTATCAGAAAGTAGCTGCTTGAGGCTTTAATGTTGATATCCAGTTAAACTCTGGAATAAGGTGTTCGGTGTGGATAACTCCAGTTGTGCCTTGCTCACTTGCTCCAGGTTTGAGCTCAGCCTTTTCAGTCCAAAGGAAGCTTGCATCTACTGATATAAAGAGTATTATCCATGAAAGATCCATTTATAGGTACACATTACTCAGATATGCATATATATATATTTAAAAAATATTAAAAGAATATTGTTAAGGTCATGAAGTCAAGCATTCAAGCCACTGGAGTGATTCAGCTTTCTTGTGATTATAGCACCATTTTTATTTCTATGGTCACACTGGTTTTTTCTGCAGAACACTTTTTTTTTTTATGTGATGCTTGCCCAGAGCAGGTTCTGTGCTCAATCACGCTCGTGTGGTGGGGAAGACTGTTTTTTGCATAACTTGTTGGATCCTGCTCTTCCCTCCAGGTCACACTTTCTCCTAATTTTCATCTGACCACTAACTTGTCTCTCAGTTACTTTGTCCAGCTAATGCCACCACCCCAGTCACCAAGTCCTCACTTACAATGTCTCCTTCCATTTCCATGCTATTTTTTCTCAATGTCTTACCCTAATTGCCATTCAACTTCAGTATCTCTTTTCCAAAGATAGAGTTGGAGGGTTTCCTAGGCCTTTTTTCTTACTGTTGGACTAAACAGATTTTCAGATACTCCTGGTAGCTGTCGTATAATGCACACATTTTCATTGCCAAATAATGATATGATAAATAATTAGGACTCACCCTACTTGTCATTGTGATAACTGGACTTGTGCACTGTTCTGTGTATGCAGTGAAGAAGCTGTTCATGTATGGTAGGTGGACTTCAGTTTCTCTATACCTTGTCTAATAAGTAGAGCACTGGATTGCAGTTCAGGAAACATGGGACCCTTCTGAGCTAGCCACATGGTTCTAGGGTAACTAGGTGTTTTTCTGTTAAGTTCCTGGAGGAATAAAGAGCCTTTGGTAGTTATGGGGATTCACAGAAGCTTCAGTTAACAGAGGACAGTACAGTGTATTTGTTTCTTATTAATATATCGTAATTTTGAAGTCACGGGATTTTGTTCTTGTATCATACCAACAAGCAAACTTAAGGAATATTTTGCTATTTTCATAATGCTAAGGGCAACATTTAACACATTTTTTAATTTTTAAAAAAGATTGAGTGTTGAAGATTCTTTCAGTGGTTAGTTGAAAATCGTAAATTTAATCTGCAAAAAAATACAACTTGGATTCTTGGATATGCAGTTTTGTGCTCTGCAGGAGACGTCCATGGATGTAGGTATGTTCTCACAAACTTCTGCGAGAAACACTGAGCATCTTTCCCTAGTTCGTTTCACTTCTAGGTCTGAGATCTTGGAAACGCTTGTTGCTGACTGGTTGTAGCAATTGTGGAAAGTCTGACTGAAGCTGTCTGAACTTCTGCATCTCAGCTAGAGCCCCTCTGATGTACATGTACAAAGATAATGACTAATTGTTATTCTTACCATGCTTTGGCCAAAACTGTCCATGTTTGACTACAGACTTTCAACATTACTGAAGAGCAGCAAAATACTTAATATTTGTTAGAGGTCTGATTTTCATAAAGCTGTCCCCAGACATTAAATGTTATTCTTTTTGTTGCAGGTGTCTGATAATAAAACATCCTTGCCTCCAAAACCAGGAGGTTTGGCTAGTGGCAGTAATGTACAACCATCACTATCCCCTTCACCATCACCTGGATTTCACTCAATTGCTATGGGAACAACAGGCCACAGGTCAAATTCCCCATCCCTGTTTGGTACTGAAGGAAAGCCAAAGACTGAGCACTTGAGCCAAGGTCAGACTGCCCTGGAGGAGCTGAGAACACAAATTAAGGAGCTAAGAACCATCATTGAAACCATGAAAGACCAGCAAAAGTAAGTTCAGCATATCACAACTGTAGGTGGGATGCATCCGTTCAGGCATGGTGGTGGCAGTTTCTTCTTGAGTTTGCCTTCATGTGTGTTACTCTACACAGTTTGCCTTTGTATTTGGGCATGATTTTCATCTGCTTTCCTGACAGAACACATTCAGGTATGAGAAGCTCGGTAAAAAAGACTGGCACTATCCATCCATAACAGCTTTTTTTCCCTGTGTTATGACATAACCAGATGTTTATAGGGTGTAAGCAGTAAATAAGGTTCTTGTGTTGTTTTATTTGCCAATAACTATTTGGGAACTTGTATGCATTGATCTAGTTGTATGCATTTCTTCTAGTTGTAGTACAAATTACTACAAGTTCCTAAAATTATTAAATCAATTTGTTGTTTGACTGTTAGGGCATTTTTCCAGGAAGCTCGTATTACAAAAGAAGTAATTGAATTGTGATTAGGACATTTGAAGACCTTTGTGTTTATGACCCCGAATCTTACTATTTTAGCGTGGAGCGTCATTTTCTTTAAGCTGCTCGTTTCTTAGGAGAAACTGGGGCTGGCATGTAGCTTTTGCTATTCCTGAGAATATTTAATGTTTTGCAAGCTGAACCTTCACTTACATTGTCAGTTGTGTGTAGCCCAGGCAGGAAAAAGAAAAGAGAAAACAGCGTGGAGAGACTGTGGCAGAACAGAGGTGTGTGAGGAGTTTGGGAGACAATGGGCATGGTTCAAACTGGAACTAGCCAGAGAGCCCCACTGCTTCACCTCTTAGGCCAACCCCTGCTCCTCTGGTCTCCCCAGCCCTTCTTGCACGGGCTGCTTCCACCTTCTGGTTTCTGTCTTAAGATGAGATCACTCAGTGGGAACATGAGAAGATGTCTTCTCCTTATAGTTATGTTCCCCTTCCCAACAAAGAAGTATGACAGCAAATCCATATTTGGGATCATTGTCTTATAAATGAAGTTGAAGGTTACATTGTGTTGCTGGCATAAACAGCTTTTCAGTGGCTAAAGTATGTGGATAGCATGGGCAGGATTTGTGTTACCAGTTGCTATAACCCACCAACAGCCAGTCCATCTACATTTTGTATGGAAAAAAGGGTAACCGGGTGCTGATACAGTGTTGATACAGCTAGTCCAGAGCAAAGCCTGTGGATGCAGGGCTGCTAGGAGGAAATGTATTATTCATTAGCCATATGGGGAGGGGGGGCTGTCCTTTTATAGAAAGTCTTGCTTCTCTGTAGTATAGCATATAGTATACAAGAGTATACTGACTTTAATTAGTTGTTCAGAGGAAAAAAGGTAACTAGTGAAGCAGGGAAAATAAGTCTCCAAGAGGTGATCTTTTGTATTTTACTAGTGTAATCGTTTACATTCCAAGCTTTTTTTGCATTCTTTTAACAGAAAAGAGATTAAACAGTTGCTGTCTGAGTTGGATGAAGAAAAGAAGATCCGTCTACGATTGCAGGTACTTAAATTATTTATAATGTTACGGAAGTATTGGCAGGTTTGATTTAGCCTCAGGTATGGGACATAAAACTCTGCTAAGATACTTAGATTGCAGTGAATCAAAAACTACTAACATTTCTGAAAGGGATATACCTGTTCCCTTCATAGCATTACCAGTCTGGGTTCTTACTGAAAAGCCCGGTAATTATCTAAAAATTTATCAGCACAAATAGACAAATTAAAAAAAAAAAAAATAAACACAACATAGGATTCAAACTATAATATTTTTTAGTCTCAGTTTTAATGGTTTGATTTTGTCAGAAATGAAATCATGTCTTTTTAAATTATTTGCTCTCTCCCAAAACTTTGTGTTTTGGAGTAGACTTGTCTTAGTGTTGATATGCTTGGAATATGATTTTGTATAGCAAGATTTTTATGTCTGCTTTACAGACTGTACTCAGGTTGTCTTCACCAAAACATCCTAAACAACATAAAAGAAGGTGCTATGACTAATAGCCCAGTTACTGCTGCCATAGTTTGTATAGTACCTTAGCTCCAGATGTTGTCGTGCTGACTTAGTCATTTGCCAGGTAGCACACTGCCCTATTTGTGTGAGAGTCATGGAGCTGGGCCTTTGCTAGGATCATTGACTGTGCTGCTTTGATAGGGAATGACATTGAAACTGCTTTTCTGGGTGTTGGAGAGCTATTTGTACAATGCCTTTAACAACGTGCTTTAACTTGGTCAGCTCTGAATTGGTCAGGCAGTTGGACTATATGATCATTGTAGGGCCCTTCCAACGGAAATAGTCTAGTTCTGTTCTATTCTATTCTATTCTATTCTATTCTATTCTATTCTATTCTATTCTATGTACTTGATAAGTGGTTTAGTATTGATTATATTTTATATTTTCATGGTATAGGTCAACTGTATTTGTAATTTGTACTAGGGTTAGAAAATCGAATTGTCATTTCACTGTGCTGTTACTGCTCAGTAAAGTGCTTGCAAACATCGCAATGGGTGGCAGAACTGGGGACCATCAATGTCTGTGCTCCAGGGCTGCCTCAAGGACTTTATGCATGCAACCACATAGGATTATGGCTTCTAGTAACACACAATTCATGTTCAGCTAAAATTTAAATTTATTCAGATGAAATCAATGAATATTTTTAATAGCAGTTATTGATTTAGCCTAACAGGCCAGACTGTTCAAGGATGACTTTATGTTTTTATACAGAGACCTGTATTGATGGTTTCAAAATTATGATCTTATAGCTGAATGCTTTTACTCCAGTTCAAACATTGCTTACGCTGGTAAATGTTCAGATGCTAACCAAAGGTGGCATCATTAGCTTTACATGAAAATGAGAGTTCAACACACAAAAGTTGCATTAGTTTAAGAGTGCTCTGATAGTCATAAAGTAGCACAGCTCTCAGTCCCTGTACTAAAGAAGACTGCCTTGATGATATGGCACAGTTGAGCACTGCGTGTGTGTTTGAATAAGCCTAATACCCCGGCCTCAGGGTTTCCAGTGTCTGTCAGAGGAGCCAAGTGTACAACTAGGCCTGATGATGGTTTCAGCCACATCCTTTCACCACACGTCTGTACATCCATCAGACCCCTTAAGGTGCCTGGACACAGGCTTGAGGGGTGCAGAAGGCAACCGCCTTCCCTACATCAAGAGCCATCCCTATAGGGAGAGACTATAGGTTTTGCTCCTCAGCTGCCAGTGCTCATTGTCAGCAGTTCAGTTGACTTGTGCCAGGTGTAAGTGCAGCAGCTGGTGCATGGACACAGTGCTCATTCGGCAAGTAATTCCTGCCTGGCTTGTAAAAGTTGTAGTTTAAAGAGTTTGGAAGGTCTTGCAGAACATTCAATGACTATACTTGTCAAGCTCTGAGGGGAGGCAGCTGTGAGTGGTCATCTTATGTAGCTGAGAAGGTCACCTCAATTTGTGAAATCTGTGGAAATAAGAGTAGTGTAAAACCCATACTCGACACCTGTGGACAAGATGGAACATGTGCTTTTAAAGCTGCACCAGCTATGCCTCAGTTTGTTAAAGCATCTCATTTCATCACAAATATTTTTCTTCTCTTTTCAGATGGAAGTTAATGACATAAAGAAAGCTCTTCAATCAAAGTGAATACTTGATAGGTGGAATGTTGCATTATTCTTCATGACTGAGACTCAAATTTATGCCCCAGCCAAAATAACTTTGTGCCAAATGATTTAAGAATTGCCTCAACATCCCTTTATTTGAAGGATTAGCACAACAGTTTTTGATAGCACAACAAAAATACCAACGAGGACAAAATTTCCACCCGAAGCAGTGCTGTGCGGCACTAGTTGTGACTGAAATTGATCTTCTTGTGCTAAAGGCTCTCTACTTCAAGATCCTAGGTGAAATGAAAACTCAGGCAGTTTAGTCCATAGTGGTACTATTTTGATGATATTTTTCCATAAATAAAGTGTATTTCAGATTATCTGTTTACAAGCTTTATGATTTTGACTTTTGGTTTTTAATTGTCTTTTGTCACAGATTTTAAAATGTTTGTACTGCATATAGCCAGGAATGAATGTTAACGTTGGGGCTAGAGGGATTATTTTTGCTTCGAGATAGAACAGCCTACTTTTTGTTATGGTTTTAAGTTCTGTTAAATATGCAATTTTATGTCCCCAAATCCCCTACAATTTAAACTTACTTTGTGTACAGTAATGTATTTACAGGAAGGAAACAAACCAACAGAAATCTGGTCTTTGCAATGATTTGTGCCTTTCTTTGCCACACACTGACTGGAGCCGGTTGCAAGCCAGGTCTCCCTAATGTAGCTACCACGACGACTCCTGTCCCCAGTGTCCGGCGGAGGTCACCTTCTCAGTGTACAGCTGCTCAGTCAGTAGAGCCAGGTTTGTGCGAGGTGGCAGGACAAAAGGGCGCAGCTGAGAGCAGCTTTGTCTTGAGCAGCTGTGGCTTTTTAGCTTTCCTGGTTTTGATAGGCCTCTCCCTCAACTTGAATGTTCATCTCCGCTTGATTTTCATTAGATGATTTAAACGCCCGCCTCTGTCCCCAACTTTGCACAGAGTGAACAGAATATGCATTATTAAAGCAAAAATAAATAAAAGTAATCTATAAAACATGAATAAAAAGTTGTTTTATTTCATGCACAAGGTTCTCTATCGTGTGACATTGTTTCATTTGCTGTTTACGTGGAATTGTTTGCCACGTTATCTTGTACACTTACAGACTGATACACTTTATGGTCCTGTTTTTGCAGCAGGACTTGCTCTTCATCATTTTATTGAACCGGATACTTACTTCATTTCTTCCAGTTTCTTTGTTTGCTTTCATCCTTTCAAAATAAGGTCTCTCATTTTTCTGGTTGTGGTTTTGTGTGTCTTTACTTGCAGCAGAGTATCTCGTACCTTGTCAGCAATCTCTGTTAAAGCGTTTAAATAATGGATATTTGCACAGCGTGGAGTGAGTGGGTGAGTGATATTGGTGATGCTTCAGAGTGACAAAAAAAACCCACACAAAGGATCTATTTGTCATCTCATCAAATGCTAGAGCTGGCTCCAGCTAGCATACCCTGTATCACAGCTAACCACCCTGCCTGCCAGGAGCTGGATGAGATGTAGTGTTCGGCTGGCTTGTCACATTCACACATGGTTGGCAGAATGCCCACAATCTTTTTGATATGCATGGATATATAAAATACACACTCCACCATACCTGAATCTTGCTTTATGGATCTCAGCTGGCAATACAGAACCTCACTGCTGGGATGGTTTCCTCTACCATAGCATCTGCTTCTGTTGTAACAGTGGTGTCTGAGATTAAAGGATCAGATAGTGAAACTTGATAATTTTTTTAAAGTCCCAATACATAGCTCAGTGTACTCAAACAGCAGCACTAATAAAATATTTTATCACTGAAATGCTCTTATTTAACATTTCTAAATAACTGCGTTAAAATATTTTTGTATAAGGAATGATAGTCCCGCCATAGCTTGCCAGCAATAAAGATTTCTAAATTACTTCCATGTTTTTTCTGAAGGTAGTAGAAGAGTTAGGAGAACGGGAGGAAATAAGGTATAAGGAATAAGAATTCTGTTTGGGTTTGTAGTCATACATTTGCAACATGTATCCAGAAATGAGCAGCTCTGGCCTCCTAATTGCATCCCTGGAAAGAGATAAACTATTGTATCTGTGGTAAATAAAGTATTGATTCCTGAGTTGTGCCTCAGAAATATGAGACATTGCAGAAATGTTCCATTTTTTGCAAATGAAAGTCTAAATTTGGCACAGTTTCCTTATGTTACATTACATTCTTTTTCTCCTGTTGAGATGATAACTTGTCATTTTATGAATCCAAGTTAGAAGTCCAACATACCATGTTTTGTAAAAGAATGTCAAATAAGATTTTGTGAAAATGCTTTGTTTTGAAAGTTGATTATTCTGGGAGAAGAGAGTTTGTAGAAATGTAAGCTCTTCTTGCTGCGTTTCATTATAATAACAGACAGTATTTCACATAACACATGGATTGTCCCTTTTTAAAGAGGATCAGTCATGCATTAAACCTGTGGATATAAACTGCTGCTTTTAAAAATGTTTGGGTTTATATTTAAAGGAAAATGGGAAACGCTGGTGAGCTACAAAGTGATTTTGATGTGAAAATGATTAAATACTGTTGTTTGAAGAGTTGTGTAAAATGACTTTTCATTAACATGCACACACCGGTCCTGTGGCAGACTTCTGTCTACGCGTAGAAGTCAGGTGTGAAACATCAGGCTCATGCCTTTGGATGATAATATTCAAATTCTTGATTTGGAAAATTTTTAGGTTATTAAGAAAACAGTTTTATGTTCTCTTTATGTTCTTCTTTTCAACTCTAAAAGGAGCAAGTATTTCTTAACGCGAGGTCATAGCACTTAGGACTTAAAACAGTTCCACGTGGAAATAGGATGGTAAATGTTCAAAGTGTTTATTAAGTTCTGTTACTTAAATTTCATCTTCTGTGTTTTTCTTATTAACAATCCATTTGTAAATGAGCAAAATGGTTAGATGAATCTGTTGTTATGCTAACAGGTCAAAGGATTGAACACAACTATATGCAGTAAATTTTTGTTTCTAGGTGTATGATAGCCAGCTGCTCAGTAAATTTTGTGAGCTACTCTGTGTATGAAATGTCCATGGGAGTGACGTACTCTGTGACAGCCAGGACTGAAATTTGCACCTGTGCAAGCAAGGTGAGAGAGAGAGTGCCGTCAAACACCCTCAGAAATTCATGTTCCGCTGAAGTTACAGAATCGTTTCACTCATCTTCTTGTGGAGTTGACTCACGTGTGAGCAGGCCCCGCTCTCCCCCTGCCCGCCCTCCTCACAGGGCTGCTCAGCCACGGGGGTGGCTGCCCCAGCGTTACCAGCAACTCTGCGCAGGGCCCTGTGTGTGGGGTCGGTGCCGGCACAAAAATACATTTGCTGCCAGGGGGCTGGCATGCTGTGAAAATGTCCAGTGTTCCTATGAATTCCTTGGCTATGCCACGTCGCGGTCGTAACTGTGCTGGCAGCTCCACACACTTTTTGCCTTGTTTTGGGGCTGTTACGCTCCTGTGGGCCTGCCTCGGGAGCTGGCTGTGGTCAGGGGGGCTGTAGGTTGGGGGTCCCACAAATATCAAAGCGCCAGAAGACAGAATAGGGCCGGGGCGGGGGTGATGTGCAGCGCTCCCGCCTGCGGGAACGGCCGGTCAGCAGCATCTGCTGCGGTGCGAGGCCGGGAAGAGGTGTGAGGTCTCTGGTGTCCGCTTCTCCTCTGAAGAAAGGACCTTGGGGCTGGAAACAGGGCAGAGGCATGTTGATGAGGAAAGTGTGAAGGCTGGTTAGAGAGAAGATACTTTTCACGCAGGCGGGCTGTGGTTTGAAAGGCAGGCAAGAATACTGCGTAAAAGTAGGAACAACCAACCACTCCGCAACCTGTGCACTGAGGCGGCTTTTCAGCCATGTCGGGTGGCAGTGCTGCGGGGCAGCTGCCGTTCCTGCAGGCTTCGGTGAGGAGAGTCTTCCAAGCATTGACTTCTGTTCAGGGCAATCATTAGGTCAAAAAGAGCCAGAGGGGGTGGAGCTGAACTCCCCACAGTAAACACCGGGTACTTGTATCCAGGGTTATTAACACCCTTCAGCCAGAAATTAGATTTCGCTTGGCACCTTTGGCCTCAGCTGACTCTTGAGCTGGCCTAGGCATCAGCAGCCGGTTGCCTGCGCCCCGGCCCATTCACTCCGCGCTTCCTGCAGCTGCTTCCCTCCTCCTGCCCCTCCGCTCCGGCCCTTCTCTGCCTTTGGAAAACAACCAACTTCCTTAGGTCATCGTCAGCCCTGAAGCTGAGGGGGTGCCGGGGCTTCCCAGCCTGAAATAGGGCAGCTGAGGAAGGAAAAGACACTTTTGCGATGTCCGCAGGAAGCTGTGGTGCTCTGTGTGTGTGTGTCGCTGGTGCCGGGCAGGCCAGAGCTCCAGGTCACCTTCCCCTCCGCTTCCTCCTCAGGCAATGAAGGTTATCGGACCCACTCAACACACTGTTGTTTGGTGTCAGCTCTTTTAATGAGGATGATTTCCAATCCCATGCAGGCACAGACTTTTACAGGTAGCAGGTGTAAACCACTGGTAGCCTCAGGAGGAGATGCTTGAGAGGCTTTGTTCTGCCACAGTCAGGCTTTTCTTGAATCAGCGACGCAGATGAGTTTCCCCGTTCAGTGCTCACAGTTCCACTATTAGACAGTGTGGGGGTCTGGAGTGCAAATAGCTAAACTAACAAAACGGCTTAATGCTCTTGTGCATTTTTTTTTTTAAAAGTATTAGAAATATAATCCTATTTTTAAAATGTGTTAGTACTATAGGATGAAAAAGTTAAGATGTAAATTAATTTTGTTGAAATTATTACCCTACAAACTGGAGCGCTATCTTAGTGTATTTTAGCATTAACTATAATTCTAGACAAATCTCTAGAACCATGACAATAGTTACTCTGACACATTGTAAAGGTTACAACAGGGAGGCAGGGCCTACCAATCTCTCTCAGCCCCTCAGATAATAAGTAGGTTTCACGATCTCTTATGTTCCTTTTTTTAATGTAGGAAAAGCAACTGGAGAACGTATATGACGATAGTCACAGGAAAACGTAATTGGCTTTTATCAGTACAGTCTTAAAAGTTGTAATAGGCTGTTTCTCTTGGAGGAGAAAACTTGAAATTTAGAACAACAAATCAAATTATGTAAGAACGGCCAGGCTTCACAAGCAGTTTTGAATATCAGAACATTAAAGAAGTATCGGTTTTCAAAACTTTCTCTGGTAAAACCCCTTCACTTCACTGCGCCCAGACCTGACATTTTCATTTGTTGCAAGAGATCATTTTCCTCACTACGACAGGCCCTTCCCTGCCTGCTTCATCCCAGCTGGTGAACAGCAAACATGCTTCCCCAAGGGACCCATCAGACTGCTCTTCACCTCCTTGGATAACAGCAAAGAAAAGGTTGGGATTTTGTGAGAGTACTTTTGGGGCTCTTCTTAGAGGTAGTGAAAATTAAGCTGGGCAGCTGTCCCTGCTACAGGATGACCCGTCACCTGGGCTTACCCCCTTCTGGGGATGGTTTTCATGGAGAAGGGCACAAGAGCAGGAGATGGCACAGCTCACACAATCCGTGCACCGTTCTCTTTCTCCTAGCACAAAGCAGCAAAAAGCAGAACAACAGCTAAGAAAGGATAAGTAGAAAAGTAGGTGCACCTGCGTGGAAATTGCTGCTGCTAGATAATTTGGCTACTCTGGATTCAAAGAGCCAAATTTACTGAGCCCTGCTGGAAGCACAGATGCAGCCATTTAGCAAATAAAAGCACAAGGCAGGGGGAAACATGACATACATTTTGAGACCCGAGCAAAAGCGGTGTTGGCTGTAGAAAGCTAGTTCATTAATGGATGGCAAGTCTCTGACCGGAGGTTCGGGATGTTTGTGCTGTGATTACGCAGTCATGCCTGGCGCGTGTCACTGATCTTAGGGGAATGGAAAATTTCTGATGCTCTGACCTGTTTGTCTCAGAAACGTGGCTCAGACCCTGTGCTTGGGGGGCTCTAACACAGGAAGGATGTCACATTACTGGCAGTGGCTGCGAGCTTCAATATTGGACTTGGACTAATTGAGATATGTTAAAGTCAATGAGGCTGATTCAGTCAAAGTGCTGAATTCAGAGCTCCCAAATGCCATCAGTGCAGCAAGTACCCGTCACCAATGCACTAGCTGGAGCAGCACCTCTCTTGCTCTCTCCAGCTGGGTGCAAGACTAGGGTAACCCCAAGTTCTCCCACTTGCATTTCCATTCACCTTCCAGGTCCCCTGACTCAGGCCTCATGCTTCCTCAGCCTTCTCCTATGTAATTACAAATGGCAGCAGACTCTTGTCTTGAATCTGACACCTCCCTGCTCTAGAAATGTATGTCCTAGCACCCCGGTGACACACAAGAGGGGAGCTTCCCACCTAAAGAGGCAGCCCACCACCTCTGCCCATGTGAATGTGCTGGTGCTGCAGCCCTGGTAAGCTAGTTGCCTTCTGCAGGCTCTGGCTGGTGTCTCTTTGCAGGCTGGACTGAGATGTTGCTGTGCTTCTATTAAACAGAAAGCAAATAGGATGCTCCACAAGTTGGTTTCATGCTGCAGTGGTGTGTGCATGTTATATGGAAATCTGCAGCTTGTTTATCTTCTCATTTGGAGATATAAGAAAGAGTATCTGACATTTGTCCTAGATGCATGTGTGTGCCAAAGTAATAACCTTATATTTTACTTCTTTGTTGCTGTGTGAATAGCTAAGAACACTCCAGAGCAATATTGAAATCATAGAATCATAGAATGGTTTGGGTTGGAAGGGACCTTAAAGATCATCTAGTTCCAACCCCCCTGCCATGGACAGGGACATCTCCCACTAGACCAGGTTGCTCAAAGCCCCATCCAACTTGGCTTTGAACACCTCCAGGGATGGGGCATCCACAGCTTCCCTGGGCAACCTGTTCCTTCTTTTCTGCAGGCTGAACAACCCCAAGTCTCTCAGCCTGTCCTCATAGGAGAAGTGCTCCAGCCCTCTCCTATGTGAAACTGTGAAACCATTCACAGTTTTCAAACTGGATTTAAACTTCTAGAGAAAACCAGGCTGTCAGGTAACAAAAAGGATTACTCTGGAAATCTTACTGCTATCATCGGCTCAACTCTTTTCTTCAGATAGCTGTTATTTGGAATTTCCAAAATCAAAAGAAGAGACAGATGTTTCTATTACAAGGCTATTAGCAAAGCATGTACTGGTTCCTGTGAAAAGGTGAGGAATGCTCTGTGCTTTCTAGGTGTCTTGGATTAGAACAGGAAGTGAGTTATTATTTAACTTGTTTTTCACTGCAAAGTGCAGGAAGAAACTCTTCGGTACTTTGACAGAAATGTGATTTGACACAATGATGGGCTGAAGGTCTCACTTATAGCATTATAAAACTTTTCCAGAATGATTCCTATCATACTGGCAGGTAGACGTCTCAAAAGGGACCACATTTGAGTGACAATGTATCTGGCCGTAAAATTTTCTAACTGTACAAGAGTTATTTGGCAGTGGCTTTAATAGCCTCCAGCATGTGACACTGCTCTAGCGAAGAGTAAATGTAATACAAGTTGACAAAGCAGAGAAGACAAAGTGTCTGGCATCGCACCTTGTCTCACTGTGTAACCAGGAGAGCTTCAGGACCAGTTGCAGACTGGTGCGCGGTGAGCATTATATACATTCAAGTCCCATCATTAAAAGTACTGAGAACTGCACCTAGCCAAACCCCAATATTCAAATCAGACCCAGTGCTAATAAGCTCATGCTCACAAAGCAAGGGCTTCATGCAAGCAGAGAAAATAGCTGCCGGAGTTGAAAAAAGGCTAATGTCACTCTTTCTCACTAGGTGCCTTAGCTGTGCTCCTACCAATTATTGACTGGTTCTCCCATGACTTTTCTCACTGCTAGTTCATGAATGTGAATTACTTATTGATTAAAAAAAAAAATAAAAAGCAACCTCCTATTTTGGACATTGGTAGACTTCTTTCTTCGTGTATCAAACTCATATTTAATAAATGTTGCAATTTCTTGACTGCCTTAACAAGAAGAAAATGTGGGTGCAATTAAAGGATTCATACTGAAGTTGTATTAAATTTCCATATTTGCTTAAGTATATAAAGTTTTCATTAGTACTTATTATAAAAGCGCATATCAACGCAACAGATGAGGTTTTTCTGTTTGTCGCTTCAAAGCAATTCTTGCCTCTTCAGGATTCCTTTACTTTTCACGGGCCAACTGATAATACCAAACCTGTTGTGATTACAGATATTTAAAATGCTTTTAAACACCATTGACAGCTTTGCTTTTGCTAAGCTTCTAAATCCCATGTACCCTTATGGCATCTACAGCAATATGAAAATCGCCTAAATGTGCATAAAAATGAACGACGTATTCTAGTCCTCTCCACTGTTTGTACAATATGTGTGCATAACCATGATGCGTTCCCTGCCGTGGTCACTATTTTGCTGGGCTTTCGTTAATCAGTAGACAGAAGAAGCCTGTTTGACTGGAATAAAAGTGAATACTCGGGTGGCCTTTATCATGAATATTTCTTCAGCGAGAAATAACTTAAGAAAGGCTAAGAGTGAGAATCTTGTCTTAAAGCAGTATGTAAGAACAACTGCAATGAAAGCCCTGAGCCATGACATGTGAAGAAGTCAAAGATACTTTGATCAAGCTGAAAACAGGAAAATTCATCAGGCCCACTAAGAATATTTAATCTTCTGCCCATGCAAACATTTTAAACCAGACCTCTTGAAGTTGCTTCTTATTCCTCAAGGAAATTTGTATTTCTCACCCCCAGGACCTGCTGAATTGGAGAGAGACCTAACACAAGGAACAGTCTGTTAGTTTTAGGACTGCAAAAGAGAAAATATTCATCATGTCAAGATGCTGTACGAGTGAAGAAATCTAGGGCTGATACTGCTAAAGTATTAATATCTAGTACTTGATTACTGAAAATCAGAATTATATAGACAGTCAACTGAGGACTCTGTCCTCCTAAGTTGAAAGTTTTCTCTTTCTCCAGGATTTCTTGAGGTTTTCTCAAGGTTTTCTCTAGCATGAGTTACCTTAGTGGGGGTTCAGAAATGTCAGGGTGTAAGGGAGGTCTTTCTGGATGGGGGCCAGGCTTAGTTTTATCCCATCTGAAGTCTAAACTAGAAGTTATTTGAAATGTGTTGAAAACGGGAGGTAAGTGATTTTTTGTTGGACTGATTGGTTAAAGATTCTCTTTTGGAGAACGTGAGTTTACTTCTGGCTCTAAGCTGGCTGTTTGCTCCTCGATTCCTGAGCTGAGTAAGGAACAGTGAAGAGCCACAGGTATTTAAATCAGAACAAAGTTTTTAACCGGGCTTTATAAATGCACATGCCTGAGTCTTGCCTAATTGATCTGATCTAGCTGTTAGATTATCATAGAGAAATAATGTAAATAATGCCAACTATCAGCCATACAGAAAGTGCGAGCTCTCTGCATCGAGAGAGGTTCAGGAAACTTTGTTGTTTTTTTTTTAATCCTTCTCTTTGCTACTGTATTTATTGGTACATTGTTGTGTTGTGGGGTTGGTTTTTTTTTTAATTATTATTATTTCAAATGCACACAGTCATCTATAAGTGAAATTCTGGCTTTGTGGAAGCTATTGAGAAGACCTGCATAATTTCTTCACTGCTAGCTTGCACTCCTCAATCATTCATGCTCCCAAAGGCTTGCCCTATAACTACTCAAAATCCAATGGGAAGAACTTTTGATTAGAGTGCCGGATGTGCTGAAAACTAAAGGAGATGAGGAATTTGGAATCAAAGCCAATTTTGAAATTGATTACATTTTGTTCTGTGTACTTGTGAGCACGCAGAGTGTATGTATAAAATTATCATTCTCCAAGGCAGGCAGAGAGGAAAGGGAGAGAAAGGTCACCTTTTGACTAACTTTGTGTTTCATACAAGATGTCACTGTCCTTCTTTTGCAAGGGATGGTGATGAGCAGATGCTGTGTGCAACACACTTCCCTGTGCAAAGCAGGGGATCTGAACAGAAAGCTGTGCTGGGGATTGTATTCTTTGACCCAGCAGTCACCTTCATTCTTTGTCAGCGGGTCAAATGAGCTTGTGAGGCCCCATGCTCCTCAGTGAAAGAAAAACAAGAGGAATCCCCGAGATCTCTGAATCCAGTTCCAACATTGATTTGATGGCCAAGGTGTTTTGGCCTCACATTGCTCTGAGGCACCCAAGTGTCCCCTTGCAAAGCAGGTGTGCTTTGCTGCACGTCAACTTTTAAAGCTTGTCGCATTTTTAGGCCTCCTCTTCATGAAGCTTTTCTTCAATAACCGTCCATGTTGTTTAGCTTCCATTGTAGGCCCAGTATTTTGAATCTGACTTTTGAACAAAAACAAGCAGATTATTAGAATTCTTAGGGGGAATTCACAGCATTTTATTTAAACTCTAGTAAAACTTCTACATAAAGACTTTGAAAAAGAAAATATCTTTTATCTGAATCCATACGTTTTAAAAAGCATCTTATTTTCCTGTTCAGTGAGGAAATTAACTATTTTCGTCCTCATCCAAATGACAGCCCTACCTGTGTGGTTACCTGGAGACCTGCTCACTGTGAGTGAATATAAGTGAGGTAGCACACTAGCGACACTTAATACCAAAAAGCCCATTAACAAAGTGTTTGCTCGGAATAGTTTAAACACCACAAATTGCATTATTCTGTGGAAGGTTGGTACCGTAACTTGCCAGAAAAGAATTCAGACATCAAAATATTTTCCCCAGTGTCTGATCTTCACAATACAGGGTAAAAATCTCACATCCAGGATACGGAGTTCAGGCTTTCTGCACACGTGTCTGTGTGAGGTTGCTGTTGCCCTGACGGTTCTTCTTGGGGGAACTGGTACAGGACACTGCTGCCCAGCCCCAGCTGTGGGTTCTCCACCCGGGACGCATAGGGAAGGAGGGAGATGTGGTCGTGGCTAAGGATGTGCCTGTGTGCGAGGCTGGTCAGTGCCAAGTGCCCCTGGATGGACTCCTGGGCCCCTCCGCACCTGTTGTGATGGATACCCAGGATACTGCACTGACGGGCAGTCTTCAGGGAATGCTGTCAGGACACGGGCAGGTGGTTTTGCACTTTGGAAGAACCACTCGGATCTGCAGGTTCCCCGTGGACCTGGGTGTCTTCTGGTTTGCTTGGTACTTACTTGACCCAAAAGATCTTGTCTTTCTTTGACCCTGGGTAAAATGGGAGGGGGCCTTTTTATAGCTGAAAATGTTAGAGTGCAATGACATTGCAGCCTGACATTTATGCCACTAGTTCTAGTGTGGGCTTTCTTTAAAAAAGAGGAAGCTAAGGTATGCTGTGGCTATATATGCACCAGGGGAAAAGGTGGCACTTCTGCCTGTGAAGTCAAACTTTGTATAGGTTTACAGCTCAGCTTTACAGTTTGAACTGTTTTACAAGTTTGTAGCCCCAGGGAAAAATAAAAAACAAAAAGGAAGGACTCACTCCCCATTAGCCCTGTTATATCTAGAGAAACAACTGCTGCTTTGGGATTTGCAAAATGGAAAAAAAAAATAAAAAAAATTCAAGGACATCTATTTTCTGTGGAGTATTTTCTGCCTCTGTGAATTGCAGCGAACATATTGCTCCTGGTGTCTAAGTGGTAATTAATATTCTGCACTAAGTGGATTTGATAGGTGCAAAGCGCTGCTTGAGAAAATTGTGGCATCTTCTTTGTGTTACTGTGTAAGAGCAAATGACTTCTTGGGTTTATACTAGGCAAAAGGAAAAGGTCACAGAAAGGTGTATGAAAGCTGAATGTTCCCTTCTGGCCTGGACCTTTGAATAGGCAACTCTGGGGGTGCCCAGAGTGGCTCTTTTTATAGCGTTGTAACTGGACCACATTTCCAAAAGAGGAAAGAGTCTTGCATGACTTACCTCTTTTCTTCCAGATTTACCATTTTTTGGTTTGCACAGAAAGAGTTCACATATCCCAAAACCTGAACCTCCCATTTATTCTCACTCAGGTGACTTGCAAGATCTGAAGGTACCGTTGTTGCTCAGTGGAATTGTCAGGCATACCAGCACTGAACCACAGTTTCTGAAGGCTCAGTTGCAGTATATAAAATGAAGTTTCTCCCTTTAAAAAATGCCCCTTGTTTCTAGCTTTAAAAAAAGCATACAAACTCTGAACAAATTGCACCTGCTTAAACTACTGAAAATGGATATTCAGAACATGACAGCTTGTTAGGAAAAATGCCCGTTTGGAAAATGAGTGAATGTAATTAAGAAAAGGAGAAAATATCCTTTTCTTAATTATATTCACATAAAGTATCTACTAAGAGAGACTGTCACTCTGTTTCAAGACCAAGAGGCAGGCCTCTCAAAAAGCAATTTAAAATGGTACCAAATATTAAAAAGTTCAAAATTAAACCCAAAGACATATTTTGGATCTACAACAAAGTAGATTTTGATAATCTCTAGAAGGCAGAAAAGGCTTATTTATTATATCTCAGTGGCATCCTGCTAAGCAGTTCTGGCCTACATACTTCCTCTAAATTAACACTTCAACAATTTTCATGATTACAGAAAGCACCACACCATGCATCTCTTGTTCTGAACCCATTAAATTCCAGTTTGGTTTCGGATGTTAGTTGCTGAAAGCCCAAGAAAATTCTTGAGTAAGATAAGCACTTTCCTGTGCAAATAATCCCTTAACTTTGCCAGTACTGTATTTTTCATTTCAAGTTTTAATACCAGCTGTTGAACCCAAACTTTCTTACAATGCAAAAAAATATGAAGTAGGATTTGTATTGGAGAGGATCGTAAATGTATGTGCTAGTGCTTTTTGTTAGTCAAAGGCTTCAATGTGCACGCTGAGTATCTTCTAAATGCAGATTTAGATTTTTCTCCTGTTACATCAGCTAACTAGTGCATTTCTGGATCAAGGTGAGTTAGAGTTAGAGCTGTCATATAAAAAGTCTTGCTCTTGCCTAGGGAGGAAAACTGGCAGGAATGAGTGGGATCTCTGGTGGCCACAGTATATTATTCCTCCAAATCTCATGTACTGGTGTGTTTGTCAAAAAAGCACATGCACCCCCAACCTGTGCACCAAATCCAACCATTTATTTGCCCCAATCTCTCCAAAATGAGAAACAGGTTTGCCTCAAATTATTTCCCTGCATTCTCTCTAAAATCCTTATGAGACAACTAAGCAAACATAAACGCTGTGCAGTGCTATGCTATCCTCATGTTGGAGTGTTTCTCAAAAAGATGGGCTACTGTAATTCTTATTATGGTCACCAAACCACAGCGCCTAAAGACACCTAAACAGGACAATGCTGTGCTCTAAGTCTCTGGTTGTTGTTTTTCTTGTATTACAGCACATGATAAATATATTAAACTCGGATAGCCATACAGAGCCACACTGCAGCAGAAAGTGAAGATGCCATTTGTTTAAAACCTCTTCTGTCACACTGAGTGAAAAACAAGATGAAAAAGCTTTCCAGCCAGGTTTACTGCTTCTAATACAAACAGTTTTCCACTGGTCCTTCCCTCACCAGCAGGCCATGGTCTCCATAGGGTGTTCTGGTGTCCCGTTGACAGTCGGGGTCCAAGGCAGATGCACAGTTACCCTCAGGCAGCCGCTTTTCGCCGGCCCTTGCTGCAGGGACCGGCAACTCACCCAACAGCTGTGCCAAAGCTGGGGCGGCCGCCAGCAGTTTTGCGAATGAGGAAAAGGTGTTAGGAACCAGGACGCTCAAAATTAATTTTGTTTTTATTAAGAAGCCAGGAGTCGCCACAGAGTTTGTAGGAGCTGATCGCGGGAGATGGATTGTAGGGAAAAGAGAAGACATTGAAGGATGAACTATTATCAAAACTTCTCATACGGTTTGTCTGTGTTCAAAGTCGTTTAACCGATAACTGAGAGAAGAATCAGTGGGGGGAAAGCCACGATAGAGCCAGTCCAAGGGACGGAAAAGCGGCAGCAGTTGCCTTTGCTTCTTAAGAGACAGGGCGGCCCTGAGACGCCGACAGCGGACAGACCCCCGGGCTGCGAGGGCCCCCCTGTTCCGGAGGCGGCAGGCGGCCCTTTGAGGGGGTTGTGGAGCGGTGGCGGGGAGCTCAGCCGGGGCTGGGCCGGCTCCTCTCGGCGGGCGGCGGTTAAACGGCTCCCAACGGCCGCGCGCGCGGGGCCCGGGGGAACGGCCCCTGGCGGCAGCCCGCCGGCCGTAACCTCAGCCCCGGTAACCCTCAGGGGAACCCGAGCGGGGCGCACGGTGCCACCGCGTCAAATAGCGACAGCGGTCGGCAGCAGTGACAGTGGGGCAGCGGGCGGAGGTGCCGCTTGCAGGGCGAGGGGCGGGGAAGGGAAGTAATAAACGAGGCGCGGTCGCCCCGACGGTGCTGCCTTCCCCCTCAGTACCGCTTTGGTGGCGGAGGGAAACGGGGCGTTGGTGCCGAGAAGGCACGGTCGGGCTGTCCGTCTGTGCCGCCGCGGGGCGGGAGGGAGCCAGGCTCTGCGCCGTGCCGCTCCCCCCGGGGCTGTCCTGTCCGGGGAGGGCGGCGCCGAGCTCCGCTCCGCGCCGGCCGCCTTCACCTCTCCGCCCCACCTCGTCGCCCTGCCCGCCCGCGCCCAGCCGCGGAGGCGAGGGGAGAAGCGCGGGCGGCAGGTCCGCGGGGAGGCAGGGGAGGCAGGGAGCCGCCTCGCCCTGCGCCGCCGGAGTTTGCCCAACTGTTGGCGATGGGGCGCGGCCCCGCTTGAGCACCTGCCGGCAGCCACCGGCTCCCCTCAGCCCTCGCCGCCGCTATGGAGAGCCCCGCGGGCGGCNCGGCGGGGCGCGGAGCCCCGAGGCCGGGGCGCGACAGTGCCTGCTGCGGGCATGCGAGGCCGAGGGGGCCCAGCTCGGCACGGTCAACTTCGGGGAGCTGGACTTCGGGGAGACGGCGGTGCTGGACGCCTTCTACGACGCAGGTGAGCAGGCTGGGCTGAGGCGGGGCCGCGGGGCGGGGGCTCAGGCTCGCCCCTGCCCGGTGCCACCTTCCCGCGGTGTGTGGGGTCACGGCCGGCGGAGCTGGGGAAGGCTCGGTGGTGAAGGTGGCGGCCAGAGAGGGCAGAGAAGAGGGGGAACGGGCCAAATGTGAGACTGTGAGGGGGTCTTGAGAAGGGGTGTGGAGACAGGAAAACGGCTGCGAGGGGAACCTCCTGTAATGGGAGGAAGACTTCAGTCTTCAGGAGCCTCTTGCGCATGGAGGAGGAGAAGGTGTGAAAAAATTCAGGCCCTTTTACACCAGCTCTTTCGGTCACCGTGGCGTGGTGCCCCAGCAGGACTGTGAGTCCTACGGTACTGACTGAGCCTTAAGGAATAGCAAAACTCTTGCTAATGTGATTTGCCCTCTTCCAGCTCCCAGCCTGGTTGGGAGCTTAAAGCGTAACATAGCATGAAGACACGTCAGCCAGAAGCTTCAGAGCTGGCTTGATGAGATGGTTCACGTTCTCTAATTCCAGACCTGGACAGTGAAATTGGCTTGCACATAGACAGGCACAGAGTGATCCAGGATTGCTCTGAACAAGAGTGTAGAAATGTACCCTAAGGAAGGAGACTTGTGAGTATTGCCCACCCTGTCCAGGCTCCAGCTGGTGTCTGGTCTCTGATGATTCAAAAGTAAGCTGCTGTCTCTTCTCCACTCAAAAAACACCTGGCTGGTTGGGTGGCGTGGGAGAGAATCGTCAGCTTTTTGAGCCAACAGAGGAAGCCCCTGAGTGAATAGGTATTATTAAAACTAATCAAGGTGGGTATGTGGATATGTTGCAGACATACTTTTTCTCATATCTGTACGAGCAGGCATTAGGAAACTGCGGGATCCACAGACTCCGAAGAAGGAAAGTACTGTTACGTCCATGTTGATGTTCATCTTTCCCAAGAAGAGCTTTGTTTTGTTGTGTTAAAGAATACTTCTTAAAACTTCAGTCTTATTTTAAAATCTCACGATGATGAATCCATTTCATCCCCTGATAAGTCACCCAAATATTGAGGAACCTCACATGCATTGTTGTTATTGTTTTTTAACTTCCTGGTCAGGGGATTTTGTTATATCTCTGCTAGCAAGGTTGAAGTGTATAATAAATATTCTTTGTGTGTCTTAGTACACAACTATGAACTAGCAGTTTCTCTGTGTATCCTGTATATTTGTACCCCTTCTGAAGGTAAGCATAGTAGTGTACTGGTGGTCTCATCAATGCAAAATTATTCCTCTGTTTCTACTACTAGTCCTATTAATGTATTATGCACACACCTGCTCTGTATTGTACCGAGAGCTTGAGAGAGTTACTTAAAATGTTTTCTTAAGTTGCTGCATTCTGAAGTGGGTGTCTATTGTCTGGGAATGTTGCTTACCTTCACAGACTTTTGTGTTCAAGTCATCTTGTAGGACCAAGATAATTTTATCAATTATTAATATCACTTTGTAAAAATGCCTTTTTACTGGATACTCCTGCAACACTGTTATGTCCAGGTTTCATTATTAAATACTTTTTATAATTTTTAGTGTCCATTAAAAACTAATTGAATAGTCCTGAACCAATAATTGTTTCAAAGGAGACTGTTCAAAATAGTCTTTGTGTGGATTTCTTTCCAGGAGCAGCATTTTGAGGTCAGCCAAGGGGACAACTTTTTAATCTGTGTAATGTATGCCTTTATTTGGCAAACCTTTTGGTCAAAGCATCCTTTACCTGTATTAAGGTACCTGTATTAAGAGAAACTCAAGTGTATTAGTGTGAGTCACCTTTATCAACCAGACCTGCAAGCTGTCAAAAAGCAGAGAGATTTACTTGTCTGTATATACTTTTTTGAAAACTATTCTGAATGTGTTAGTAGTATTTTCGCACTAATTCATTGTTCAGGGGTCCCAAATTAGCTGCCATTAACTGCACTGTTACCCTGCAAATGCAAGCATCCTTAATTTTAAAAAAAATTCTGTTAAGTATAAACAGTCATTTTAATAGATTTTCTTTTGCTCTTCTGTTGTTTTAGTATTTTAATAAATAGCTCTTCTAGCATCAACAGTTTTTATAGCTATTTTGTTCTTGCATTGCTGCAGTTACTGTTTCTTTTTTGACTGAACATCTCTGCAGTTCCCTTTTATCTTTTTTTTTTTTAAATAGTGAGGCTGTAGTGACATTTGCCCCCATCCTTTGGAGTTTTCCCAATTCCTATGGTATGTCTAAAATTGATGTTCAGAGAAATCCTCAGTCAGAACCTTTAAATTTCTACAATTTAAACTTATAAAATTATGCTGGCACATTGAGGTGAAGAGTCTTTATTTTAGTACTTGCTGCTTCATTTCCTCCTACTACATGCTAGAGATGGGGAAATTTTTGGTTTCCTTTAACAGTGTCATACAGAGTAATTGCATCTTCTTGCTTCATTCTGCAAAGGAACAAAAAGTATCCATTACACTTTTCACTATTGTTTTGCTTTCCTTTTTTTTTTTTTTCATCTCTTTGGGATCAGCTAGCAATGGACCTAAATTTCATATTGGATTTTCATTACCATGGATTTTAAAGTGCTGCCTCTTTTTCTTTCAGTTTTTATTTTATATACAATGATCTGTCATTGTTTCCTGAGAACTTTTGTTTTCTTGCTCTTTGTTGTTCATTGGTGGGTTCTCCCTGCCTCATGTTTTTGAATACTTATCAAGCTATTATCCAAAAATGCTGAATCTGATAATTGTTCATTTACATGTGACATTCTTAATCTGCTACCGTGCAATTTCTTTAATCTTTGAAAAATCAGTCCTTTTTACTTTCTATATTTTGTAGATACAATTCATTGTTGCTATATTCTTTTTCCAGAACATGTGTTAGATTGTGACTGTTGGCATCTATTCAGTTCTCAACGAAGAACAACATTAAAAATTAGTTTCAATATGAGCAATCCTATGGCTCATGATGAACTTTGTGTTAGGAAATTACTATGTGTTTACTTTAAAAATAAAAAAATCTAAAGAAGTTTTATTACTGCCTGTGTAAGATATCAAGCAGCTGTTTCCCATACTGAAGATACCTATTATAATGTACTTGCTGTACAACATGTTCTGCATGCAGTTCTTCTTGCTTTGAGAGTGGGAATTCTCTAAAAGATGTTTGCCCGTAGCCATCTCTTGGTTTACTAGTTGGAACCTTAACCAGTAAGTATCTAGTAATGCTTAAGACTGAGCAGTGAGGTCTATCTCATTGTGAATAGTAAGACGGGGTCTTTGTTAAAAGTGCTATCCATTATCCCTTTTTCTCCACTGTGCCTGAAATTGTAGCCATTTACTTAAAGTCGTAAGAAGCTTGCTGGGGGTCGTGTATCTGTCTTATTTAGTATGAATCTATAATATAATGATTCTTGGAATCGGTACCTTTGATGACAAAGCCAGCAAACTTTAAGGACAGAGTGCAAAGAAAAGGATCAACAGGAACCTCTTTGTCCTGTCTGCAGGCAGATTTTCTAGTAGATGATTTTTCAGTAAACCACTGAGAAAAGTGCTGCAAAAACACCTTTATTCCATAATAAGAGCATGATGTCTCTTTTCTCCTTGAGTGTGCTCATTACTGACTTCCCATCATTTGAAATCTTATCATGAATGGAAGTGTGACTTATGCCTGCCGTTAGTTATTGGAGACCAGCAGGTAATGCAGAATGACCCCGATCTTAAGAAATCACTAAACTTTCTAAGATGCTCTGCTAAAGAGGAACTACAGTGCTTGTGAGAGCAAACTTAACAACAAATTGTGAAATAAGGGCTTGATAACAGGAAGATGAGGTCCCTTTGCTCAGTCTGTGCTAGAAACAATCTGTCAACAAAGTAATTTGTTATGCAGAAGTGGGTGATGGTATCTACCTAATAGAGAAGCAACAAGGATGCTTGCATACATTGACTGTATCTCTGGGAAGAGGTGTGATATTTTTCGACTGAAAGCCACAGATACTGGGCATTAGTGTGAAGCTTTCTTTGCACAAGGTAGCAATTTTACCCAGAACAGTGAGCCTAAGAGCTAGCTGAGGATTTTTTAAATTCTTCAGAATTATCCCATGCAGAAAATCAAACGACAGGCACTGTAGTGCATTTATAAGCAACTTAAGGGACATAGTGGAAAGGTGAGCGTGGCTTGGTTAATGATGTTACAGATAGATACAGTCTCTTTGTGCTCTTACTGTAGCTGCAAAGGATCTTTCTGTCCTGGATGTACTAAGAAAGCAAACATGATAGCAAAGTTAAAAGTCTGCCCTGTACCTATGGAAGGGTGATGCTAGATAGAAAGAGTTGTAGTTTTTACTTGTCTACCTGAAACTTTATCAAGGCTTATTGCCTGAAGTGCCACGGTATTTGGCTAGTGTGAAGTGAAGGAGTGGCCTCTACAGTTGTATGAGTTTTGGATGTTCCCATTTTGGTTCTATGAAATCCTGTTTCTGTAGCTGCTCATCCTTTTACGTTATGGAAGATGTACAGCAATCTGTTTTAAGACTTGGAATATTTCTTGGACTGTTTGACCACAGCATTTTGAGATGACTGCAGTCACTGAAGTCGGCAGGGTGAAAGTCAAACAAAAGGAAGACAAGCTAGAGAGAGACTGGAGTCCTGAGGAATAAAGCTAAAAGTTTACCTGAGAAAAATGAGTATTCTTTTGACAATCCAGGAAACTATGTCAGATCACTTGTGAGTATAGTGGAATATTTTGAAGTCTGTTTCTGTTGTTTTGCTATGTATGAACTTCTCTAACTGACATCCTGTGTGATAAGGCAGTCCCAAAATGCATTGTCTGATATTCTGACACCTGTCTCTGCAGCCCCATTTTCACTCAGAGCCAGTGTTAGACTTGGGAGGGGCCCAGGCAGAGACTGAAACATAGGTCCTCCTTAATTCCTTACTGTAGTTGAACCACTCTTAACATAACCCTAATTTCTTGTCCCTGAAACTCTTTTTCTTCTTTTTATACCATGAAAGGGGAAGGAGGAAATTTATGTTCTGGATCCTGATTTTAGGCTCTGGCAGCCACTGCAGGAATCATCGCTGCCTGTACCCAGCTGCCTGTCCCGAAGCCCTTTGCCCTCTGAAGGCCAGTATTCCCACTGCAGAATTGGCAGGGATGCTTCAACTTCTTCAGCCCAAAGGCTAGTATGTCAGGGTGCAGTAAGCATTTGTCACTAGTTTAAGCTAATATACGGCATGGTAACTAGTGTAGCTGAGCTGGAGGCACATGCTTGTCTTGCTGACTGTCACAGGGATTGTAATCCCTGACAGGAAGGTGAGAATGACAGCTGAGGGCAGTAACTTCTTAAATAAACTTCGACAAACCTTCCTGCTGCAGTTTATCTTTGCCCCTGGGTGTGACAGTGAACAGTGGGGAACGGGTTAAAGGTTAGCTCTCTGCTTACCTCAGCAGGCAGGGTCTACTGTTTGGGGTTTTTTTGAGCAGTAATTAGTACTTTTTCTTTCCTTTCTTTTCCCTTGCAACTGGCTCAATGGCTAGGGGTGTACTTTCTTTAAATCTGAGGAGATGTATATACCACAGAATACAGAAATGTGAAGAGAAGCAAACCAACCATCTTCAGAAGAGGAGGTTGGTGGCTGAGAGGCTAGAGCTAACTAGGTTGGAAATTGCTCTGCTGTTGTATTAAAGCAGCAGTATCGGGACCTGATCTTTTATCCCTGTGTGGAGCATCTAGAGCAACTACAGGTGTCTCCAGCAAAACTCTGCATTGTGCCATCAAACTAAATATTCTGATAAGACCCGGCAATATACCAGTATTGTAAACCTTTTATATCCAAGCGGGTGAGGTGAGTTTTAAATGACCATAACAAGCCTGATGCAATCCATGAAGTCTTTATGTTACTGTGTTATGATACACCTTGGGTGCTGTGACAGGTGTTACATTCAGGAGGTGTATTTTGCTTTAATGAAATTAGTTGGGGTCAATTTCCAACATGAAGTCTTCTTGTAGAAATGCTTATTTGTGTTCAGAGATTCCCATGCTTTTGTTCAACAATGGAGAACATTATTTTCTATGTCACCTCTGAAAAATGTTTTTGTGTCAACACTGTTGCTTTTTCTGTGTGTAACCTGAAAGGCTTCACTTTGGTTCAGCTTGTGTGTATTCTGTGAAATAGCTCCTTTAATCTCACTTGAACAAACTTAGAAACGTGCAAAAAAATAACCATACATTGGTTACGTGGAATTAATTAACTTTCCTTTGGTATATTGCCGTGGGCCAAATGCAACATAGAGCTGTATTCAGAGAATGATGGAGATGTTAAAAACAAAAAGAAGAAATATACCTTGATTCTCTAATGGAGAGAGATTCTGGTTTACTACTTCTCCTTCTGGAACTAACATCTCTTTTTAGTTGTGATGGGTCATATGGAAAGAAATACTGACAATCCAAAACCAGTCTGAGCCCTACCTTTTAGCGAAGCTTTGAATGACGTTGTTTGCATCTCTCCAAATCTGGTGCTAACCATGCAAATTTGGACTTCTTTCATTGTTCCAAGGTGAGAGTATGTACGTGTGTATGCACTGTCTCTCTGAAGTGATTCATTTCTGTGCCATGGCTTTTTGGGTAAAGGAAAAAAAGATTAGGAATTGACTTTTTTTTTTCTGTTCTTTCCTCTGCATGAAACTTACTTGCATAAAAAAAAAACCAAAAAACCCAAACAAACAAAAAACAACCCAACCTACAACTTTCCATTTTCTCTGCTCGTCTTTCTCTGCTCCTGAGCTTAAATGCTGAATCTGAGAAGGCTTCCTGAAATCTGACTGTGAACCCTCTGTCACTGAGTTTTGTAGCTAGGTACACATTAGATGATTTCTAGGTGTTGAATCAGCTGAGAAGGAATCTTCTCCCTGAATATAATAAAAATCCTGTGTGTTTCTGTTTTAGTTTAGTTTACTCTGCAAGTAATATTTTTCACTGTATGATTAAAAGCCTTATTGATTCTCGCTAAATAGACAAAAGCTTTTATGCCTATTACATCCATTACAAATGATTTAGAAAACTTGAACAATTTAGGGTTATTCTGAACAGGTGAACAACTGCATCTATCTTGAGCTGCCTTTGATCTGAAGACCAATTATTGTCACACGGCCCTTGAAAACACTGCAGTTATGGTGTTTTTTGTTTTATTTTGTTTTTTAAATATTGCTTAAATATTTTTGGGGAAATGAAACATTTCTGGAATACTTCATATAAGTGAATGTTGTTCTGATTACTGATAGCAGAAAAACAGTGCTGACTGTGCATACCAGTCAGTGAATTCTAAAGGTCACCTTTTTTTTGGTTTTGTTTAAGAGTGATATACAAACATATTTTTCAATATAGTTCCTAAGTTACTGTGAAGGAATCTGCTGTGCTATTTGACCACGAGATGTTGGCAAGCAGATTTCTGGTTCTACCTTGTTGCATTTCAAGTTGACCCTCAGTCATATCACAGAGCTCCTGAACAGAAGCTGTTCGTGAAGCTGACAGACTTGACTCAACCAGACTGGGCGTGTGAGGCTGCTTAGGTGGGAGCCTGGTTCCTGGCCACTCATCTCCTTTGCAGTGATTGCGTGCTTGTTCAGTCTTGCTGTGCTGCGCGTAGCATATTCTTCTTAGGTTTAAGAATTGTTTCTCTCAGACCTGAGGTCACAAAATTAAGTTAAAATTAAAAAAAAAAGGAAATATTTGCTTATGTGGGTTAATTACATTGCTTTAATTTTCATCCTCCTGTAAAATAGATATGCAATAGCTTATTTTATGTTCTGCAGTCATGTCCTGCTTTTATCAATGTAATCATACACTGCTTTTTTAATCATCAAATTACACTTGCATGTTAACAAATGTTGTTGTAACCCCTAGTTAAAAAGTAACTAACGTTACTGGTTTGCAGGCACAGAAGCTTGAGGTAAAGCTCTTCTGATGTGTAAGGTGCAGAACTTGGGTGAGAACTCCAGATGTTTTGGTGTCCTCTATATTCTGCTTGTAAGATGGCCTCAAGTTCAAACTCAATGGCTGTCCGCACTGGGTGCAAACCTGCGTTCAGTCGATACTTGGGGCGTACCTCTACTTCAGCACACATGGAGGAACAGCCCTAGTGATGGTTGCTTGGCCTAGCTGCTGCCCCTTTGCACACTGCAGTGATATTACGTGACTGAAATTAGGCAGTCAAGATAGGTGTAGGTGTGGGGTCTTTCTTAGGAGGGCCTCAATGCGGTTTGCCACTTGCAGGTGAAATTTGTGAACATGGTAGGCTCTGTTTGCCTTGCAGTTCAGCACGGATGTGAATTGCTTTAGCCTCAGGCTACCTTTGAACAGCAATGTGGGTGCCTGAGACTGAGCCAAGGGAGGGAGCACAGCTGTTGCTTTATCCTGCTCCCTGGCACAGGCTTACTATAAACAGCGTAGCTGCAGTGTCTGCTGAGGTCAGTGTGATTCAGCTAGAAGCTGATGAGCCAAACGTGTCCCACAGTATGGTTTCACCTAGCTTGTCTTCGTTCTCTCAGGGGTGCTGCTACTACCTTCACCTTTTCCTGAGAGGTTGCGGAGGCTATAGAGGCAAAGCAGCAGCAAAAGCTGCATCATTCTAGTCTGCAAGGAGGGACACAAAGCTGATACATGAATTCTGACACTTAAAAGTATCGGATCCCTGTGTCATGATAAACTGTGCTTGCTTTTTTTTATCTTTTGTAATATTCAGCCTGACAAGGTAAATGATTCTGCTGTGGTGTTCAAGGTGTTAGAACTAAACTTTTCAGATATTCTCTGGTAAAGCTTCTGGGCCTTTTAACTTTGGTCTAAGTCAGTAGTTCAACAACAGTTATGCCTTGGAGTTTAAAGCCAGATGGGATTCACAACTTTGAAAAATGTATGCCAGCTTTTATTACATTGAAAGTACATGATCACAGCCTTGGTAAGCATGATCTTTCATTGACTGAGGTGCAGAAGGGCTCTGATGACAGGCACAAATCCAAACCGGTAATGACACAGTTAACACTATGTCCCTAGCTTTCTGCTGATCTGTGATGGTATAGCTAAATCCAGTATTGAGGGAAGTACTCTGGTTTATCACAGCTGAACTTGTGCACATGTAGTTGTGTCTACTGTAGTATATACTGCTTTTATGCTGAAATTATGTTTAAAATTTCTTTAATATCTCTTTAAAGTAAGAAACAAAGGGTAGTTGTAAATAGAATCATCTCGAAATGTTTTTTAACCTTGTTTCACTCAGTATAATCTTTTTTGTTTAATTTTGTATCGTTATGGAAGGAAATGTCTAAACTCTGCTGTTTATGTTTTTTCTTCTCCCATTTAGGAAAACAAGCCTTCATGCATAGAACCATAGCTCAACCACTGATGGTCACTGGCCTCTCAACAATTTGAGAAATGTTGTTTACATAATATCTAAAGCTTTTGAAGTCTAATCCTAAAATGCAGTACAAACAAATAAACAAACCCCTGTGTAAATCAGCATGATAATGAGCTTTCCCTAAAATTCTTTAGTTTCCTACTGGTGTCAGCAGTGCTTTCCATGAATTGTGGGACTCCATTGCCTCCAGGCCTGTCAAAAACATAGTTGTAGATTCATGAAACTGATTGTGGGGAAAATAACAGGGGAGTTACTTTGTTTACACTTGGGATAGTGGCTTATTTGCTTGCTTTCTGCTCTCCTGTCCTTTAAATTTGTTACAAATATTTAGTAGCTAGTCCAGCCAGAAGAAATTGTATTGAGTCAAGTGTTTTTGCCTTAGCAATCACAGGAAGGCTACAGGTTTTGTCTAATGCAGAAAACTACCTGCCCATAATAATTTCACTCAGGTGAGACTAGTTGATTTAACTTTCCTGTTGCTGCCTTTCACTCACAGCAGTTGGAGAAAGAAAAAAGATTTTTTTTTTTTAAATTCTGCTAATTTGTTTGTGTCTTGAGGGGAGAGATTTGTTGTTAGTTTTGCCTTTGCTCTGAGAGTGACAAGATGAAACTGGAGTTGGGAATTGGTAAATCAAACCAGTAAAAGGCTGTGTTCTGTCTGTGTGTTATTTTCCAACGGTGCTAGACCAGTCACCTGTGGTCTAATCTTAGTCGAAAATAAAAATTTGCAGGAGAAAAGCTAATATTTACAATGGTGTTACTGCTTGGTACAAGGCTTCCTTACTTAGCAGAGCTTCTGTGTGCACAATCCTGTTTAACAGAGTAACTGTCCGCTTTTATCAGCATAATCTCTGTCTTCTGTGGAACTGAGTTATTTGGTTCAGATATTTTCTTTGTAAATGGATGCTTGACATGCTTCAGTTTGAGAAAAGGACATGATTACCAAGCTTAAAGCCAGACATTGTGCCTATTCCTACTAGTGTTCATGGTCCTTGAGATAACTGACAAATTATGGGTTGTTGTCAGGTGGAGAAAGTATGCAAATCAGAATGAAAGGAAGTCTGAAAATGGTTGAGATGGACTTTTTTGGTTTCATGGTAATTAAGTTTCAGAGCTGATAAACTTACCTTTTTGCTTATTATAATAACTACAGAATAAAACTAGGTAAGTCTTCATGTTGTTTTTGGAAAACCAGAAACTGCCCTGACTTTCTGGCTTGCAATCAAGGCACAAAAGAATGCTTCATTTTTTTTTTTTTTAATTATTATATTTTTTACCATTTAATGCCTCTTCAGATTCCTTGCAGTAATGAATGCCTCTGAGAAGATATAACACAACTTCTGAGAAAAATAACAAGTTAAGGAAATAAACTTTTGGTATTTAGGACAATTTTAAAGACGGATATTCAGAATTT
Source organism: Anarhynchus alexandrinus (assembly GCA_008711295.1). NCBI lineage: Eukaryota > Metazoa > Chordata > Aves > Charadriiformes > Charadriidae > Anarhynchus > Anarhynchus alexandrinus. The sequence goes on from VUYV01000018.1 coordinate 4,764,886, forward strand.
AGGATATTAAATCTAAACTTTCTTGCATACCATGACACATTCACAAGGTACAGATTAGCAATGTACTGTTGATCCTTTTCCTTCAACATGACTTCAAATTTGAGTTTCCACCTTATAGTCCCTGAAAGTGGTGGCAGTTGCTATTCTATCCTGTCTGTATAATAAATCTGTGGGGCCTCAGATCTGACTACGGTAGTTGCTCAATCCTAACTTTAACCTGTGTTTCATCAAAGCTGATAAAGCTTTAAGGATTCATGAAAAAGGAATGCCGCAATGTGTTGAATAGATCCCTTCCTTCTTCTGGAGCACATGCTACTGTTCATGGAAATGCTCACTGTTGTCATACTCCCTGAACGCTTTAAAAAAACCCTCTGATTTAGTCTTGTCTTGCAAGCCTAATACTTAACTCCAGCTAGTGAGTGGCAGCCAAACTCTAGTTTTTTCCAAAGGAAAAAGCAGTAAATGCCCACTTTCAATGGCATTTGGTATCATCTGGTAGCCTGGCTGTCTCACAGTCATACTGCAGTCCAGAACACAGTAAAAAAAAAAAGGTTCTAATGGTGTGGAGGCAGCCTTGTGGCTGGCCTGGCCACAGATAAGAACTGCTGTAAAAGCACAGACCCGGTTTTCTGGCTTGGTCCTTAAGTACATAACAGTCTGCCAGAGCACTGACTCTGGGTATTCTCCAGCAGAATTCGGCGAGTGTGACTAATAACATCCTTTCTTTGGAAGCAGCATAACGCAGGGACTACGTTCTGTCTTCTTTCGTATCTTTGAGATTGGTAATAAGATAATCACGAGACATACTCAGTTACCAAACAGCAACCCAGTGATGCTGATTTTTTTTACATACAGTCTGTCACAGTTAATACCATTGCTGTGATTATGAGAACTTAATCTTTGAATGAAGACTTGTTTAGTCAAGTGAAATCCAGCAATATCACAACTAAGGGGAAGATTCTGCTGATGTATGCTGAAACTAAATAGCCCATGTGCACCAAAACACCTCAGGACTCTGTACAGTGTTTGGGTAACCTGATAACACAAATTTCCAAAACATTTTCGTAGAAACTGCTTGCCATCTGAAAACTTCACTGCAGTAATGAATATATTTCTTTTTTCCTCATTGCACAGTTTCAGAACTGTGCTTGTGAAAGCAGCAGACAGACTCTAGTGATATAAAATTCAGTGTTCTCCCTGCTCCATGGCTCAAGCCTTACTTACTGACATAGGCCTATAAGTTCTTCCAATCATTTGCAATTGGCCTTTTCTGCCAGTTTAAAGTTGTACACTAATTTTCAGAGTGACTAATATAACAAACGTTACAGGTTTTTTCACTGCTGAATTCTGATCTGTGAACTATAGTGCACTATACTGGGACAATGCAGAGAAGTGGTCCTAGGGTGAATGTGCATGAACATGGCTTGGCACCCATCCTCTCTACAGAAGTTGCAATACACAGAATTCAGAAATCTTCAAAAGGGAACATTTACTTAGTAGAAAAACTTGCACATCAAAAAAGATGCTCACTGCTTATGCACACTCCTCCCCCTTTTCTTTTAGTTTTGTTTTTATTTTTCTTTGCTGATCATCCCCAAATCTGACTATGGTCTTTCCCCCCAAATAAGAAGAAAAGGATGCTCCATCAAGAAGTGCCAGAGATTTCTTGAAGTCTGTTTGGGACTTTGGACAATGAAAGTACTCCTAGACTGCTAATTTGAACAGAAGTATAAAACCTTCAGCTGTGTGAAAAATAGAAGGTCACATGAAATCAGCTTCAAAACAATACTTGTAGAGTTAAATTTGCAAGGAAAAAGCTAATCTATCTTGGGATTTATTAAAAAGAGAAAAAAATACACTATTGAATACTTAAACTGAGATATTGTCAGCACCCGTGCTGGGATTCATCTTATGACAACTTTATATGTCTGTATATTTTGAGGTGAACCATCCTACGCTACATTTAATAAATGCTGGAGACCATGGTTAGAGTCTTGCTGTAAAATCACAGTTTCATGTGATTCGTTGGGTCTGATGATTCACAATTTGGAAGAACTAATATTCTTCTGACTCTGTAGAGATCTTGTGGTGATTAGCTTTGGGTATCTTAATTTTTAGTAATAATCTTCGTTAAAACAGGGAAATCTGGAATGGATGCGCTGTGATAACAAACAAGCTGTTGGTGCTTAATATTCCCTATCTACATGCTGGAAGTAATAATGTATTTATAGGCTAGTTAAAGATTAAGTAGATAATGGTTGTGACTTGCTTTGTAAAGAACAGCTTATACTGAAATTCTAGATTTTATTGATCACTACTTAATGCCTTGAAGTAGGTTTTCTTAATTTTTTAATGAACGTTACAGCGTTCAGTGGTGCATGAGGATTTTTTCGTTAGCACATGCAGTCTTTTAGGCTGGCACATAAAGCTTGTACTGTTTACAGGAAAGTTAAAAATAGCAAATTGGATCCACATCTGCCCAGCATCCAGAATATTAAATCAAGAACTCTGTATCCATATGTGAGTGTGTCTCTTGGCTCGCGGAGGATGCTGTGGCTTTATGTAAACTTTATTTTCGTTTGCACTTTAATAATACTGCCTTTCCTCAATTAAAATTTTCTCTGTGCATAATTTATTGTGCTTTTATGTGGATCCTGAATGACAATCTGTGAGTCTATCAACATAAAGAGGAAATCTGTAATCTAGTTATGAGCTGGGATACCTCATTTTGCTATGGTGCTAATATGGTTCCCAGTGCTAATGATGGAGAAGTCTCTTGATGTTTGTTTTTTAAAAAAATAATTGGAAAAAATAAGAGATTCAGAGTAGGAAAGTCTCATTTATCTTTGTATGCTATATTTTTAATTCTTAAATAAAAAAATAACGGTCTTAGCTTAACAACAGGCTTAGGAACTTCAGTGTACTGAAATCTTTTTTCTTTCCATTGAAGTTCCTTCTATTTGGATTACGTTTCTTATCTCTTGCATTTCTTTGGGCAGAAAATAAAGCTCAGTGTAATTTTATTTTTTCAAATGTTTTTGATATATGTTGTTGGCCAGTGTGTGACCTGTTGGAGATGTGCAGATTTGGCAGATTTTTTCTGCTCCCCAGCCAAGGTATTCAACATTAAATGATGGGTGACTCTCGAGTGGTTTAGTTTGGATAAATGTCTAAAAGTTTGGAGCTTATCTAAACCTCCTTGGCCTAGAAATTGATTTGCCTGCAGTCGGGGAGGAAGGGACAGCCTTTCTTGTTGAATTTCGTACTCTTCTTAATTTCACTTAGGCCAGATTATCCTGTAAGCAATCTTTTTTTTTTCTTTTGATACTTCATTCCCTTTTATTGCCTTTTATGACCCAGTGTAGGAAGTGCAGGGATGTAGGAAAAGTTAAATAAAGTTCACCTTTCTCATTTTTCCCCCCAAACTACAGGCAAGGTTCAAATTAGGTTCAGGGTTGGGCTGCTTTTTTCTGTATGCTCTCTAAACTGGCTATCTTAGCTCTAGTAAACATTGCAGTGGAAATACTCTCATGTGACACTTGGCACACTGTTAGTGTGGCAGGCAAGTGTGAAGCGCCTGTTTTTAATTTACTCCGTTGTTTCTTTTCTTCTCTGCTGTTAAATAGGGCAGAGAAATGACAGATTCTGTAGAATTAGTAGGCATGTTGGCTTGCAGGGAAATTTTAGGAAATAATGTTAGCTTTAATGACCTGGCATAGTGAAAAGTATGCATGATGTGAGACATCTACTCACTATGGCTGTCTAGCATCTATGACAAAATTTTTAATATACTACAAGTATATAAACAGGGAAAATTATTGAACAGGTATCTTCCTCAGATCATCTGTGATAGGTAAGTATTTTTGTACTGTCCTGGATATGTAGATTTGGAAGCCTTTTTCAATCGGTGATAATGAATTTTGGGAAAATTGAGAAGTAAGTGACTTCTGGAATCTTCATTTGCCTAATGTCTGTGAATAACAAAAAGGGAAACAAACGTAGATTATTTAAATACTCTTTGAAAAGTTTTGAATGCTGCTTCATCACTATTCATTTGGGTATAAAGATTGAATGAGCACATGGGAAGTGCAAATACCTGTCTTTTTGAGGTAGGATTCAGGCATATTGATTGCTCTGTAGATGCTTAGCTGTTTTGCAGATGGAAGGCTACAGATGTTAAATCAGAGACTACTTGAGTTGTAACACGTGCCAAGGTACAACTGGATGATAGAAGGGAGTAGCTTAGGTAAAATACTAGAATTTTTCTTCTCTCTAAAGTCATTTGGTTTGTTACAAACTGCCTTTAAAATGAGGGCTCTGTTTTTCAAAGCCATTTTTTGTGTTCCATTAGGGTATTTTGATAATCCACCCCCCAAAAAAAAAATTCAGAATCTTAATAACTGTATGGTCACCAAGTCCGTCTCTTAAATCTCAATTTATGTGACTAGGCTAGCATCATGCCGCAGCTGTGAGGTAGAAAGAAGCAAAGATGGAATTCAGTTACGCAGGCAAGCATTCAGCTGCTTAAACCATGATACTCCCCTTTCTCTTCCTGCATTCTTGTCAGCCTATGCCATGGTGTGCCTTACTCATCTTCTGCACCACTGAGGTGAATGGGAACTGCTTTGTTCACCATGTACCCCACAGCTGCTTGTCTGCTGTGGTTGTACTGGATCTCAACACTGTGCAGTTAGCTCTTACTGTTGGTTCTTTGCTTCTTAGGAAGTCTGGGTTCTCTCTCTTCCCATTATGATAAGTAGATGATGAGTCCTGGATCAAATGTACATTTCATCCAGCCTCTGCTTTGGTAAAAGAGATTGAGGGGTGGGGGAATAAAGGTGAAAGCTGAAGTAACAGAAAATTGAAACTTCAGTCACTGATGCAGTGAACCTTTGGAGAAAACTTTAAAACATGCATTATGATAGCTATTCTTCCATAGCATTTTTGATACCAGCTAAGCTTGGTTCATGATATGATATTTGAGTTGTGTTGTTTAAAAATTTTCTTAGAATGTTAAGATTCTTCAGCATATTTTAACAATAATTAGGTAGTGAATATAGAGTATTTTATACTATATATTGGCTTTTTAAAGAAAGTATTTTTTCCCTGAAACTTGCAGTGATTAGTAGTTGTTGCTGTTTACATTATACATGGTCAACCTGCAATAGCAAATTGCTTTAATTTGCCTTTTTTTTTTTTTTTTACTTCCATTGGGTGCAGGCTTACAAGGTTTAAATAACAGCCGCTGTAAATTTAAGTACTTTGTTTTGGCACTCAAGAAATATGATTATACAACAGCATTGGATGACTATTGTTTAAGAGGTGTCTGTGTGTACTCTCAGCCCAAAGTACCGATCCAAGTGTGTTTTACTCTATGACACGTAAAAAGTGAGTTTTCACAAAATGAAGTTTTTAACCTTTATTTCTTTTAATTGTTGTAAAGTCCAACAGTTTTTTAAAGTGTTTTTCCAGGAGGCTAGCTGGTAGCCAGCAGGAAGCTGGTAGCTGATACCACTCACAGGACTGATAAGCTGCATTGACAGAGCGTAGAATCCTAGAATTATTTAGATTGGAAAAGAACTTTAAGATCACCGAGTCCAATTGTTAACCTAGCACTGCCAAGTCCACCACTAAGCCATGTCCCTAAGCATCACATCTACACACTTTTAGAAATACCTCCAGGGATGGTGACTCAACCACTTCCCTGGGAAGCCTGTTCCAATGCTCGACAACCCTTTTGGTGAAGAAATTTTTCATAATATCCAATCTAAACCTTCCCTGGTGCAACTTCAGGCCATTTCTTCTTGTCCTGTCTCTTGTTAATAGGGAAAAGAGACTCACCCCCACCTTGCTAAAACCTCCTTTCAGGTAGTTGTAGAGGTCTCCCCTGAGCCTCCTTGTCTCCAGACTAAACAACCCCAGTTGCTTCAGGCACTTTTCCTAAGACTTGTGCTCTAGACCCCTCACCAGCTTCGTTGCCCTTCTCTGGACGTGCTCCAGCACCTCAATGTCTTTCTGGTAGTGAGGGGCCCAAAACTGAACACAGTATTCAAGGTGCAGCCTCACCAGTGCCAAATACAGCAGGACTATCACTTCCCTAGTCCCTAGTCCATCCCAGCTTCTATCTGCTGCTGTGCCAGCACTGTTAGTCAGAAGTTATTAAGTTAAATATAGGTTGAGGGATAAGGGGAGGATAGAACGGGATGAGAGGGAAGCAGAGACCATGGGTCATGGGAAAAGAGGTAGGAGTTGCAGCCGGGCATAAGCATTCATCTGCCTGAGCCATGAAACTGCTCAAATGGCTAAGATCCAAGTCATGAAGTCTCTTTCAGTTTCTAACCCAGGAGCTTGAAGGCTGTAATTTTACAAAGAAATGGGGTAAATATTGGTCTCTTGTGTATGTCACAACTTTCAAAAATCATTTATTAGCTGTGTGCAGACCTTGGCAGGACCCGTCTGATATGATTGTGGTTGGTAATGACCTGTGACCTTGGTTGCAGTCCCAGAGTGGGTAAACTTTTACAATCCTTCCTCAAGGAAGGGTGGCTGTGCAAAGGAGTGTGTACTGGGTGAGTTTGCAGTAAGTGTGCCATGTACATTCTTTTTTTAACTGTGATCTCTCACACCACTGTAAGTTAGCCCACTCGGACTTGAAACTATGTTGTTCCCAGGACCTCACAAGCTATGGTATGAAAGACCATAGTATGTATGTCATTGGCTTACAGGGAAATGCAATGCTTATATTTGGCTTGAAGGTAATTTTACTGAGAATTTAACTTGAGTATAAACTTCATCCGTAGATCAGGAGGTTACGGTCAGCGCTTCAATGTAACTAAACAATCAGATTATATGAGTAGCAGAAAAGCTCTGGGCTGAGATAGTACATGCAAAAACCCCACTTAAAGAACAGTCATCCACACGGTTTTATAATGATATTTCTTGAGTGCCAAAAAGCCCCAGTGTTATAAGCTGGGAGTGACAAATGAGGTCCCAATTTATGGAAAACTCAAGCAAGAGTTAGGTGTTTCAGAGACTCCTTTGGGTCTGAGGGTTTGAATTGTGACAATCCTTCATTTTCTTTCTCGCAGGCAGAGTAACTGTGGGTATAGTACTGATGAGAAAGACCTGTAGTCCTTCTCTGTGGGCCACTAATTCATTGGTAAGCTGGTGGGAACATCTGCAGGGAAGTATCTGCTGAGGTGATATAATTCTTTACTGAAATGCCTTAATGGTTAATGAAGTTCTTCAAAGCAGAGCCGCTAGGCTCTGTAGTGGGGGTCCATAGCACTGAACACCTTTAGTGTGGGTGTCTGCAGTTGGCTTTGACTCTCTTGCCTCATAATTAGTGGAGAGAAATGGGCACTAAAGTAGACTTATGACAGATGAGACAAATGGTGCTCTAAAAGTGCTTTTCCTCTCTCTGCACTGACAATGAAGTGAGTGAGGATTGGCTCATCTGAGACCAAACATCTCCCTTGTGACTCTGACCAACTCTCTGCTGAAATCTTAGCTTTGGAACGTGCAGCATTTCATGAGGCTAGCAAGAGTACTTCCAGACGGCCTGACTTGTCTGACAAATTTCTGTTTTGGTGCTTGGAAGCACTAAGGCTTCTTAATTTGGTATGAGAGGATGTTTAACATTGGCCAGAAAAATAAGTTCTCCAGCACAGTCTCAGAAATGACTGGGTTGTTTTTAATTAAATCTTTTATAAAGAAAAAAGCCAACCTGAAGCAAAGACTGGCAAAGTTAAAAAGGACTGAAAGCAAAGCTTTGTCATGGAAAACATTAAGCAACTTCTAAGCTTAGGCATACACTGTTTACAGTGAATTATATATTTCCTAACTTCTGCAATTCAGTATTGCAAGAAAAGTTCTTTGAGGATTAGTTCTTTGTTTCCTTCCTGCCCTAAACTGCCAACTGTACAAAAAATAGTGAATTTTTCTGCTCTTTTCTGAATTTGTTTTCAGGTGTTTCACTATTCCAACCATACAACATTTTTCTCCTTCATACTTGTGCAAAAGCATTAAAAATGCGTTCTAAGTTTGGATGCCCTGTGTATTACATTAACTGCATTACTTTTCTTCCCACACCAGTTCTTGTGGATGCTGGTTGCATTCTGTTTTGGCAGAGTCTGAGGGACTCTCTTTAAATACCAGTTAAAGAAATAATAAGCATAGGCATGCTCTTGACACAATTTTTGCTTTTCTGGGTCACTAGAACTGCATTCTTATTTTAATGTAGTGCCTTGCCTTGTTTGAAACTTAGTTTTACTGTGAATTTAATTATATTTAAGAAACATCTAAAATGTTTCTTACAGCTTTTGCTTTGGTATCCAAGGTTTTTGGAAGAATCCTTGTTTCCATTTAACAGAAAACTTCCTAATATGCAATTGCAGAGGAAAGAATCGAAAGCTTCAGCTGTTGTATCTAATGAATAAGGAAACGCCAAACCATAAAAACAAATGAAAACTCAGGTTACAGATCAAGCCCTAGAATGGGCAGTGTTGCTCACCTGCTGTAATTTGTTCTGTTCCTTTTAACTAAAGTGCAGTTTCTTGGGTGATTTAATTTTTGGAACAGATGGTTGTTTTGATATTAAGGAATATATACCAATTTTAAATATGGCACAAATCCTTTGTTATAATTTAGAAAAATTAGTAGTTTTAGATACTAGTTTATCCTGAGTTGCAATAAATGCCACTGGAGCATGAAAAATATGTCCTAGTTCTATTTTTAATGTGTGTTCTGCGTACCAGAGGACAGATGAAAGATGCGGTATCTGAGTACAACTGTAAAGTAACACCACAGCGCTAACATGATTAGTGGCTATAATGTTTGGATCTGCGTGTAACCCTGTGGTGGAGTTGGTTGTATGAAATGGGTACTTTTACAGAATTATGAATGCCAGAGATGAGCGTTGGCCCCTCAGTGTTGCCTGTGCTGTTGTTTTGGATGTTTGTCTGATTTTCACTGTATCCAGAGGGTAAATTTTGATGGATGGGAATTGCTAGTAAATGTTATAATGTCATATGTTACTAAGATAGCCTAGGACTAAAATTTTCAGATGTTCTTGCCAAAGACTGGTATTTGATGTCAGAAGGACAAAAGGCTACAGGTGAGAACTGATCTCACAAACAAGGAGTTTCCCTCTGGTTACAACTAAAGTAAATATTTAAAATAAATATGTTTTTTGTATTCCATACCTACATTAAAATGCTTTCAGGCCCTGTGTACGTGTTGCTGTGCTGGTTGCATTCATTACTGGTCTCACTACAGCTACTTGTGCCTCTGTTCCTTCCACACTGGATTATTCTGCTGGCTGCTTCTTTGGACTTCACATTTCACCTCCTGCAGGATGGCTATCCAAAAAGTGCTTGTTCCTGTGCCATTACAGGTCACTGGGGGTTCTCCCAGTGGTTTGAATGGAAGCCATGTGAGGCACTTTTGTGATCTATACATGAAAAACAAGCATACCAGCTTCCTTATTTCCACTTTCAGAGTGTAATCCAGGCTACAGCTTTGCTTGGTAAGTTCTAACCATTGTGGTAGTTTGCTGTATTTCAGCTTTTTGCCTTGGGAGCTGAGAGGCTTGAGTTTGAGTGGTCCAAACTTTTTAGGTGCGTAGGAAGGAGGAGGTGCCTTGCTGGGCTATGTGAAAGGACTCTAGCATGCACCCAAATGCTCTGTTTAGAAAGAGACTTGGATGTCAACTCTTCTTCCTCTTCCTCCTCTATGGGGATGGGGATGTGCATGTGCCTGTGCCCGCTTTCCAAACAAAGGCAGTGGGTCAGCTGGATCGGGCCTGTGAAGTGCCAGTTTGACCACTTAGCTTAACACAGCTGTTCCCAGATTTGTCTCTGGAGGTGGGACACTGCCAGTTTTAGTGTGTTTGTGTGTTAAGTGGAGCAAAGCAATTGTCCTAATTGTTGCAGCTAGTAATGCTGCCATATAGTGGAAAGGCTCACCTAAAAATTAAAGTTTTTCAGTTTCCTAGCAACAGCAGGACTCTGGATTTGCCTGGTCCTTTCAGAAAAGTTATTCAACAGCCAACTTTCCTTAGCCAAGCATGCTGCTGCTTCTCAGGTAATACATAGTTAAAATTACTTCTTCAGCACTCACAGTATTCACATTCACAAAGTAGAATGACTTCATGGGGAAGGATGTGAAACTGCTTTCCAGAGCAAGATTTGACATACAGGAAGGAAGAAATGCAAAAGAAATGCCTGACTTTCCCACTTGTGTTTGCTGTCCTGATAATGTTGGCTTTTATAATGTCCCCAATTATTAGGCTTTTTTTCCTTGCCTTCCATTTTGCTAGGTGAGAGAAGCAGAATTGATACATTTTGGTGTGTGGTGCACCTTTCTCACCAATAGATCATTTTGTAACATAAAACCTGTGTCAGATGAAGGTAAGATTAAAGCCACAGCTGAGTAAAAGGCAAATGACAAGCTCAGTCTGAGAACAGAGTTAGAGGTGTTGCCCTGTTTTTGATAAAAAACCATATGCCTGAAATTGCCACTTTACAACAGTCCTTTTGTTGTCCTGAGTAAACAGACAAACAATGGACAAGCACATTTCAGAATTTTTGCCATTTGCACAGGTTTTCAGAATTCCTACAGCACTTAAATCCATTAGAGCTGTCAAAAGTGAGATATATCTAAGTTTAGACTTTGCTTAATTTTATAATCAGAGTGGATGTGGATGGATAATACACCAGAATCAGAATCTAATTTTCTCTGTTGTCTTCCCCAGATAATAATCCTTTAAAAAAAAAGTGGATTAAAAATTATTTGGCCAATACGGAAGTTGTTGTCTTTCTCCAGTTTGGTATGGATGTCATTAATAAAACCAAAAAAACAAAATTATGCCCAGAGGGGTTGTAGATGCTCCATCCCTGGAAGTGTTCAAGGCCAGGCTGGATGGGGCTTTGAGCAACCTGGTCTAGTGTGGGGTGTCCCTGCCCATGGCAGGAGCATTGGAACTAGATGATCTTTAAGGTCCCTTCCAACCCAAACCATTCTATGATCTCACTGTTTTTTCTTAGCACTTACTATATGTGAACAGAAAGAAATCTTTTTTCTTAAATTAATATGAGGTTCCATACCTAATTTAGTTCTTAAATTTCCTGTCTGTTCAGGCCTCAATTACTTTGGCCTTGATGTATCAAAAAGTTCCAGACCTCCAGTGTGCATGCTTGGGTTTTCTTTTCTGAAGTAGGAAGTAGGCTGAAACTTGTAGTCAGACACCAGCTACAACTGAATTCGTGTGCAAAAGTTGATTGTAGCTTACAAGAACAACCTTCCTTCTTAAAGGTGCTTCATAAGCAATTTCTAAACTATTACAGTTAATTTTAATTTTAGTATTTATATAAAAGTGCAGTGCTTGGTTTTAATCTACAAAGAACTTAAGCTGTGTCTGAAATACATGAAATGGTTTTAAAAATGCTATTTAATGTGATTATAATATATGCAAGTCTATATTGCAGGATAAATCATTACTGCCTAGTTGTTTTTTATTTTTGTGACCAATTCTGGCCCTATAGCAAACCAGCGAAGTTAGCAAAGTCCTTGCTATACTATTGCAAACTTGAAGAGGTTGAATTGAAATACTCTTGGTTGCAACCAGAAATTCCTAAATTTAGAAAAATATTGCATTTTTATGTCTCATGAGACTTTTATCTTTTAAGGCAACTTCTGGTTGTATTTTTGTATTTCACTGTGTGATTGATACAAATTCTTTATTTTTCTTAAAGAAAAGTAAGCAGATTCGTACAGAATAGCATGATTTTAGAGCAGCGAAATTTTAATAAAACTCGATGCATTGTGAGAGCCATAATAGCATCGCAGATGTTGACAGTGGTTTTACACTAAAATTGGCTTGTGTTTAGGATCTAATGGAAGGCACTGAGTTTGCTGGTATAGCAAGCTGTGCTGAAAAACTATCTTAACAGTTCTGTTGGTGGTTCCTACTATACTTTATTGCCTTGAGCTATTCCTTCTCCCAGTTTCTGGGAGTACAGGGTATATTAAAGTTGAGAGTGTTGTGCCTTTTGTTTTATCTTAAGTGAAAGCTGCAAAGTGTTCCTAGTTTTCAAATGCACTTCAAATGTTACCATAATCGTTTCCCTGTAAAAACTTGTTATTCTTTCCTTTAAAGGACTGTGCAGCCATGAGGAAAAAAAAAAAAAGACTCTACATCCTTAAGTTACGGATTCTTGAAGATAGTTATGAGGACAGTTTCCTTCAGGGGATTTAACACATTTGTTTATTTACTAAATACAAAGGACACTGGTTCATAATTTACCAGGATGCCAGTGAGGCATCAACAACAAGAGGCAGAGTTCTGCATTTGTCTCCAGCAAGGTGTCTGTTGTCATGTTAAGGAGTGTTTTTTTTAAATCTGCTATGTATAGATAGGTTCCAAATGCTGAAAAGTAATGAATCCATAATAGTGGACTAAGGTTCTTGCTCTCCACACAGATAAGGCTGGATGGAGGTGAGCCTTTGATTAGAAGTTGAAAGCAGTACATGTTTTTTCTGACTTTTTCTTCTGTTAGGCCTCCTAGATTCCATTTAACTTTCAGCATATTTCAGGCTATTTCTTAAATTTCTTGTTTACTACTTTTAACTTACAAATCCCAAAACCTGGTGCTAAAGTTTTCCTTTTGTTGTTGCTAGCAATGCCATAAATTATACAACAGTCACATGAAGACTTGTGATTTGCTTAAATCGTTAAATTATATGATGCCTTCATATGCATTCCTGATAGAGAAATAAGTCCTCTGGTCTTAACCTGTGTAATAATGTTTTTCATGTTATTTATTAGTTTCATAGTCTCCTGTTTTACCACAGGTAATGATTTCAAATCTTCATTTCAATTGTCATAGTTATTTCTACGCTGTCTCGTCTCTTAAAACACACTAGTGTTAAAATATGTAAAATGTAGTATAAGAATTATTTATGTGCCATCTGCTGCAATAATGCAAGACCTAATCAAGATTATACTAGTAATACCGATGAATTACCTTAATGCACTAAGAAATATGCACGTAACCTAATTGTTTTACAATGCAAACAAAAGTTTAGACAAATGAACTGCAATCAGATAATAAAATGAGATCAATTTTGGGGATTGTGACAAAAGAGAACTATTTTCAGGATGAAAATAGTTTCATGCGCAACTATGAGAGAACAAAAAGAGTTGAAAAGATCTCCTATGCTTAAGAAGAAATGAAGCAGGACACGTTTTTATGGGTATGTGCTTTTGAATGTGAGTTACTGCTGCAGTAACAAAGCAATGAGTTTAAATGTTCTGTTCCAGAATCATCCAAAATTGGTCATGTACAACATTAAGCACATCCCCACCCCTCCACACCCTCTGGTGGATGCATTGTAAAGATCTTTGTACTTCACTTGGAAGCCTTCTGTCTTTACATAGGGGCTGTGCCTTTCCCTGCTCTCTTTCCTTCTGAACATAGGAAATCATACCCATTGGTCTTTTAGACCTATGTGAAATGTTTCATTATAGTATACAATTCCTCGTTCATTAAAAGATTTGATCAAAGTTGGCATTGGCTCTCTCTTCACACTTGTCTATAATGGAGGAGGTTGAACCTAAGTTCGGAAAGGGAAGCCCAGAAGTATATCTGGCTGAACAGGCTCTCCTGATATGGAGATGGGAGTTGAGGATGAAGTGTGATTGACTTATGTTTCTATTCATAAATCAAGCTCTGCAGAACAGATACTAGTGTTGTGGTATTTCTTTTTATGTATCTCAAGAAGTTTAAGAGAATTCTTACCTCTTTCTTATCAGCCATACTAAATATGTGGTTGAAGTACAGGGCCCTGTGTCTGTGTTTAAAGAACTGTAAATGAAAGATTTTAGCATAAATCATAAGAAAAATACAGGACACCTGGAATAGAAATATTTGTATTGCCACATACTAGCATTGTTCATTGAGCAATTCACAAAACTGCCTGCACCAAGAAGAGAGATGTAACCCTGAAAACAGTAGTATTGGGTAGAGTGCTTAGACACAGCTCTCAGTGACACTGAACACTGTTGTCTCAGCACCCAGTGCTGCTCTTCTTCTTTAGTAAGCATTTATTGTTGGTCATCTGTTCTTCACCCAAATTTGCATTCATTTCCTGAGCCCACTAGACTCAAGCTGCATTTCATTAGCACATTAGTAAAGCTTGTTTATAAGTACGTCTCTTTCCTCTGTGCTCCAAACCTGCTGATTGTCCTGCTGGAGGGGGTCTTGGAGAGCTCCCTGGGAGCATCCCTGAGCTCCTCTCATCACTGCTCTAGCCCACAGCCACTAACACTTTTGATGCTCTGCTTCTGTCCACTGTCATTTGCTTCTGTTTCATCTCTTGGTTCCCATGATAAAATTTGATCCATTCAATTATCTTCCTGGAGCTTCTTTTCACTTGCATGCATATTTTTGTGATACTGTCTTAATCTCCTCTGCTAGTCTTCAATTTGTTTTATTTTTGTTTTATTTTACCTTATTTGCAACTGTGTTCACAAAGTATGAATAAACAAGAAAAACTCATTCTCATGAATCTTCTTTTATCAGTGTGAATGGTTATCTAAGTGATGAATAATTACTCTTTTTTATGCAGATGCTTACTTCTGTTCTTACGTCCATTTAATGTGTTTCTGATGTTACTTACATTGTGACATAGCAGCAGTCAAAAGAAGACAAATTTCAATTGTAGAATACTACATGTGGCAAAGGACTGTGTGTAGCCTTGTTTCAGCAAACTCTATTACAAATCATTGCTCGTATTGTAAAATGCAGTATCTGCATGCTATGTGAACCTGTTGTCTAAATTTTCTTATCGGGATGGTGGTTTTGATTTCACAGCACTCTATTTCCACAAAAGCAGTTTATACAATCACTAAAAACAATCCAAGCTCTTAGAGTTATTTTTTTTTTCCTAGATGGTATTTGATTCTAGGTCTGCTTGTTAGTTTGTCTTAACTTTTGTTTTATAGATCATTTATGTTCTCCAAAATGGTTTTGTAATATTGGGGTAATCTAGATCTGGATGTGTGTATGGAGCTGGGATTTACTTCTTCAAGCCCACTTGGTTTGTGTGACCCTACAGTGTAGAGTATAGTAAGAATTTTGTCCATGCTGTAGAGAGCTGGCTAAACAGCAATGGGAAAGTTCATAAGTAGATGGTGCAGGATTTGAGGTTCCACAGGAATAAGGGAATTTTCTCATTTGCCATGATGTTATGTTGAGATTTGGGTTTTTTGGGGGGGAGAGGTGTGTGTGTTTGGATATTTGTGTTGTTTGTTTGTTTCATTGGGTTTTGGTTTGTGTTGGGTTTTTTGGGTTTTGGATTTTTTTTTTCTCTTGAATGGTGATGTTTTGATCTTAAGGCAGGTCATTGTCTTTGGACTCAAAATGTTCCTTGTACTTTAACAGGGAGTCTGTTAGTAACCAGAGGGACCGGCTGACCCCAGTGTGGCGTGTTAGCATAGCCTGATGGAATTGTACCAGGAGCGTATATTCATTGCAGGCTTTTCCAAGAACTTGCATACTAAGTATGGGCTACTGATTCTTGTGATGTGTAACCTTGGTGAAGCCCAAGTAAACTGGTTGCTGTGTTTGGAGCTTATACATCAGATCTGTTTTTAGATTTCTTGTTTACTAGTAGCTCACCCTTCTCTGTCATTCCTCTTAGGTACAGACACAGTCTGTTACCCCTTCAGAGATGTTGGATTTACTGCCCAGCTGCACTAAGTCTCTGGAATCTTTTTTGAACCTCAGACTCCCCTGTGGTTTTGATGCCAAGGCTCTAGTCTTATGAATACTTTGTATTTAAGTTCATTTGTCTTTCCCATAGCGGTGAAAGCAGACAGACATATAGATACAGACCTCTAAAAAGCTTTAAAACATAATTTTCTTAGGTAGCATAGATGATATAAGGATCAAGGAGAAAAAAACCTCAGTGTTGAGTGAGTTACCTCTTCTCTGTACTGGCCTTCAGGCTTATATGAGAACCAAACGGTGAACTCAGGGTATTTTGCCTGTATCTCAGCTGTTCTGCATAATGTGGGATATTTCTCCTTAACTCTCTGTATAGGTCATCTTCCACTGACATGAATTTTTTTACTTACATTTCTGATTGGACTGCTACCCAGGAGCAGTGGAAGTCTTGCTCTGGCTACTCGTAGTTGAATCGCCTAATTCCTGCACCACCCATCTTGAACATCTTGCCTGTAGCTTTTAAGAGTCAGCTTTCACAGTAATTTCTTTTTCTACTGTTTAGGAATTTCCTTTCCTCCAAACCTCAGCCTCTTAAGATAAACTTGATCTCGCAGTTCCCTAATTTTCTGCTATATTATTGTTCTTAGATGTTCCACTGGAAGGTTTAGAGCCTTCCATCTTATTGGGCATTCAGGCTGTCGGACCTAGCTCAAAGAGCAATACAGAACTGCTTCTTCACTCGAGGTATTGCTGATGCAGTGATTTCAAAATCTCAAGCAGAATTCATAAATTCTGCCTCCCAGTTACTATAACACTGTGATAATTTCCTGAGTTCGTTATTTAGATGAATGATAAAATTAACTTGTACCATGAGAAAATTATCCTTATCTGAATATATTGATTTTGTCTTTCCAAGCGTATGTGTAATTTCAGGATTTATTTTAAATCCCATGTAAGAATAAAATTGGGTTTAAGATGATTTTTTTTTTTTTTTTTAGCACTGTTCCCCCTCTCTCTCTCATTTCAGATGTTGCAGTTGTGGACATGAGTGATATTTCCAAGCAACCATCCCTGTTCTACCACCTTGGTGTACGTGAAAGCTTTGACATGGCTAATAATGTTATACTCTACCATGACACTGATGCTGACACTGCTCAGTCTCTCAAGGTAAGGTTCTCACTTCAAAATCTGCTTAATTTCAGAAATATCTTTAGATACTTGATCCTGCAAATGTTTGTGGTTTTCTGAAATTTTCATTCAGTGTGATTTCCTGATAACTACGTAACAAAATCATGCTAGGAAAAAACAGCTGCTAGCAAAAGTAGTAATGATTAGAATAGTATAAAAGCTTGTTTATAAGAGAAGATCCATAATATGGTACTGATTTTGCTTCAGATGGTAAGACTTGGAAGTGAGAGTGCAGGTCTGATTTTTTTCCTTCCTTTCCCTCTTTTATTTAGAGTACGTGTAAAAAAAATGTTATGGCCTGTATAATGAGGACACTTGAACAAGGGCTGTATTGCAAGCTACTCCTACTGTTGAAACACTTCTGTCAGATGAGGTTTGTATCTCCTAGGTGCTGAGTAGCTAAGACTACAGGAATCTCCTTTTTATCACTGTTTGAAGATTAAATAGAGGTCCTCAACAAATCTTTTTATAGGCCTGCTGTTCATTTTTACAGTAGGATAATACATGCTGTACACTTAAGTCCTGAAATTGCTGTTCTGGATGCAAGTCATATATTGTGGATGCAAGTCATATATTGTGAATGTTTCTGTCTCTCTCAGTGCAGGTTCTCTTTGGTTTAGATCACAGTTAGAGTTTTATCCTCTGTATCATCACCTACTTCTACTTTTAATATCATCCATTTTCTTGCTACCTTCACTGAGAGCAGCGATGTTCATGCTTTGTGGTTTTTTCCTTATTTTGAGTTAATGCTCCTAACTACTTCCTATTTTGCACACCACCAGTGTCCAAAAATCCTTTTTGGAATTCTCCAACCTCTCTTGATCCTATAAGAATATTAAGTTTAATCTTAATTTTGTATGAGTCTCCTTCTCTTTCCCAGAAAAGCTCTGTTCTGTCACAGCTTCTCTTTCTTCTTTTCTGTTCTCCATGCCATCGATTTTACTCTGATGTGTCTAGTATCCCATACTGCCTTTATTCAGGTGGTGGTCCACGTACACGTTCACATTCCGTGTGACCTGGAGTCACAGGAACTTGGAGTTGGAGCCTCTTGCGCTCTTTGCTCAAAGAGGTTATCCACACGGATATGTGCTAAGGCATACTTGCATGCCCTCCATTCCTCTAGCTAATCTGAGTGGGCAGGCATACAACTTTTCATCCTGCATTGTTAATATAGCTGACTGCAAAGAGATCTTTCATTTTTCCTTTGCATTAACACATTTTTACCTTCTTTTATGCTGTCACTCAGATGTTCTGATACACTTGGTCCTCCCAAGGATGTGCCAAAGTTAGGGAAGCACAGGCTAGTCATCTTTTATTTGTCTCTACCCAATGAGGACCTCTGTGGATGGCTTTGATTGCTGCACTTTGTTCCAAGCACATACACAAGCATCTGCTCCATAACTGGAGTGCTGGATGACCTCCAGGGTTACATGCATCCATGGGTTGCATCATCAGGTTGTTTGTTGCCAGAACTTGCAAGTGTTTGCATTGACAGTTCTGGGATTTTTATTTTTTTTTTCCCCCAAGGATTTAAAGTTCAAGGACAAGTCTGGGGACCTGGGAACACTGGAGAGTGACTGGGTCACTTGAGGCTAGAAAAGCTATTATCTGCCTCCATCTGTCTTCTGCTAGGAACCCTGTCAGTGTTACTGATCTCTTCCTCATCTCCCAGTTGTTTGCATAACCTCCTTGGCCTGCGTAGGCCCATAGCATATCTTACTATGGGATCAGAAGGCTTGATTTAAGTTGCTAGAACCAAGTAGAAGAGATCTTCTGGATCAAGTGCTAGAGTAGTTTAAGCAGGGCACTAGGACATGGTTCAGTCCTACCCTGATGTCCTCAATACCTCTTCTGCAATTGAGTCCCAGTTTGGTGTTGTGTACCATTCAAATATGTTAATATAACTTTCTTAGGAATACTTCAGAATGTAGTTGTTGGTGAATGGAGTTAAATCCAGTTGGTGTCTGGTCACAAGTGGTGTTCCCCAGGGCTCGGTGCTGGGGCCGGTTCTCTTTAATATCTTTATCAATGACCTGGATGAGGGGATCGAGTACACCTCAGTAAGTTTGTAGACAACACTAAGTTAGGCAGGCATGTGGATCTGCTTGAGGGTAGGATGGCTCTACAGAAGGATCTGGATAGGCTGGATCCATGGGCCGAGGCCAATGGTGGGAGGTTCAACAAGGCCCAGTGCCGGGTCCTGCACTTGGGTCACAACAACCCCAGGCAGCGCTACAGGCTTGGGGCGGAGTGGCTGGAAAGCTGCCTGGCAGAAAAGGACCTGGGGATGTTAGTTGACAGCTGGCTGAATATGAGCCGGCAGTGTGCCCAGGTGGCCAAGAAGACCAATGGCATTCTGGCCTGTATCAGGAATAGTGTGGCCAGCAGGACTAGGGAAGCAATTGCCCCCCTCTACTCGGCACTGATGAGACCCCACCTTGAGTACTGTGTTCAGTTTTGGGCCCCTCACTACAAAGAAGGACATTGAAGTGTCGGAGCGTGTCCAGAGAAGGGCAATGAAGCTGGTGAGGGGTCTGGAGGATAAGTCTTATGAGGAACGACTGAGGGAACTGGGGTTGTTTAGCCTGGAGAAGAGGAGGCTGAGGGGAGACCTTATCACTCTCTACAACTACCTGAAAGGAGGGTGTAGAGAGGTGGGTGCTGAGCTCTTCTCCCTAGTGACAAGTGATACGACAAGAGGAAATGGGTTCAAGTTATGCTAGGCGAGGTTTAGACTGGGTAGTAGGAAACATTTTTTCACTGAAAGGGTTATTAAACATTGTAATAGGCTACCCAGGGAGGTGGTGGATTCGCCATCGCTGGAGGTGTTTAAAAAAAGGGTAGACGTGGTACTTGGGGACATGGTTTAGAAGTGGTTTTGTCAGGTTAGGTTAATGGTTGGATTTGATGATCTTAAAGGTCCTTTCCAACCTCACCAATTCTATAATTCTATGATTCTAGCTAGGGATTGTTCTTGGGGTCTTTCAGTGAGGAACAGTTCATGACACATTTCATGACTTAGGTGCTGGATAGTTTTCAGAAGAGTTCATTTCTCTCTGCTGAGAAAGATTGTTGTCTGCAGTAGATAAAGCTCTACAGGAGATAATTGCTTAGCTAGGTAGACATACTAATTTTCAGATATGTCATATTTCAGATGTGTAAGCTTTCCATCACTTTTGTCCTGAAGTATTTTATTTGGCTTAAGGAGTTTAAGTTAATCAGTAATTCTGTTTAGGTTTTGGTACCTTCATATGTATTTTGACTACCTGCTGCTGTTTCTTTATTCTCAGGTTTATGACTAATTTGGTCAGGGTTTTTTCCCCGTCGCTTCAGGAATTTATTACTTTACTTTGATCTAGGTTGCTGTGCATGCCTCTTAAGAGTGGCTAACCCAAGTGTTATAAAGGCAGTATTCCTGACTGCTATTACTTTTACTGGGAAGATCTGTGAAGTTCAGGCAGCCCGACTTTATATAGCTTATTTCTTAGAACCCATACTGAAATTCTCCCAAGTTGTCTCTTCAATTTCACCAATGTGCTTTCCAAAAAAACCTAGTTCCAAGCATATGAAAGAATATATATGTCGTGGTTTAGGCCAAATTGGCTACTGGGGACCTAGGGGACCCCAGATAGGACCGACAGATGCTCCCCTCTACCCCTCTTCAGAGAGAGGGGCAGAGGAGGAAAGAAGAGACTTATGAGTTTAGAAAGAACTAAACTACTTTAATAAAATATTAATAATAAAATAAAAAGAAATAAAGAAAAATATATACAAAACCGTATCAAGCTCCCGAGATGACAATCACGACACCGGCTGGCACTGGGCCAGTCCCAGGCTGGACTCGGTGACGGACGGGAACTGGATTCCGGATCTGGATTCAGGATCGGGATCACAGGCAGACGAACAGAGTCCTCCTCAGACATCAGCCATTGTAGGAAGAGACAAGAGGGGGCCGACCCTTTGATCCATCAGCTTTTATACTGAGCATGATGCAGATGGGATGGAATACCCTGTTGGTCAGTTTTGGGTCACCTGTCCTGTCCGCTCCTCCCTGCAGGTGGGACCCCACTATGTTTTTCGCTTCCGCCCTTCCAACGGGGCAAACAACAAAGTTGGTTGGCCTTGGGTGTTATAGCAACAAGTATAAGCAGGAGCCTCTCTGCATACCATGCCTGGGCAGCAGCTATAAACATTGGTCTTATCACTCTGAGAAAATGAGCATTTGTCTGCACAATATGCTGTTAATTTCAGTAGTTAGAAGAGGCCCAGCTAAGAAGCGAAGTTACTGAACTAAATTGATTCTGTTTTACCTCAAACCAGGACAATATAATTGAGATTTCAAGTGTCATATATGGAGAACTTAGATGGTTCCTGATAATTTTGTCTGTTGTTGAGAAAGAGTGCACGGGCACGATCATTTCTGTGCAGTGGTTGTCCAAGTGGATTTCAGGCTGTCAGATGTGAAGTTGCTCAAGCAGAATCTTAGGTTGTCAGAGCACATACAATTAAATTATATCAATAACCTTGCTTAGAAACAAGTCTATATCTAACATTTGTAGCATGACTTACGTGGAGATCTTTTTAGTTTCACCATGCAGTGTTCATTGGACATGTAAGCCATCACTAGAAGAAGGAGGAGGTTACTTACCAGCAACTGGAAATCTTTGAGGTCTGGTTTACATGCCCATTAGTTTATCATCTGCCTCATAGTTTCAATATCTCTCTTGAGATTTTGAGGTGAGAAGAATTAGGGTGTAGGAGGAGTGTGTCGGTCTGTGCCCATCCAGGTAGGAAAGGAGCCTAAGTATCTTAAGGATACTCTTTCAGAGAAGAGAAATCTCCAGCTTTAAATGATTTTGTCTCGCAAATGCCCAGAGCGTGACTGGGTATGTGGAGCGCCCAGCCTGAGAAACTTCAGTTACTGGCAAGTACATCTTCATCTACTGAGCACTTCTTTAAATAAGTTTCTTCTTTGAATCGTTAATTTTTTCCTAACCTGAACTACTGAAACTTTTCTTGATGTTGTTCTGTTCCTTTACTTTGAATTTGCTGTGGCAGGACACACAGATTATGCTGTGAAGAACACATCTGTATGTTGTGTGTATATATATGTGTACCAGTTATTTTTATTAGAAATAATAATTCCCAGTAAAAATGAATAAACATTTTTTATTATCTTTTTTTTCCCCAGGATATGGTATCTCAGAAAAACACAGTAAGTATTAAATCCACATTCATTTTAAAACACAAAATGAAGATACTTCATTTGAAGCAACTCTAATAATGAAGCTGCAAAGCATATATATGTTCTGTATGATTAAAGGAATTCTGTTTTACCTATATACAATTCAAACTAGTGGAAATCTTGTTGGCTTCCTTTCCAAAGTAAAGATAGATTAAAAAACTACTTTCCTTTAGAAGTTCCTTTTTAAGTTCTAGAAAAATGCCAGTAGATAGATGTCATGTATGTAGGTTGATAGATCAAAATGTAAACTCAGAAATTCAAAGTCTCTTTCTCCCTCTACCTCTTTTACCCACTTGTGCAAATGGGTATGTGTGTGTCATGCCTTAATATAGGCTTACTCTTGTATCTCAATCAGCTTTGGCTACTGTAGACCCATCCTCTTCCTCACAAATTCACAGATTTTACTTAGGAATGCAAAAGCTTGTTTCCCAAAGTAAAAATATTCTTACCCATAATGCAAGTAAAACCAAACAAGTAAGTAAGCCCGAACCAAGATAAAATTTAGTGGTTATTTT
Source organism: Anarhynchus alexandrinus (assembly GCA_008711295.1). Classification (NCBI taxonomy): domain Eukaryota; kingdom Metazoa; phylum Chordata; class Aves; order Charadriiformes; family Charadriidae; genus Anarhynchus; species Anarhynchus alexandrinus. Next base: position 4,787,562 of record VUYV01000018.1, read on the forward strand.
AGGCTTATTGGAATATGCCACGATATCTTAGACAGTTGTATATTTTATCATACTTCACATCATGTTAGTGGTTATTTTTGTTAAAACACTACACTGTTATTTTGAGGACTATTGAATTTGCAAAAATCTTACTTTCATGTATTCCTTTCTGTTTCCCCACATTCACCATATACTTTTATTTTCTTCTGAGGAATATAGAGCAGGACTAAAATAATAAAACGTTCTTAGAGTTTGCTAATAATTTAAAATAGAACTAGAAGAGATAATGCATTAGTCACAGCAGTTTATTTTGAGCTGCTGTTTATACTTGGCCACAGCGCTGCACGTAGACTAAAGATAGATCAGTTTGAGCACATGAGTAAATCCAGGTCATTTTCCTGTCTGTCTTGGTGATCTTTGAACTAGTTTCACCTGTGAGGTGGGAACTGCATTTACTGGTCTGTAGCTCTGTGAAGGGAGGCCTCAGAATGAGGCAGATTTGCTTGTGAATGCTACTATCCATTAACTGGTGGATGATCAAAATGTCACAAGCATGTGTTTTCCCCTCCACAGCAAGAGGGAGAATTGTGACTGAGCCATTTGGTGGTAATTCCAGAAATAGAGTAAAGGCAAAGAGGACGGTGGCAAGTTCAGCCTAGCGTGATCAGATTAGCAGCCCGCAATCTTTTCTTTTGGCAGATTCTTTCCCCCACAGATGGAGGTATTTACTTTCTCATGGAAGAGAAGAAAAGACGGGTCTGATGATGTGGTTTCTACAGCAGGGCATGGTGTTAGACCTGTAAACACCATGTGGCTAGCAAAAGCGGCATGGAGGCAGGCTGAAACTAGGATCCTGATCCTTCCTTTAAAGAGGATGGATTGCCTAACCCACTTTCTTCAAGTGCTTAAATTAAGAAAACAATTGTGAGTAAAATACAGTGAGGAAGAAAAAAGGCTTTAAATACCAAGTATGGATTCTTGACCCTTTTATGTTATTTGAAGTTGCTCATGTTCTCTTTTATTAGATAAATGCACTCTTGTATTGCCTTCTTTTATCAGTTTTTAAATCAGAAATGACAAGAAACTAATTAACAAGCTAAATAGTTAATAGGTTAAAACTTTATGGTTTTCTACGTTGGAACTGACTTCAAATGGACAATTGCTTTCCCCTCCTTTCAGATCCAATGAGTTGTCATGAGAGACATGCAGTTTGCTCTTGCCCCAGTATGGTACCACTTGCTTCATTGCTTGGTTAAATATTTTACAGCTGTGTGGGCAATGTCTTGTTTGAAGTTAATTGCTAATTAAGGTTGCTGTGCTAGTTAAGTAGGTACAGAACTGGTGTGAATTTACTGTGTCCAATCAAGTACATAGTCACATAACCATTTCAGTTTAAAGGCTGAATATTAGATACAACAGTTAATACTCCTGTACTAGAGTTTTGTATTTTCCTTCACTTTTCCTGATTGAAAAGTGTGGGAACGCCTCTGCCAGAGCTGCAGAAAAGCAGAAGGAGCTTAAATGCACACTTCACTAGGGTCTAGAGGCACGTTGGAAAGAGGATAGATATTTGATCTGCGAAGCCTTCCTCCAACCCAGAGGTAGCCACAGGAATATTCTCGGTGGTTTTATGTAAGTTCTCTCCGCATCTTACAAGCTCTGTGTCCACACATCTGCACTGTGTATAATGGAAGGGGGACAACTGAGATTGCTACTAGGCACTGCACACTATTTTTCCAGCAGCACGAGTGAAATTTTCTGTACTGGCTGCTGGAGCTTGGAGCTTTCTCTGACGTTTCCCTGCCCTCACCTTTGCTCTTTATCCTGCAAATCTCAAGTCATGTACAAAGGCACAAAAAAAAAAATCATAGCATAGAACAGGTGTGGAGCTGTGTTAAAGAAATAGAGAAGATGAATGTCTAGTGTGTCCTTTATGGTGATTTTCTTTTGTGTATTACAAGTAAGCCTTGAAGAAAATTGATGTTTTCCTTGTAAGGAAACTGTTATGCTAATTCAGCATCAAGGAGGAGGTAAGAATAAGGAAATTGGACATGCAGCTGAAAACAAAGCATAGAAAAAAGGTCAGCAATTCATTTGGGATTTGGCCTGAGTACAGCTGATCTAACAGTGAAAATTATACAGCAGCATGCTGGGGTTATGTAAGTCTGAGAGATTTAATAGCTTACTGTCTGAAAAAAGAGTGTGAGAGTAGGAGAACTTCCTTCCTTCCTTCCACCATCTAGGAATGAAGTTTTCAGGGATAAGATAAGATGGAGAATGTGATTGAGTTCTACTTGACTCCCCCAAGCAAGCAATTAAATTTCTGTATTGTTAATTTATGGCATACTTGGATACAAAAGGAAAGAATTATTTGCGATGGGAGTTCAGTTCCCAAGAAAGAATTGCCCTGGCATGAAATTCAAGGTCAAGATTCTGTGTCCCATCAGTTAGGTTTCCTTCTGTAGAGCTCTTCTGAGGACTATCTTCTGCTAATTTTACTTAGGGTATCTGCACAGCTTCCTAGTTTCTCTCAAAATTATCATCGATAAAATAAATTGCAAACATGCATTCTTGCAGAACAGATAGATTCCTGTGTCAGTATGGAAAAATCAAGGTTTGGGAGCATGGTGGATGCTGCTTGACTGTAGGGTAGAGGGAAATAAATTTATCAGTGGAAAATGTTCTTGTGCTTTGGAGTTTCTTTAGATGTCAGATAAACATTGGTTTACTGGAGAAGTGAAATTTCAAGAATTTTCAAAAGCAAACAATGCGTAAAAATATAATCTTCCCCCAAACCAGTGTAATAGACAAAATCCATGGGAATGTTCTATTTTGATGCAACATTTTGTTGCTTATCCTTGATTATTTATTTTTTTTAATGGGGAAATTTCCTCTCCCTCTACAGAATTTTAAGGAATGGTGCATAAAAAAAGTCCCAGATTGAGTGAAGGAGAGCACACAAGGGGCTTTTTAAAAACTGCTGGAGTCAGGAAGCAAAATGTACAGCCCTTCTGGCAATAGTTCTAGCATTGGTTGCACGTAGTTTGAGATTCGTGCTTCAATCCTTTCGATTTGTTTGAATGTGACACTGAGAATACAAACTAGAACTTCCAACTTTGGAAAAATTATTATGGCACATACAGAATATAAGGAGAAAGAATTAATAGTTAATTTTTCTTTAGTTGATGGTATGCCTGAAGAAATTTGAATAATCCTGTTAATTGCTTTCAGGGAGGGTATTTAAAGGAAAGTAAGCTGGCTATTGAACCAAAGGTTTATTATAGTATGCTTAGGCCTGTGGGCCTGATGAAGTATTTTCAGAGATTTTTTTTTTTTTTCATTAAATCCTGGAGCAGCTCTTACAGTAAGCGGAGAATAATGTCTGGGCCATGGAGGAGTCATTAGCAAAAATTCTTCTTGATCTAAAGGGAACAGGGTTGCAATTTATCCTTGCCACAAGGAATTTTTGTGTTGAAAAATCACTTTTTATTGTAATTGGCAGAAAGTCTCTTCAGAGTTTCAGTAGCTGTATCTACTGTTTCAAGGCAATGAACATTTAAGAAAACTAAACTAAATAGAAAGATTTTGCACTTGGACTCATATTCTCCAATTTAGTAGCCCCAATGGATTAAAATGAGAGCCAAGACTCTGAAGTATGATTACATTATATGAATTTAATAATCTGAAGAAGTAGTATTGCAGAGTAGCTTTCTATTTTTTATTTTCTGATTATTTTTACAATATATAAAAGTTTGTATGATATGGTCCTTTAATGATGTATTTCTAAAAAAAGCCTGAGGCAGCAGAAGTATTAAAAGAGTTTGCAAAGGGCACAGAATGAAAAAGGAGTAGGAACGTCTTAAATACAGACGATAATTTTTCCTTTTAGGGCAGAATAGTGCAAAGGCAATGGGTAACCCAATAAATACTGCTTTTAATGTTTCTAATAATGAAGTATGCCACTGTTACTATTTATATAATGAAAACTTTAAAAATTTATTTATGAAAGTTAGATTTTATGGAAATGTAACCATCTCAAGGGATGTGTATTTGTAGTGGTTGGATTATAGTTAACTAATCAGGTAATGAATCTGGTAGCTTCATAAAAGTAAGACTTGAAAGCATCTTAATGATGACACGAGGAGATGTATAGACAAATAAATCATGTAGATAGAGAAATCTTACATTCTGGGTGGCAAAGTATTGCACTGGTTTCTTGGCCTTGTACATGTGGACTTGCTAGAAATATCTGTATTCATTTTCTGTTCTTTCTTTCTCTAATAATTTCTCTATTCATGTGTCATGTCTGTCTTTTTGATTCTTATGCTGTTTTGTGGTGGTGTTTTCCTTTTTGTTGTTTTATTTCAATTTGGAGTAGGTTGCCAACCACAAAGCTTTTCTTCGAGTTCAAGTACCTCCTGAATACCACAGTGGTAATCTGATAGGCAAAGTATGTATCACTTTAAATCTGCTTTCTGTTGAATAGATTTGCCAGATTATTACTGTGTTTCTAGGCATTTAAAAATGTATAAGGATACATTAAGAATAGCGCTTGGCAGGGTCTTTCCTTCAAAGTGACTGTAATCTTGGCATACTTGTTTCTTGCAAGCTAGATACCAAGCATTTAGGATATTTGGCTTGCGATAATCTCTCTTCACAGTCTTTACATAAAAATACTGCACGTATTCAACTTCAGAAGTATTTTTTTAAAGTTTATAATATCTTAGTCTCCTGTATTGCAAGATGGATAGGAATGTAACGTCACAGAAAACTACTTTGAAAACCTTAATTCTGAAGACAACGGTGGATTAAACTCTCTGAACACTCAAAAGTTAGTGACTTATTTGAGTGAAAGCAGTTCATTTTCTGTTATCTTATGTGTTTTCCTTCTAACTGCTTTGGAAGGTACAGTGAGCACTCCTAACACTCTTGATGCTTGAGCAAGTGGCAAAATGAACTGCATGGCTCAAGTAAAATAATTGCACTATTAGCTGTGCAGGCATAATTCCCTCTCTAAAAATGCAGGGATTTTACTCAACACTATTTATTTGGAAAAAAAAGCCTTTTAATTCTAATTTAGCATCTCTGTCACAAAGTGTAGCAGTACAATTAAAAAAAAACTGTTTACGTCACTAAGGGCAAAATTTTACTTTTAACAGCATTAGCAAAATGTTTAGAGGAGTATTTTAAGACAAAAAGCACTTTGCATTTGTCCTGGCTTGCCTAGAGCCTAAAAATGGCCTATGGGGGCCTAACTCTTTCAGCCCTTCAGCAAAAGCATGGCTCTGTGCTTAATTCCTTTAACCATTTTCCTCTGAATAACAGGTCCCTCTCTCAACTTAGTTGCAGTTATTTCTTTTTTTTTTAATATTCCTAAACTTTTGGATCTTTTTGTGGTAGATTTTAAAATGTTGTGATTGAATACAGAGGTTTCATTGCTAGCATATTAGACATACGTTATTTGCTGGAAGATGAGCTATTTGGAACTTTTTTTCAGTCTGCTTGGTTTTTTGTCTTTTTTAACTTAAATTTCTCAAAATAAAACAATAAACATAGCTTAACTACTAATCCTGAAATAAACCAACTCAGCATACAGTCTTTATAAGCGATGAAGTTATAATTCTATTATAATTCATTCATAATTTATAGATTATATATATTTGCAGCTAGAGTTGCTATATAAGTTACTTCATACATACCTGTGTCATTTATTCATTATCTTAAAAAGCAATAGTTGGTGTATGACAGGACAGTAATTTTCACAATGGTATCAGAGACCAGCCTTCTGAGTAGACAATCTGACAAAGCAAGGATGATATTTTTGAGCCATCTCTAGCCCTTGATAGTGCAAGAAAAGTGGATGGACGGAACTGGTTTTTTTTATAAGAAAGATAAGACAGACTCTCTTAGAAAGGCCACAAACTCTCTATGAAGGGCCTTAATAATTTATTATATGTAAATATTGGACGGAAGAAGCTAGAAAATTCGAGCTGGTTGCTTTTCAGACAAGGTGACATGCTCAAATATGGGCAGGGTTCCTGAATCCTGCACACAAAAATGTCTCTGTCATGGATAAAAATGTGGTTTTAATTGCATGGATTTCATTCTCCAAAAAGAGGCAAGAAATCTAAGTCAAATAAATGAGATATTGGCTGAATAAGATTAATGCAGTTTCATGCGTATCATTTAATTTTTTTCTGAAGATAGCTTTGCTTTTACAGAAGATGACTGCAGCTCTGCTTGCATCACAAGATACATCATACTTCAAGTTGGATTTTTTTTTTCCCCTTGCAGGAAGAGCTAATTCACTGTTACGGGTTTAAGAATAGAGTTTATATACAAGAAGCTTTTGTGTTGCACTGAACTCAGTGCTTATTTGAATGAATCTGAGACTAAATTGTTTTAACATACTGGTAGTTTAGGTTGCAAGTTTTCTGACTTTTTAGTAGGAAGTGAAGATAACATTGCAACAGATAATGATATTGTTACAACAGAGATACTGTACTCTGTTGTAGGGTTGTGGGGTTTATGAGGAAGGAATGTGGCTTGATCTTTATCTGTTAGAAATAATTTAAAATTCTAAATCCTTACAGACTCAGATCAGCAACAGGATGTCACTGATACAGATTATTTTCCATCTGTATTTTTAGTAACTGCCTGCCCTACATTGTTACTTCCTGTGAACAGTTTATTTCTCTTATCTAGTTTATTAATGCATATAAAATGTGCAATCTTCATATCCATTCTTTCCATCATCTCAGCATTCTCCTATTGTTCAAGGTGACTTTAAATGGCTACGGCTCTATTGCAGGCTTAGATGATACGAAAAAATGAAAGGTATGATTTTGCTGTATGTATTTGATGCCTTATTTGATGCCTTGATATCCCCAAGGTGATAGTTGAAGGGTATTTAGTGGTAGTTGATTGTGTTAGATGTATCATACTGCCCCATTTTTGAGTGCTCCTATCTAGTTACTCTGAAACGCAAAGTTTACTTTTCTTTTAAACAGAAGACAATTGTTGTAGCTCGAAATGGGATACTGGCGCTTCTAGTAGCTGTGGAGAACTTTGCAGTTGTTTGGTTTTGGGGCTCTTGCTTAGGAGTTGAAGACTCTAATCTGGTTGGTTTCGGGCTCTGAAGGGCATTTCCTGCTTCCTCTCGCCCTTCGGCACCCTGATCGTGTTTACGCTTTTTATGTGGCATATTAAGGATTTTTGGTTTTTTAATTCTAAAATTTTGTGTTAAAAGTCTTACATATATTACAAAACATTTCAAAGTTTTGTTGGTTGTTTGGTTTGGTGTTTGATGGCAGCATGCAGCAGATGTTTTGTAGGCTTCTCTGGATTAAACATCTCCATAAAGTCCTTCCAAAGCCTGTGTTTCTGTAGTTCTCTCTCTCATTGTGGGGAGCTCTGCATCATATTGTTCCTAGCACAGAGTAAGCCGATAGGATGCAAGTACATCTCTGACCCAAAAGATTTGGGAGCAGAAGGTTAGTTTGTAACTGTCAGACCCTATTAGGATCTGTGCATCACATAAAAAAATATTGAGTAGTTTTGTTGTATTGTCTCTTAACAGATCTGCACCCTTATTTATAACCATTGTTAATATTTGTAACTCTTCCACAGAAAATTCCTTGAATGTAAGGCTTGCAAATTTTGCGTTAAGCAGTGTACTAAAGCTTCATAGTGCACCAGCCCTAATCTGGCTGTTTTTTCTGACAGCAAAAGATTCTGTGTATACACAAGCATATTTCCACTTCCATTGGTTTTTTAAACTGTGCCTGTTCTTCTTTTAGGCTTCCAGTGGCAATTATTATTTTATTCCATACATCGTCACACCTTGTGCTGACTACTTTTGCTGTGAAAGTGATGCCCAACGAAGAGCTTCTGAGTATATGCAACCCAGCTGGGACAATATCCTAGGGCCACTTTGTGTCCCACTGGTGGACAAGTTTATCAGCCTTCTCAAGGATGTTCATGTTACATCATGGTAATTTGTCTAACACATTTGTCATAACACATACGTCTGCAGAACCTTTGATAGTCTCTTTTTAATGTTATGAAAAAAGATACAGAGTCTCTAGAAGCATTGATTTTTTTAATTTCTTTTTTTCACTGCACTTAACATAATGTAAAAGAAACTGCTAACTCTACTGGTGTCTGTATTTGATGTCCTGCAGTTGTTGCAGTTAACTAACCATGGTATGCTAGAGAGTGATTTATGGTTACTTTCTGAAATATCATTAAGCAAAGGCAGTCCATGGGAAAGGTAAAGTGCTTAAGTATAAATTAGAGTGTGTAAGGTTGTAATAGGAGATAAGATCACAGCATCTTCATAAAGCTCAAGGCCAAAGACTGTCTTTTTCTGTCGCCAAATAAGTATATATATAGGGCAGCAATGGGCAATCAGATGTAACTTCCATGGTTGGGTTTGAGGTTTTTTTGTTTGGTTGGTTGGGTTTTTTTTAATATTAGCCTTCTGATATCACCTAAGAAACATGATACTGTTCAACAACTTCTACAAGGGACTGTTGCAGTTTTGAGGATTGGGGCTAGGGATGGAAGTCTCTCTTTCTCAATTGCTCACCCTGTACTCTGCAGCTAGTCTGTTTTTGTTTGTATTTCTGAAAACACTGGGAAAGACTGAGCTTCTAAGTTTTCTTTTTCCTAGTGTCTGAAGCATGAGGTAGCACTGAGGGCCCTTGGATTTCTCTCTTTCCCTATTGCTATCCCATGCAAGTGAAAGGCTCACCTAAAAAACTCCTTTTCTCGCCTGGTCCCACTCTTAGGATCTCATAGATGACCCTGCCCACACACACCTTGTCCCTTACACCTCCATCCATGGCAGGTCTGCTATTCTCTTGTAGCTTGCTGGGCAGCAACCGGGACATTGCTGGCCTGAAAAAGCTCAGACTGCCTCCTCCTACTTATCCAAAACAGTGCTGGAGGGGAGGCTACATGCACGCAACACAGGCCCACTTTGAGGAAAGGGATGAGAGGAGGAGCAGAAATTCAGTAAAGTTGGTCAGCATTCAGGAGAGCTGTGCTCAGCAGTGCAGACTCATGAAACTAGTAGCACAGTTGGTCCTGAGTAGTAAATTTTGCTACTGCTTAGTGGTTTTGTCATTGTGAAATGGTACTCTGGGCACCAGCTGTCCAAAGCTACCTGTATACTTTGTCTCTGACATTTATGACCAGGGTTGTGGGTGATTTTGGTTTGATAATTGTGTTGTGAAGTCCTACAGTAAAGCCTCTTTTCTTTCTTCCATTTTCAGGCTGAAATGCCTGAAAAGAGGCTTTTGTTCAGCTGCAGAATTAGACACTGTTGTGGTAGATCCCTGTAAGAGGAAGATGTAGCTAGATGATCCCTTATTCCTGCCAAAAGCTTGAGTAAGTTTGAAGAGGTTAAGCTTTGCATCATTCTTGAAAGCGAGACTCACATTCCTAAGTCACTTGGATACTTTTGAAAAACATTATCCACTATCTTCCTTTGGTTACGTTAGCACAAGAAGGACTAATTACCATTAGCCGGGTAGAAGGCGATGCTGGACAGAAACCTGAGATTGGAAATCTATGGTGAATTAGGCCTAACCTCCAGTGACAGTGAAACAACTATGAAAAGTTTTCCAATAGTGTGTACTGCGCCCTTGCTACTTTGCATTGTAAACACATCTTACACGTTATATGTAAGATATAATGTGTATGAGACAGAGAACTTAATTTTCTTTGCTATGTATAGGGCTTATGCTAAGCAAAGTTGAATACTTTGCAATGCTTATTTGTAAACAAAAGCATTGTATGTACTTGAGTATCTGTCAGGTGACATCTGCTAACTTCCAAACAATAGGCTCCATAAGCTGCTCCAGATAAAGTTTACCTCTAAGTAGCCTGTCCAGGTTATTTATAACTCTTATACTGATAATGTATATGTGATTTTATATTCTACAAAAGCTCTGGTGTTGCATTGTGCACTGATATTAGTGTAAATAAGATGCACTTACTGGGGGATTTTACATAGATCCTGCCCACGTTATGTATTATGTTCATCAAACAGATTGCAACTAAATCAACTTTTGATGGCTTGTTTTTCTTTTAGTTTCTTTGTTTAAAAGCCTCTTACCTCCTCTCGTGATAAAGTCATGTACCTCCTCTTTATACCACACTGGTCTTTCCTCTCTTTGTCACTTTATTATCCCAATTACTGCCTTCTTCAGGATACAGATACAAATCACTTCATCTGTCATGGTCAGTAATAGGGCAGAGAAATGCCCCAGTTTTACTGTGTTGATAAAATTATCTCACAATCCTCATTATAAATGTATTGATGCATAGCCCCATAGTCTGAAGTGGTGCAAGGTGGAATATGTATAATGAGTTAATGAAAAATGTGGAAACATTTGATGTGCACCTCAGTCTGAGGAAACGGTTCTTTTTATTAGAAAGTATGCTTTTTATTAGAAATATAACCATGTTTCATAAGAAATATCTAACAGTTGTCTTCCCATATGTCTACCTTTTATTTCTTTAGTGCCTATTATAAAGAAACACTGCTAAACGATATTAGAAAAGCTAGAGAGAAGTATCAAGGAGATGAACTGGCTAAGGAGTTGGCCAGGATTAAGCTTCGTATGGATAATACTGAAGTGCTAACTTCTGACATTGTCATAAACCTGCTTCTTTCTTACAGAGATATTCAGGTATGTTCCTAAAGACTACCGAAGATTATTTTACCGTGGGATTTTGGCTCTCGTTTGTTCTTCTATACTTCATTGTATGTTAAACAGTGATTTGAAGCTGACACTAAATCGTTATATTGTTTAACAGTTTGATTTGCCTGTTGGGCAACTTAAGGGGCTTTAGGTTCTTACTTATTTTGCCCATGAATAAGAGACACAGATTAGGTGACTTCCTGAGGTCTCCTCCTTTGTTTTTAGTCATTTTTAATGTCCTATAAAAAAAAAAATTAAAAGAAAAAATCCCATACCAAAGCAAGATGTTTGCTTTTCCCTTCCCTCCCTTCCCTCCTCTGCCCCCAAAGACAAATATATTTAAAAATGAAGACAATGCATTTGTTGTGACCATTGTATTGGCCAGAGGTGCGCATATTGAGAAGTGTCATTCAAAGAAACATTAATCTGTTTTTAAAATATAACTGCACCTTTTTTTGTTGATTTTGTTTTTTAAATAAGTTCTGCTTTTGCTAAAACACAGCCTGTGTACTGTATTTCCAAATTGCCCATCTGTGTGTTTGACATCCTTTTTAAAATATACTTCCAAGTATTCTATGGAATTTTTTTTACATCAGGAGCTATGCTGGTTATTTCATAAGTATAAATGGGTTGTGAGAACTGTGGGTGACTGCATCCTCCTGCATAACACAGCTTTCCATTCTGAGGTGCATTTCCCTGCAGCAATTTATCCAACTTCATTTTGATTGCCTCTGGTGATCATTTGCATTCTTTTGAAAGATCTTCTCCATCGAGAAATGTAATCATCTGGAAACATGTTTTGAACAAACATATTAAGTAGTGTGAGACCATTTGTGATGTCAGTAAACTGGCCTCTTCAGCTGTGTGTATGTGGGTTACCCCTGAGAAACCCAAATGGATGCAAAACCGGCTGACATACTGCAGAATGAACTATGCTCAAGTCTGCAATGACCTTATGAAGTGTCATTCATTAGAAGTCCTTAATAAGGCCTGAAAAAGCCAGATTCATCACATCTTCCTCGTGCTGGGAGTGTAATCAGTCAAACTGGCCAGAAGGATTTGGTAATTTGGGCAGTAGCATTGAGGTGAGGAAGAGCCGAGTACTGACATGGGTAGACAAAATCCCTGATTAATTCCTTACAGAGTTTGTGGCTGTTTCACTGACTCTTTTAGGAACAGTCAGCTGAGATACTGTCTAGCAATCACGATACCTTTTAGTTTAGTGACGTTTTCCTCTGCTTTCACGTTTTTATTTTCTTTATTTTCTTTTCTTAATTCCTACCAGGACTATGATGCTATGGTGAAGCTGGTAGAAACACTAGAAATGCTTCCTACCTGTGATCTGGCTGATCAACACAACATTAAATTTCATTATGCTTTTGCATTGAATCGGTAAGGATAATTCTTTGAGGTTGTTTCATTTTATTGCTGTTCCATATGGGCTTATGTATACATTTATAGTGCGGATAATATCCAATTCTTTTCCCTTTCTGTTCGTGCTGATATTCACCGCAATTACCTTTCCTTGATCCCATAGTTCCTGTACAACCAGGACAGCTTGTAACTTTTGAAAACATTGTTTTCCAACAAGCAGCATTTTGTCAACAACTTGATGAGGGTGGATCTGTTCCAAAGGCCACCTGAGTAATTGTGAAAGACTTCAATGATACCAATGGGTTCTTGGTCAGGCTGAGATTGTTTATTCGGAGTCACTGATTATTCTGAACATCTTTAAAAGTTTAGCATAATAGAGTGAGTTATTAAAATAATAGGTAACAAGCACTGCTTGATCCATGAATACACATTCATGATACAGCTTCCTTGAAAGGCTGAAAGGTGATCTGGACCTACAGGCACGTTGCTAGATCAGGAAGCACAGAAATCTTATTGAACTCTTCTAGTTAGCTACAGATTTCTGAAGTGCCTATGTATAATAGTTACTTAATTTCTAAAGAATTTATATTAAGATTGTATTGTAGAAAATAGGTCTTATACAAATGAAATAACATGCAATAATAACAGTAACTGGTTAGGTGCAATCCCCATGCTATTAAAAATTGTGACCTGCAATTTAAAAATCAGCACTGGGCAGCATCAGGATGGCATATGTCAAAGGGATTAAAAACTTAATATTAGACCTAGAAAAAGAGTTTCTGTGGCATTTTGTGGAAAGTGGTAATAAGTCTGGTGCTATTTGACAGTTTCATGAGACTTAGGAGTCAATATAAAATCGTTGCTCAGAAAAATATTGGATATCACTGCATCAGTTCTATGTTAAAGAATAGTCTTCTCGCAGCATTTTATAGACTGTGTTCTCTCAAAACCCCCCCAAATCATTCTCATGCAACCATGTGCAAGGTCATACACATAGGAACAAAAAATGCAGTACATGCTAACAGGAAAGGTCGTAGAAAACAGTGATTTTTGAAAAGGATCTGGTGGCTTGTTAATAGGCTGAGTGATCATCTGAGTAATGCAGTGGCAAGTCGCTTGAAATGATCTTTGAAAGAATGCAGTAGTGAGTAATACAGAGTATATAGAATATTCAGCGTAAGCATGACTGATACTGCACATAATTCTAATGCCTGTGCTTTTATGACACCTAGCTACAGAGATGTTTGTGAAGGGTGGAATTAAACCTATTTAAAATTATGTTTTTATTTGAAAAAGAAAAAATAAAACCAGTAAGTTCTGAGAAGTGAATTGATTACAATAAGAATGACGTCTGTGAAAAGAAATGTATCAGGTGCCAGACAATGCCCAAATCTCTCACAGAAAAAGATAACTAGACCCATGTTTGGAACCTTAACCTAAATTTAGATGATGATGAAGCCTTTTTAATAAGAACGGCAAATGATTAATATTTAGCTGTTGGTACCAAATACGTGAATGTAGTTCCTACATATAATTCAACTTATGTAGGGATTTTTTTTTAAGACTGGAAGTGAACACTGGGTATCTTGATTCTCTACTCCTGATATCATAGATCATTAAATTTTAGCTGATTAAGCATCTACTGAGTCTGTTAACTTGTTTTGCTGAAGTGTATCTTTCAGAAAATTTTGATCTGAATATATGAAGACAGAGAGAATCCATTTATATAACTTGCAGTTTGTTGTGGTATTTATCACACTTAATGAAAGATAATTTTCTCATTAGGCTGTTTAAAAATAAAAGGAAAAAATGCACTTTTGGTTTAAAATTTTTAGTGTTCAACACAAGGCAGTATTTCAAAGTAGAAGCCAGTGTTTTGACATTGCTTGTGGTTATGTAAATTATAAACCATGTTCTGATCTGTATAGTTATTACTGTTGTTATTGAATGGTATGGTCTACCACCTTTTTCCCCTAACCCCTAAAAATTGCAGGTTTGATTTTATAAAGCTTCTGAAATTCAGGTCTCCTTAAGATATCATACTGATGTCTTGAGAAGTGGTTTCAACAAAAAGGATTTGGCGCTATTTTTTCAGAAGTTGTTTGTCCAACTTTTTATTATTGCAGGAATTTGACTCAAAATATTTAAATTTGCCAGTAAGAATAATGCTAGGGTCATGCCTTGTCCTTAGGAAAATATCCTGATTTGATCAATTTTAAAAAATTTTTCATTTAGATGTGCATAATAAAACCAACAAGCTCCTTCACTCTCTCTGTCTTCAAACTCAGTGTATTTTGAGCAGCATGTGAACCTCATGCCATTAAATCCTGTTTTGGTAATGCCAATACCACCCCGGTAAGGCAAGACAAAATTAATTGCTCATGAACTTGCTTTCCCCATCAACAGGTTTCATTAAATTGATCACTAGCTTGAATCAGCATGACTTTCCTTGTGTTCATCTGGGAACAATTTATACATTTCTATGGAAAAGATTTTTCAGAAATAAATGACCAGTTTTCCATCATAAGAATGCAGATTTTAGCTTCTACAGATGTTTTTGCCTTCTTAAAACAAAATAATGGCTAAAAGTCAGAAGTTAAGACTTGAACGTTTTCAGAACAAATCCACTTAGTTCAAAATCACCCCTAAAGTGTTGCTTCTAGCATCTTACTTCCATGGGATTTTTGAATCACTTGGTTTTTGTGTTTTAAAAACAAATTCTTTTTCGCGAGTTCTATCAGAATCTGTTTATAAAAATACAGAACAATGTTTTCACTTAATATTCTATTTATTTCAGCATACAGAACAGTATTAATGTTGCTCAGTACAACTGACTGAGCCTACCAGGAACAAAATACATCATAAGCAAAACAGAATTAGGAGCTGTAAGAATATCTGACCTTCCAGAAGTTAATGTTTGCTTAATTTCATTACGAGAGTGTGCCAGAACTGGGATCATAATCAACAGAGAAAGTCATTTATTTATTTCCTCTTGGAGTCTCTAACTGAGTTCTGTTGGCAATTAATTTCACTTAGCATTTTCAAGTCAGTATTATTCTAGTGCTGCATAGAGCTAGCAAAGTGGTAGAGGATTGCTTCTGGGGGCCTCAGGTCTTTGCTGGTATATCAGGTGGTGACCAGCCCAATCTGAACCACAGTTTTGTGCAGTTCTGGGTCCAAGTTAACAAGTTGTGCTAAGGGAAGGGACAAGGTATGTTTTCGTTAGACTCAGCACTGTTCCAGCCTAGCTGCATGTCTTCTGGTTCAGAGCCAGCCTGGGTCTAACCTGGCTTGGATCATGAGCAAAGCAAGTCTGGGCCTGCCCGCAGAGTACTGTGCAAAAATGTATTAAAGCACTTACTATTACCGTATGGAGGGGAGGCAGACATTTTCTGTTACCTTGATTCACATAGCAGGTTTTTAAGCACAGCCCGTCTCTTAGATCACTGTCTTCCTCCATGGTTTCCATTTTAGAGCAGACCATTGAGAGCATCTTAGATTTGTCGTGTCTCATGTCTAATAACAGAGGCTAATAATGGATGTTTGTGATTACAGGCTTGTGCTTATTTCCAAGCCAGGGCCATCTAAATAGGTCACCCTCCTAGCCGGCTGTTTAGAAGTCCTAGGGAGCAAAAGGCCATTCCTACACTGGTGTTCTAAGCTAGTTAATTTTGAGTCTACACAGAAGCAGAGCAGAGTGCTCGCTTTTGTACAGATGTGGGTTGGTTTAAGATGTGGTTCATTGTTGTCCCCCAGCTGAGATTTAGGTCTGATTGTATCTTAATTTAGGCATAGAATGGAACATATCTTTAGGTATAAGTTCACCCAAATGTGCAACATGAATGTTTTCAATATTTGTATTCACAGCTTTGGTATGAAGTAAGGTGCTGTGTAATTGAGGGCTGGGTGTTTCAGGGGTAGGTGGCTGTTTGCTTCAGTCCATGGGTATACCTTGCCTGGGAGGCAAGCACTGTAAAAGCTGAAGATGAGGTATGGGAGCTGCCATGAAATGTTGTTCTCATAGTTCCAGATCCTTGAAAGCTAACAAATTTCTGAATTGAGGCTGCCATTTTATTTCCTCTGTTTTAAATGTGTGTCTAATTGAAGGCTTTGCCTGGTGTAATGCACTGGAATAGCTAGAGGTTAGCTGGTCAGTATCTCAATATTTTGTGTCGATCTACTTGTTAAAGATGTAACAGTGCTGTATGATAAATAAATACATATTTATTATATGGCACAGCCCTCCACCCCACACATGAAGTATCATTAGTTCCTTATGTGTCCTTTCATGTTTATTGTTGCAATACCTGAGTAATTTGTCAGCATATCATGGAGAAATGGAACAATAGTGTTTACTTACATTTACAGATGTGGAACTAACACACAGATACATGAAGTCCACTTATTAAAGGTTCTTCGCTTGATGTGTCTACAGTGTGATTTTTCTTTTGAAGTATAAAGCATGATGAAACATCATGGATCTGTACAAGTTAGGGGCTGACCTGCTGGAGAGCAGCTCTGTGGAAAGGGACCTGGGAGTCCTGGTGGATAACAGGATGACCATGAGCCAGCAATGTGCCCTGGTGGCCAAGAAGGCCAATGGCATCCTAGGGTCCATCGAGAAGAGTGTGGCCAGCGGGTCGAGGGACACTATCCTCCCCCTCTACTCTGCTCTGGTGAGGCCACATCTGGAGTATTGTGTCCAGTTCTGGGCTCCCCAGTTCAAGAAGGACAGGGAATTGCTGGAGAGGGTCCAGCAAAGGCCTACTAAGATGATTAGGGGATTGGAGCATCTTTCTTATGAGGAAAGGCTGAGGGACTTGGGTCTTTTTAGTCTAGAGAAAA
The DNA here is from genome assembly GCA_008711295.1 of Anarhynchus alexandrinus. Classification (NCBI taxonomy): domain Eukaryota; kingdom Metazoa; phylum Chordata; class Aves; order Charadriiformes; family Charadriidae; genus Anarhynchus; species Anarhynchus alexandrinus. The sequence continues at coordinate 4,804,472 of VUYV01000018.1, forward strand.
GAAGACTGAGGGGGGATCTTATCAATGCTTATAAATACTTAAAGGGAGGGTGCCAGGGGGATGGGAACAGTCTTTTTTCAGTGGTGCCTCGTGAATAGGACAAAAGGTAACGGGCATAAACTTGAGCATAGGAAGTTCCATCTAAACATGAGGAGGAACTTCTTTCCTTTGAGGGTGGCAGAGCACTGGAACAGGCTGCCCAGAGAGGTTGTGGAGTTTCCGACTCTGGAGACATTCAAAACCCGCCTGGACACTGTCCTGTGCAACCTGCTGTAGGTGACCCTGCTCTGGTGGAGGGGTTGGACTACATGATCTCCAGAGGTCCCTTCCAACCCTGACCATTCTGTGATTCTGTGATATTTAAAATTCCCGTAGTCTTCGGCAATAAATGTAAATGCATCTTTATTAATTAGCCTTCAGGGTCTCAAGCTAGTGCTCCCATAAAATGAGGACTGCACATTTCAGTGGCAAGTCTTTGGGTGAAGTGACCTGCTTAAAGCTTGGAGATAGTCATGCAGGATGGCCTTCAGCTGCCTCAGCTGCATGGTTGCCCTTTCTCCTGCAGCTCTCAGCCTCTACTCTACCTGCATCCCAACTCCCGAGGCAGGTGCCTCAACACCAATAGCAAATGCAAGTCCATGGCTGAACCTCACAGTAAAACCAGCTCTTGTACTAGCTGAGCAATAGTCATGTTTCCTTTAAACAAAACCCACAAACAAACAGAACAAAAACCACCCAAAAACCCCTTGATCACACAGTTAAGTTTTACACTGTCAGGTACACATATGGGGCCTGAATTTATGTTGTAATGATGATCTGAATTTCTGGTTTTTTTTTCTGAAATTTTGAGGTTTTTGCAGTTTTAAAGAGTGTTCCTGCATGTTGTGCCATGGTTTGCATGTCGCTGTGTTTTTTACTTTTGTCCACTCTGCTTTCCTGTGTGAGTTACAGCTATAGTTCATGGGACTGACTTACGTTAATACTGCTAGCCTTAGGACCTAGCTCTTGCCAGATGAGCTCTTTCATGTATTGCTCTTACAGCTGAGGTCTGCCAAGTGCTTTTATTGATGAATTTCTAGATTCACACACAGAGGAGCTGGTCAGTGATCCTTTTTTTGTGGAAGCTTTCACCCTGGGATTTGATATCTTACAGAATCTGAATATGTGAACACATCCAGTTACCCCTCCAATAAGTAATTTGCCTGAATATCTAGTGCAATGGCTGCCTTTATTAATGAAAAGAAGGCAGAAATACTACCTGCGTTAAAACTGGTTCTCTGGTATTATAGCTTTTTTCGTCCCTTTTTTTTTTTTCATTAAAAAAACCCCAAGATTCTTCTCAAGGGAGAGAAAGACATATAAAGTGTTTTAATGTGCTTTATTAATGTATTATACCTGCATATATTCATGCTTTTTGTGTTTGGAATCACAATATTTCAGCATTTTAAAGTATCATGTGGATTAATTGTAAGCAACAGTTAAATTTTTGATCCAGCTAGAAAAAAACCACAAATCAAACAGTGAAAGAAGATCTTAAAGTTTTTTGGAAAAAGCTACTATTGTTTCCTACCAAGTCTTTTGTAGAAAGCAATAACTGTGATATCGCATTTAAAAAAAAAACGTTTATAGAACATCTTCTTTTATTTAATCATTTTAGAATAAAATGAACCATTTCCTATTCTGTGTTTTCTATTGCCTCAAATTATTGAAAAGCATTGAGCAAGTCACATGAACAGTACAAATCATGATCAAAGTCAATGGGACAGGAAAGTTTTGCAAACCATTTCCGTGAATTTTACTGGTTTGTAATCACGTTAAGAGAGTATAAGAAAGGATGCTAATTTGTATTGTTTGTTTCCTGTTGCTGTAGTAAATATATGGTAGATAAAGTACAGATACTTACAGTTAAGTCAATTGCTAAGTGTGCTTGTCAGCTGGCTGTTTGCTTAGGATCTAGTTCACTGATTTAGGGCTAGATAGCAAAGTTTTTGATGATTCACAGTACACTTATGTTTGAATATTTCCAATTGGCCTTATTTACCAGGACTGGATAAACCAAGTTCTGGAAGCTTGCAAAGAGACCAAAGGGTATACCAAATTCTGTTCAAAACAGAGTAGACTTTAAAACCAAACCCAGCCCTGGCATGAGGCCAGAGCTGTGAAGACTTCAGTCTTTTTTCAAGGCAGTTCTATCTTCACTTATATAAAAGATAAAGGCAGCTGCAGTCACTGTTATTTAACTCAGCATGTTGTGTTTTAATAAGCAACATATTCAAATACAATAATAAAAAAAGGCAATTAGCAAGTGAAGGGCATAACAGGGTGCAAGTAGAAAATCACTAGTAATTGTGAATAATAGTAGCCATAGGAAATTATTCTCATTGAAGAACACTGGGTTATTTAAAATGTTCTATTCCGTGATTACTCAGATTTAGTAAAAAACACATCATGGGGTTCCTCATTTTATATGAGTGGTTTGCATGAAGCACCTGAAGTGTATATGGGGGCCCGGGCGGAAGGAGGGAAGCTGTTTTTTTCATTGTCATATCTAACTGGGCACTTGCAAATTTAGTTCTAGTCTCAAAGCCCGGTTTAGGGTCATGTTTTCCTCATTCACTCTTTCAAATATTAAAGGTTCTACAATCAAATGGCATCCTTGGTGAAATATGTCTTAACTTACAAATTAGTTTCTTGGTTTAAGTGAGAATGTAAGTGTAATTACTCCAATTCAAATTAGTTGTTGTATTACTCAATAATTAAGATTTTTTTTTTAAATCTTTTTTGCTTTAGATTTCTGTACAGTTAGTAGCAGGTTAGATCATCTGCTATGGAGTTATTAAGGCATGCTTAACTAACAGTGTCCTACTTTTATGCAAGAAAATTCAAAACACATTTTATTGTTAATTACATATCATTACTGTTAGCAAAGGTATTGCACGTGATAATAAATGAACACCGTATCTTCTATGAAGACCAGTTATTTTATGAATGGTTGTATTTATACTAACTTATTAAGTTGTCTCACTACAATGTGACAGTGAGATCATTTTTTTTTTAATTGTAGTATGTGCAGTAAACTATTGATAGCTGCTTCAAGGCTGAAATCAGAAGATAAACAAGATTCATACAGGACTAGAGTGGAAAATACAGGCTACTCTTTTTGAATGTACTATTCTGTGGGAAATGTTTTCAGAGTTGTTTGTTATGGTTTGATTTATCCCCTGTGCATTTCTCTTCAAGAAATCTGTTTGCTTATAGAGGCATTGAAATGATAAGAGAAGATAAAATCAAGAAGTCAACATGAAATATAAAGGAAACCAAAGGTGCATTCCCTTGAGCAAATTACTTTTCACTGACATACAGTTTTCTATAGTATATAGTCTTCTCCAGCTAGACAGATGGAGACAAGCCATACAAGGGAAGATGTGAACAAAAAGGTGAAAAAAAAAAGATATCAGCTGTTATTTACAGAGCAAGCTAATTCTTGTCCCAGTGAGATCCATGCTGTTCCTGTTAACTTTGGATAAAGGCTTGGTTCAGTTGGTCAGAACTACACTGAGTGTAGTTCTGGCTCCTTAACCATGCCAATGCTTTAAAGCTGGTAAAAATAGCCTGTGAAGCAGGAAGAATTTTTGGTTTAGGGATGTTTAAAAGTAGGAATCCTTATAATGAATGCAGTGGAGAGAAGGATTCGGAGAAGAGAATGGATTTGAGGGGGAAGAAAGAATTGTGAAGCCAGGAAATGAAAAAGAAAGAAAAAAAAAAGATAATTTGTTTTTTGCTGTAAGGCAGTGTTACTCCAGGTGAGAGGCTGTAATATGAATATTATTTCTGGATGATGTTTGAGAGCTAGGGGAGAGAAACAGCATAAGGATGGCTATACTGGTTCTGGGCATAGTTCTTTCTAGCCTAAATTCCTATCTTTGACAGTGGTCAATAGTAGATACCTGGGGAAGAGTATGGAGACAGGAAAATGTATGGTGATAAATCTCCCTAAATGCTCCCACAGCTTCCACCAGCTTGTGGCTCAGGGACTTCCTGAGAGCACAATAGTAATTTTTGTGTTTGGCAAGTAAATTTGGAAAGGGAAAAGGATGATAGATTTGTAAAGAGATTCTGCTTTCTGCAAATGATGATTGATGGCTGTTTTTGTAACCTCCATCCATTAGTACAAATCCAGAGAAAACTTGAACAAACTGAAGCAAACCTGAAAAAATTATTCTTGAGTTTCAGAGAGGGAGAGGCCTAGAGAATTGTGAGGGTGGCAGATGGGGACTGGACTGATATGCGAAGGGGGAGTTTCTGGAGCCATTAGCAGTTTACAAATTTTTCAATCTGAGAATGTCTCAGATCCCTTAACTGCCAGTAGCTAAGGAGGATGCTGTGCATACAACACAGGGAGAGAGCATGATTCCACCATTCCTTTTGGAATTGTACCCCCATGGAAACAAGCAAACATGTCTCAGCAGCATAGAGTACCTCTGGGCTTCTAAATCCAAGCCACAATTCTGATAACTGAAGTTGCCAAGTTATGGAACAGCAGAACATGGAACATTCTGAGAGGGAGAAGAGAGAGTGGAGAAGTGGGGACAGGACAGGAAGAGATGGAAAAATCCTCTCATAACTTAGCAGTAGAAAGTTTTTAAATGTATCCTGCATTTTGGAAGAAGCAATATTGCTTCATTTTACTTGTCCCTTGGCTTCAGAGGAAAGGTTTTGAGTTGAATACCTTTCATGGATAAGAATGTCCAGCTTCAGCTTGTCAGTTAAGACAAAATGTGACAGCCAGATGGGGTGGAGAGTAGCAAATTAGAATGTGTGATACAAAACTGAAGTTGCACCATAACTTGATTGTAACTGAGTTCTGCTTGTTCGGTATCTGCTTTTATATTCCCATGCTTAAAAATTTAGTTTTATTATGTGCCGAACCTTGTCATCAAGTTTGTAGCCCTACCAAGTGATTCAGACAAGTAAAGGAGGAGTGGTTAGTGTGGCAGGATAGGGGGACAGGTGAAAGAGACTTGTGTAGACAGGGAAGTAAGACTGCTTCTGTAATTAAAGCAGCATGGTAGAGTAAGCAGACAGATAAATCCCTTGGCAACATTAGCAAATTGGCAAGAGAATCAGTGAGCAGTTTCTGGAAGGTGCAGACTATCAGGTAAAACTAAACTGGCAACAAAACACTGAGAGGATTTAGAGGAAGAGATTAGAGGCTATAAAGGTAACCTGCAGGACAACCTTTGGGGGGGGGGGGGAATATCCATATAGTCATTTCTGTCTGAAAAAAACTCAGTTTATTGAAGCTTTCTTTGTATAGAAACCATTCCATACCATTGATTGTTCTTCTCTCCCTTCTTTGATTTCTTTTTTTTTCCTGATCCTAATGGTTTAGTTTCTTTTTCAAATACAGCCTAAAACCGTACAGAAGATTTGTGTGCTGGGTATTTGTAAAAAGGCATCATGTTGGTTTTAATTTTTACTCTCTGTCCATTTCCTTTTAATTACTAGCATTTTGCTTGTTGTGGGATTTTGGCGGTGTTTCATTCAGCACTAGGATATTTTCATAATTGCCCTAGTATTTAGAGATAACTTGAAGAACTTTTTCCTCACTGGCAGTAGCTTTTCCAGTTACTGTGTTCATATAATTTAGCCTGATTTTCTCTGTTTGGTTGCTGTGCAAGTTTTAGCAAGCCAAGGTTTGTTAGCACTAAGATGTGCTAACAAAGAAACCACTGGAAAAAAGATAGTATTATTACCAGCTCTCCCATGGTATGTGCTTTGTTTAAATATAGTTTCTGAATAAATTGTAGCAGTATTCTTTTTTCTAGCTCATTTACCATTAAAATATGTTTTGTAAAGGTAAAACTGTAATTTGAAAGAATTTTCAGATTGTGATTAGTGATTTTAAAAACTCCTCCCCCCAAACCCTGACAAACCATGAAGATTGACTCATATTTTCACTGTCTGTGTATGCAGACTTGTTTAAGGTAGGGCCCTTTCTGTAGTAGCCTATTGGGATTCTGCTCTGGCTTATAAAACTTCATATTAATGGGATTTGCTTTGCAGAATCAGTCTCACCTGGTGCACCAGTTTGCTGCATAAAGAGAACATTTTCTGCCTTCCTTCACATGACTGTACATTGTAATGAACAGGACTTCAGCTTTGCCTGTTCAGAGAGAGGCTGTGGCATCTCCATCATTGAAGGTTTAAAAGATTCAGCTTTTCAGACAAAGTAAAGGCTGACATGGTCTAATACTGGTCCGGCTCTGAGCAGGAGGTTCTATTAGTTGACCTCCAGAGGTCCCTTCCAACCCGCATTTGTGTGAGTCACTCTACTATGGCTTTAAATGGGGGTTAGGGATGGTGGGGAAGCCAATATATTTGATATTGGGTAAGAAAAATACAAGTCAGTGCTACAGCCTTGAGGGTTTAAGGTAATCTCTTTTACCGTACTAATAGCACCACAGACCTGTTTCAAGATATCTTGAAACAAATTGCAATCTGTCAGACATGCAGATCTGACAAAGTGTGGGGTATAAAATAAGAGATTAAAATCTGTCTTGGTCCAACATAACAGATTCTGCTTATTATCCAACAGTATATTTTCATATTGACTTAGAAAAGTTGCTTGTAGCCTAAATTATGTGATTTTTCTGTTGTTTTTTTTTTTCTTCTTGGTTAGCCCTCTCTTTTTGGGATTGCTTTAGAAGGTGATAACGGTTCCAAAATGTATACGTTATTGTAATTAGTATGTTGTGTTTGTATTGTAGAATAGGCATCAAATTCTGCTGCTGTGAAAAACAGAGCTTAATAAAAGATGTCTAAACTGATTTTTGTTTAATAATATCCTCTTAGGTTAGTGTATAGTTGTCACGTGCTAAATTTTGTTTATTTTATTATATTTTTAATGGTGATTACTTTCCTTATCTTATAAGAGGTAGAAGCCTTTAATTTTATCTTGAGTACTCTCGTATACTTTATTTAGGGCTTGGACCTTTAAAATGCTTCTAATATTGTATTAGGTGTGTGTAGGTTCATCCTTTGATGTCCTGAAGTGTTAATCTGCACAGTGTCCTAGTTTAAGCAGGGTCTTGCTTTATGCATTGTATTTTTTCTTTAAAATTATGATTTTTCAATCAGTACACAACACCTCTTAATATTATCATTAATATTTAACCTGTTTTCATACAAGGCAGGGTTGAGTCAAAATTTATCTTGTCTGAGAAGCAGTGATTTTTTTTTTAATTTTCTTTTTCCATGCAAAAGTGCCATAAGTTAGGTACTGGTTGTGCATTTCTTGTGTTTTCAGCAAAAACTTGAACACATGCTGACTTCTCTGACCACGTTACACCTGACCTGAGACCTGTTGGACTTACTTCTTAGGGCCTAATTTTGTTCTAAGCTCTGTTTACTCAACTTTCTCTGTGTTCGTATTAACAGCTGTGAAACTCAGGTACTATGACTGAGAGAATCTGCTTAGTTCAGAACAGGTTGGGTTACAGCAAGCTGACCCATGCAATGGATTTACCCCCACACTTTTTAACTTCTATTTATTTCTTGTAAAACTGAAAGAAGATATTAAATTTCTCCTTGCGTGCTCATTAGAGAAGACCAGTACTAATTTCAGAACAGCAATCAATCTGAAGAAAAAATGCTTTAAAAAATATTTAAGTACTTGCTGTGAAAGCTCCCACTCTGCCAGTGACATCAAAGGCAGGATGAAGCCTGCACAACCAGCTACAAATCTGTTTAATCTTATTAGGTGTTCTCCATCACCTAACATGAGCAGAAGCCTGAATTTTGCTACAGATGTGTTGTTATTGGCCTTATTGCATCAGCTGGTTACCTAAGGAACTGAGCTGCTTTAAAGTAAATATTAATCCTTTCAGGGCATGCAAATAATAAATTTACCAGAAACCGTTATCTCCTACTGGTATTGCTGACAAAGTAATCATAGTACTTGTAAGCCTGTTCCTGGATACCTAGGTAGGGATCAAAAAATGGTAAACAGTTCTGAAAAGGGGTTGGTAAATATTTTAAATCTCTCTGGTGATTAAAAAATGTCTTGAAGAAGCTATTAAACTCTTAAGCTGTGTTAGCATTACTCTTGCAAATAGACATTTTTGTTTGTTCTAAGTGACTTTTTACAGTAAATAGTGAATTATAAACTTACAAAAACAACAAGGTAAACGGAGGCAAAAATTCTGATGTGTTTAATAATAATGAGGAGCTGAAATGTTACTTAATCACTGATTTCTTACTGATATGATTGTTAAATATTTGTCAAAAGAAACTGACATCTGTTTGTTTTCCAAAATTTTCTTAACCTGAAGAATTTTAATAAAGAAAGACAGTTTGGTTTTGCCCTTTTATTCTTGTAGTTCAAAGGCCCCATATTGAGCTCCATCATTCTTTTGGCTGAAATAGGATTGACCTGGCTTCTCCTGTACTTAGTCAGTATTGCCTGGTATTGGCTCTGGATCCTCTGGATTCAAGATTACAAATCTTGGGCATAGCTGAATGAGCTGTCCTCTTTAATGCTGAGAACAGCAAGTTTTGTTAAATATTGTCAGGAATGAACACTAAACAAGCACTTGTTTCTCATTGCAGGATGTCCAGAGCCTATCTGCTAAATACAGGGAGGAAACAAGTTAGATGGCAGCTTATTTTTCCATAGAGGAGTTCTGGGCTTAAATCAGTCCTTAGGTGAGCTAGAAGTAGAGTACCATGATGGGAGAATAAATTTGATTTTTATCAATCAGCCAACAATCACACAACAGTGTAAGTAAAGTCTGTATATAGTAATGATGGGTGGATTGTAGGATAGATGGCGGTTAATGTTACTCCACCACCTTGCAGTTACTGTTTCAGATCTGAACTCATTCATTTTATTCTCTGTATTTGATTTCAGAAGAAATAACGCAGGTGACAGAGAGAAGGCACTACAAGTTATGCTTCAAGTCCTGCAGACGTGTGATCACCCTGCTCCAGATATGTTTTGCTTATGTGGGAGGATCTACAAGGATATGTTTCTTGATTCTGACTGTAAAGATACCAATAGTCGAGATCATGCCATTGAATGGTAACAGAAAAAAACCACAAAAATATCTATTTTAAAACATTTTCAGACTTTTACTTCTGGGGAGAAGCAGGGCTATAAGAATTAGAAGATCAATTGTTCTACTTATCTCTTTTTTTTCAGGTCCTGTTTGAGTAATTGGTTTACTGAACACCAGATCTTTGGATATATGTTTCCTTGCTTCTCTCTATAGACTATCATGAATATAGAATGATACATGTNCACCCACATCTTTGTAGGGAAAATACACAATTAGTCTGCTTCAAGGTCAAAATAAAGTAAAAGTGAGATCATGGGACTCACTTTGGTCCTCTGTGCAAGGATGAGTTCCATGCTGGATCCTGAGGAAATGCAATGATCTACTGTATATAAAGAAAAATATTGATAAACTGCATTATTAATTTTCTTAAGACAGTAAGGCATGCATGTGCACGCAGGCTCTAACTGACATACTGTTGGTACCAACTAGCCATATACTCCTTACAGTAAATTAATAGCTTAAAATACCTACCAAAACTTGGTAGTCTTTCAGTTCTGCTATCTAGTGAGATGTGAGCTCTTGACTCTTCTCTGCAGGTATCGCAAAGGATTTGAACTCCAGTCAACTCTCTATTCTGGAATTAACCTTGCGGTTTTGCTACTTGTTGCAGGACAACAGTTTGAAAGCTCAATGGAACTGAGAAAAATAGGTAAATATCCACACACAGTGCCACAGACATTTTCTGCCTCTATGAAGAAACCAATATGCTTATAGTAAGGGGTTGCATAGATGGAAAGGCAGTTCAGGCTTTTTAGTGGCAGGTCCTGGATGGGAGTCTAAAACACAGGGATCTTGAAGGACCATTTTTCTCTTTGTTGCCTTGGAGCAACTTTCCAGTAGCTTGGCCCATCTAAAGGGTCCCAGAGATGGGAGAGGAACAAAGAAGGACCAGCTTCAGCATCATCTGTAAACTGCCTTTACAGCACCACAGAGATTATCCACTTGCATAGCCAATAGGACAAAGACAGAAAGTGACAGTGTGGCCCATCTCTCCTCAGGGATGCCAGGGAAGGATCCACAGGGTTTCTGTTGTCCCTGAACTGAGAGATCCACAGGAATTATCACCTGGAAGGATCTACCAGGACAGTAACTAGTTCTCTACCTAGATTCACATCTCCCATGTAGGTGCTAACTAAAACCCACCACTATATGTCTATAAAGAAATCATATGATAGAAGCAGATATACAGTTCTTCCTGGAAAGATAATAGTTGAAAATTGTACTTGAAATCAGATCTTGTCAGAAACACATACTTGAACCTTAAAGGGGAAGAATGCAAAGGTGGCTTTAAATCATTCCCCCAACCTTACTCTGGGGTGGACTTGTGTAAGCCTCCATCCATTGATCTCTTGCAGTAGACGCAGGTCTCGAGGACACAGAGATGCGCAGCTTACACTGAGAAACGGGACTCAGATAGTCCAGGCAGATAGCACAAGAGATTTTTCAGCACTGTGTGTGGTAGGAGTTGACTGTCTGAACTGTACTGGTGATGTTATTTGCAGACCCAGCCTCTGTGTTGGGCAATGTTGTGTGTTTTTTTCTGGGGAAAACTTGCTCCGCTTTATTTTTATCACTAATGCTTAAGCAAGTCTTATTAGTCTTTTGCTGAAGACTTATCAGTAAAAAACACTTATTAGTGTTTTGTTGATGGAAAAATATGGTTTCTAATTTATATTTTACAGGTGTACGGTTAAACAGTTTATTGGGAAGAAAAGGAAGCCTAGAAAAAATGAACAGTTACTGGGATGTGGGACAGTTCTTCAGTGTGAGCATGCTGGCTAGTGATGTTGGTAAAGCAGTACAAGCAGCAGAGAAACTTTTTAAGCTGAAACCTCCAGTGTGGTATGTGATAGAAGACTGTAGCTCAAGTACCCAATTATGGAGAAATACACAAATTTTAAAAATCTTGTAGTCACTTGGATAACTCAACTGGATTTTTCCATCTTAGATTGCATGTAACTCTGACTTTATACTCTGTTCTTTTATTTTGGGAAGGAAGGGGGAAGATAAGAAATTACATTACCTGTCATTGTTGGGCTTATATCCCATAGAAGCACATCTTTTATAAGAATTTGTAAATTAGTGATGATTCTTTGTGAAACAATTGCGAAAAGATTGTGAAAACACTCTTTTCAGAGTTTAGCTAGCTGCTGCTTCCCTCCCCTACCATCTTCTAGCTCATAATATCCTGTCTATCACCATGTAACTACTCATGTAACTATACCTTTTTGCAAAAAGATATTGTTAATGAACATCCATGTGAGCTTATGACTTAAGATTTAGACTAAACTTGCTATTCTTTCCAGAAATCTGTAAAAATCAACACAATCATTTCCACTATGGTAGCTTTTAAAGTACATTTAATTTTGCAGTTTATTTTTTGGATGTATAAGTCAGTTAAGTGATTTTAGAATCTGGTCAAATTTTGTTTTCTCTCTCTTAACTCACTAATTCAATACCTTCTAGGTACTTGAAATCATTAGTTCAGAATCTGATGTTAATTCAGCGTTTCAAGAAACTCACCATAGAACATTCTCCTAGACAAGAAAGATTGACTTTCTGGCTAGATATAATTTTTGAGGCAACGAAAGAAACAACTAATGGACTGAGATTTCCAGTAAGATGTTATGCCCAAACAAGTTTTGTATGTCTTATGTTTCTGGATAGGATATATCAAGAATTGCAAGACTCTAAACACAATACTTACATACTTAACCGCCTGTTATTTCATTGCATGAACCAAAACCCTGTATTCTGCTAATCTTTATAAAAAACATTTAACCCACCACCCTAAAAGCATTCTAAGAAATACTTTTAAGTCTCCTACAACAAATTGTGGTGATAGTGTTTTGTTGTGCATGGGAACACAGCCACTTCCTGCCTTGTCTTGCCCTTCTCTCTCTCCCCTGGAAATTTTTTAGGCCTTACTTTGACATTACCCATTGTCTATATTAGAGCACCTGAAGATACTGTTGTGTATTAGCTGCTGGTTTATTAAGGAAAAATGTTCTCTCGCTTCAGGTTTTGGTGATAGAACCAACTAAAGTGTACCAGCCTGCATATGTTTCAATCAACAATGAAGCCGATGAGAGATCTCTCTCTTTGTGGCACGTCTCTCCCACTGAAATGGTAAAACTACCAGCAGATATGTTTCATGTATTCTTAGTCATTGTCTTAAAGTCACTTTTTTACTTGTGGATTTTGGAGCACTGTATAATAATTTAAAGTTTGCTACATTTCTGTGAAGCATGAGCCTCAATATCTCTTTTGTACAGATACGAAAGTTGACTTTTTTCAGAGAAAATAGAAGGAGGGACTACAATTAGAACTCAAATGTTTTTGACCTCTAGTTCAGATTTCCTTTATCTTGATGATGTCTCTTAGAAGTGCTTGGGCTATTTAGTCTGCTCATGATATTTCTCATTAGAATCATGTGATTTTTATTAAGGTGCAGCTCAAAGCTAGATAAAAAGTAAAGATAAAGCCCAGTATTGTGTTTAATGTTTTAGAAATTTTAAAGTTTTACAATGATAAGATTAGAAACTAGAAAAAATGGCAGCCTGTGACAAATAAGTATCAAGAGATTAAATATTTGATGTCTTGGATTATTGGATAAAGCACAGGAGATTAGGAAGCGAGTAGGCACGGTTATGGATAGTGTAATCTCTTCAAAGTGAGAAATAATTTCAGTTTCACATTGAAAGACTTGAAATCTGGAATGTATTTCACCACGCCTTCTTAATATCAGAACAGCATATGTGGAGAATAGACTAAAAATGCAGAGAGGCAAAATGTGGAAAAGAAGCATGTTAGAGCGAAAGAAGACCACATAATTACCTGGATCTCTGAACATCTTTTCCAGTCCACTGTTCTGCTTCACTACTTTGAGTGAATGTGTCTGACACAACTTTGCTTTATGGAACAAATTCTTGGTGCGTATCTGGCAGTGCTAAATAAGATCCAGTGTTAGGCAGAGATTTATGTAGGGCCTGTGGTCCTAGGCTATCCTTTTTCTGTTTTGCCTCCAGTGTGCTCCCTGGGCCAAAGCTGTTGGCTCAATACCTCTTAGGAAGATGTGTGAAGTTCCCTTTCCCTTTGAGCCTAGATAAGAGTAGGGCATAGTCTGCTCCATGTTTAATATGAAATGTTGATGTATTGAGTCAAAACAAAATGTTTGGTAAATTTTATTTTAAGATTTATTCTTCAAATTTAATTTTACATGAGGAAATGCAGCCTTTACTTCCAGCCTGTGCCATTTATATCATTTTTTCAAGTGAGTAAACCAGCAATGTATGGCCTTTTTTTACCTATACATCAATCTTATTTGACATTTGGGTGGGGGAGGGAGAAAGAAAGGACAAGAGACATGTTGGAAAAACTTTATTTTGCTTATCATGCTGCGACTTTGTTTTCAATAGTAAGTTAGGGCTAAATTATGGTTGATTATAACTCTTTGTTCTTTACAGAAACAGATTCACGAATGGAATTTTACAGCTTCTTCCATTAGGGGAATAAGGTTGGTATGTCAGAAAACAGTTGAGTGGGTTTTTGTTTATGTTTTATATTTCCCGTAAGTGGGAAATCTGGATTCTGTCTTAAATCTGCTTTGCATTGCTTATTATAAAAGCTTGTTCTGTCCAACCTGCCTCAAAATGGCAAGACAGAAGAGTTTGCCTTTCCATGCATGGGCAGAGCTGCACGCTTCTCATAGGAATATGCATCGAAGGGGTGTGTGTGGCCGTGTGTATTCTCTGGTAGACTTCCCTGTTTTCAATTGTGTACCTGCTTTTTATATATTTTTCTAAATTTTTCAGTGAAGTTATTGCCATCTCTGCATTTAAAAACATGGAGGGCGGAAGGAAAGAAGAGCCCTTAGATATTCTTGCTTCCTTCCATAAGTGAAAGAGCAGCTTGTCTGTTTTCCTTTAAGAAAAGGAAACCATGGTATCTATTTCCTGCTTGGAATTCAGCAATGCTTCTGATATGGCTCTATCTAGAAAACTACTAGCTAAAAACTTGGTTTATTAGAGAAATGTTGAATGAAGCATGGACATAGTTTGTGCTAAGGAAAGAATTCTTGAGCTGGAAGGAGACCGCGAGTGGAGTTTCTCAAGGACTAGCCTTTAAATAGTTAAAGTAGTTCCATTTTGTGATGCCTAGATTAATGGAAACACTAGTCACAAGTAAATTGGTCCAAATATTAGTACAAAAGAAGATCAGAATATTATATAGAAAGAACAGGATTATTCTGAGAACTGGAAGGTTAGAAAAGAATCACATTTGATATTAACAACTGCAAAATACACGACTGCATTTAGGAGCTAGCTTATATATCTTAAGTTGGGCTACTTTGCTGCCAGAAAGGGGAGCAGCAGAGCACCAGGAGAGAAAAAAAAAAGAAACATCTGTACAGCCTGGCAGTGTGTCTATAGCATTCTTTCTCTCTGCATTATGTAGACTGTAGCTAAGAACCAGAGGAGCCGTAAGCACAGGGAACACGAGGTGGGATTTTGCCTTCTCTCTGCTTTCATGAATCACTATGTTGGTGGATCTGGCCTTTCTAGGGATGTAAATGACTGTTGGCTGGGGCTACTTGTGTGAGCGCATAAGCTTAAGTGCTTGAAAAACTCTAATTCAAGTACAAGCATAAATTCAGATTCCTACCAAGTTTTGTAGTTCTCAAAGCAGAGGGCTTCTGGGCTGTGATTTTGACCCCATGCACCTAAGTTTTAGGTCCCAAGTTTGTCTTCTCTGAACTTGCATGATTTGCTTAAGCAAATAAGCTCAGTGAAAAAGTATTCCTCTGAATAAGGTGAGTGGTAATTGCTATGAAATCCTACAATTGTGGATTTGGGCATAGATTCTACCATAACTTCAGTATTTTCTTCTAAAAGAAGCAGGTTTTGGTTTAAATGAATTCGATGTGATATTTTATTGTACTACTCCAATGCATTGCTAGTGGATGTGAAGTTGTCATTACTGAAGTCTGTGGAGTTGATTGAGCATAACTCAGCATAACATTTCTGCAACATATTAATTACCTTTAGTCAACACATTGCACAGACATTAATCTTTGAGAAAGATAACTTTTAATTAAATGGAAGGAAGCAATTCATTTGCTTTGATTCTTAATCACTGCTGGGGATTACAAAACTCAAAGAGGCAATCTTTCTAAACTTGGTGGAATTAGATGTTGGCTTTGTATGTGACAACTTACAATTACTCTACTTTTGAAATTGCATTAGTTTTAGTAAAAAAAAAAATAGTGGTCTCAGTTAACTTATACTCTGTCAAAACCCTTAATTAATGCTAACCAGTTCGTCTTATATACCACATGCATTACCCTGTTTATAATACAGTATTGTTATGTAGATACTGTCTTGTCTATCCTATATTTGCCCTTGGAAGAATCATTTTGCTTTGTTGCTTAGTTCTCGTGTCAGATATTTTTTCATCTGCCTTGCTAGACTAGAAATTGCTATACCAAAATGAAGCTACAGAATGGTGTAGTGTATTTTCACATATTTCTGAAAAAATCTTCTAACAAAATTCTAATTTTTTGGAACGTTTGTCCATTTAGCCCTTTATGATGCTACAGCAAGTTGGTCTTGTAACATTCTGCAACTTTGCTATACTCTGCTGTCATGTATTTTAACTAACTGGCTCACAGAGGCTAAGCAAAATCTGAGAGTTTGACTAGTCAGCAGAGGCAAGAATCTAATAAATTTTATTAATTTAAGGCACAAAAAATATGAGAATACCTTAACAAGCATAACAACTTGGCATTTATGTAGAATAATACTGAAAAGCAAGTGTTTGGAATAAAAGATTAATTGCTAGATTTACTTTCATATTGCCATTATGTTTTATGGCCTCTTTGCTTTAGGGACATGGTTTAGGAGTGGTTTTGGCAGTGTTAGGTTGATGGTTGGACTCAATGATCTTAAAGGTCCCTTCCAACCTTGATGATTCTATGATTCTTCTCGCTTCAGTGCATTTAGATGGGATATATATGACACTGGCAAGACATAATATGCAATAAATAATCCTGTTGTTGGAATTATTGCTGCACTTTTGAATATTGGTCATCCTGAAACTTGTGTATCAGTATTAAGTTCATAAAAAGTATATACTGTGAAGGATCTGCTACACTGTAGGTATTTGGCAGTTCAATTTTACTGTAGGAGTAACAGAATTAGAAAGAACAGAACTACCTGTCAAGCTCAAAAGAAAGGCTTTCCTGATAGCTAGATTAGTGTCAAAGCAATTCATTTTCCATAGAGGTGTCATCAAATATCAAGAAATTTGACAGAACTGTGTAAAAGTGGAAGGGGAGGTGAACAACAAATAAACTTCAAAAGACTTCAGATAAACGAGTATTTTACCAAAGTAAGCAGTAGCTTAATCATTTATCAAATTGGAGATAGGATTATAGGATATATAAATAAACTCCAAGCTTTGAGCTGTAAGGAAAGTAAATATAATTGCATACTGCCTCTCTGAGGTAATCAACTGTGAAAAAGGTGTTTGCTAAGTGTTTGTAATTAAAAAACCCCAACTCCTTCTTGTTCTATTTCTTCTAATAGTTACTTCCAAAATAATCTTTTCTTAATGTGAATTTTACAGCATTTCAAAGTTTGATGAACGATGTTGTTTTCTTTATGTTCATGACAACTCTGACGACTTTCAAATCTACTTTTCTACAGAAAACCAATGTAGTAGGTGAGTTCAGTTTGTGTATCGCATGCGAGATCTATATCCTAAATAGAATTGGTTTAGTAAAGATTGAAAGCTGACATTTTTGCTTGATAAATTATTTATTTCTTCACTTCTTTTTTCTTGATGAAGAAGCAATGAGCTAAACTTGGTGATATTTAAGGTGATGAGAGCAATGTCCCATTACACTTGTTGGCTGGTTCTGATCCATTTACCTACAAGGCATTAGATCTGAGAAAAGGCTTGAGTAGCTTATTCTAATTTATAACTATTATCTTCTATTTCTGTGTCTTGGCCATGTCAGGTAAGGTACTATATTGGTTCAGGTTCCCTTGTGTACCTGTTCTGTTTCATTTAAGTAAGAACAACTAGATGTAATAGAAATTTCTAGCTTGTGTTGTGTCACAAATATCTGTTACTGTTTGTGCCTGTATTCAAATATTTCCTGATGGTCTGTTGTCTCTAAAGAGTAAGCATGCTAACTGAATTTCAGGCCTAAATCCTTACAGACTAAATTGTTCCTGGAGACCAATATTTGGCATATAAACCTTCTGAATGAAGTAGGAGTGGTTTGTTAATACACTTAATATTTGGGGTTCGATGGTATATTTATTTTTCTTGCAATAATTATTATTTATGTATTACATGGAATAAACTCAGGTTAAAGAAAATTATTAGTTCTGCAGAGTTCCATTTGTCATGGAATTTGGAAAAAAGTGAGTGGCACAGGCAGGGATCTACAGGAAAAGATGGTCTTGTACTCTGTCCCAGAGAACTACATGACATTAGTTAAAACTCTCTCCTTCAAAACAGGTTACTACTTTTATGTGCTTGGCTTTCTGGATGTTTGACTAGAAGCCATAAAATCTGATTTTCAGAAATACTGAGTAATCACACTTGCAACCAATGTCCATAGCAGCATTTAAATTAAACTGAAGGTAATAGAATTCTTACCACTACACATTGCTGCTGCAGCAAATAAAATAATTTTATAAATAATTAGGCTTTTCAGTGTGTGTTGGGTGTTCTTCCTCATGTAAAATAGGATAAATATGGAGAAAGTAAGTAATGAAAGAAACCTATGAACATGCTAGTCATTTTATTAGCTTGAAGGCAAAGCTCACCTTGCAAAGAATCTGTTTAATCTCCTTCCAAAAGGATATTTTTCTTTGATCCTGTGCTATTTATTGCTTTTTTAGATTCTGTGGGTTACTGAAAGAAATTTTGTCTGATGCAGTTGGCAGTACCCTGGAACTAGAAGGAGAAATAGACGGAGACACATTGGAGGTATGTCAAGGATCAAAGATCCAAGAACTCTGAAATTTGTTCTCCATCTTCCCTGTACTTTCATATCAGTATGCTAGAAAGATAATAAATAGCATTTGAACTCCTTACTTGTATATGAAATTTCAACTCTTACATAACTATTTGTACACAAGAGTTGCATTAATTTGAAAAAACACATTTTTAATGAAGTGAGATTGTTACTACTGTAAACTGTATAAATCCCTAATGAAGGGTGTTACTGACCTTGTATTTATGTTGCAAACAATCTATAGATGAGAATCATCTGATAGCAGCTGGCTTAAGTGGATAAAAAAGTTAAGATACTAAATAAATTCTAGGAAAAAGCTATTTAGCAAAGGGACTTCAGTTTTTCTAGCTGGTACCTGATACTATTACTACTCCAGGCAATTTCATTTGATGGGCTTTTTCTGTCACAGAGATCTGCAGATATTTAGGATCAGATTAATCCATTGTGCTTTTTACTTATCACTGAAACATCCACGTTAGGGACCTAGTAGCTGTAGGCTTTCTTTATAATCAGTACAGAGGGGGAAAAAAAACCCCCACAACCTTGGAAAGGGTTATTCACATTTTATGAGGGCTCAGGTTAGGGTAGGTGAATCCATGTCTTCATAAGACACACTGCTACATCGCAAACATCCTGATTTGTAGCACTAGGTACATATCCTGTGCTTCTGTTTTTTTGTTTTTAAGTCTGAAAAGCCATCATAAAAAGTAGGTTGTAACTTTTATTTGTGGTCAAGCAGATTCAGTCAATCCAATTAATAAATGTAAAATTCCTACTGCGGTTTGTTTGAGCTGGGTATCTTTCTTATGGTGTCTTATTCCAGCAATTCTTTTAGGCTTACGATTCAGAGCAGCTCTTTATGATAGTGAACCTTTTGTAGTATCTGAGGCTTCAGGAAAGGATTAAGAAAGTAGAAGACCCTCTACTGTACTGTTGAATGTAATTGCAAGTGGTGGGGAAGATGAGTTTTTGCACTGAAGTTTGTGCATAGTGGCTACAGAATTCTCTCCTCAAGTGAAAAGGACAAGATGCACATCTATTAAGCCCAGCTTAATACATACATCTGTGGTCTTGGCGTGGGGCCAGGGCTCTGCCTAGAAAAGACAGAGTATTATCTATAGCTGCAGATTTTACATTGCATACTTATGGACATAGCTAACAGCAGGACAATCTCCAAACAACACAGTCTATTCAACTGTATAATAGTCTTTCAGAGGAAGTGAGCTCACCGTGTCTTGAACCTTTTAAAAACTGAACTGAAAAAAGCACTTGATAATGCACAACAGGAAACAATCCTGCATGAATCAATGGCGTATGGCGAAATGACTACAGAAATTAATTTTAAGCTGTATCATTCTACAGATCTTGAAGTTTTCACAGTTATCACCTTGTACTTACTGTCTTAGGTCAGGACATTAAAACAGAAATCAAGACACAGAAGGGGAGGATTAATTTGCTTAGTTTATAAATGAGCTCAGACACTTAATGTCCTTCTGCAGCCTGAGATCTTGCATTTAAGAAGAGACAGAATGGAAAATACAGCTTTGTATGGTCTTGATGGGCTTGACAAGCACAGAGAAAGCAGAAGATCCTACCGTTAATAAAACAACTGTTCATATTTTGAGAAGAGGAAGAAATAACCTTAAGCATAGTTTGGGGGAAGAAAATCTGATTTCTGTTAGAATTCTTATGAGAATGTTGTCCCAAGGGGTTGTATATTTTGGATTGTGGTATTATTCGAAAGCAACTACAGTTTAGTTCTGCAACTAACAAGGATTTGGAAGGAGAGTGAGTGTGGCAGTCCTTGCTACCTTAGGGTATTCACTTCTGGATATTGATATTGAAGAAGTTCCTATCGCTTTAAGAGTACCTGGTGTAACCCAAATAGGATATCCTAGAGATCAGACTCTGCCCTACCACTTTCATACAGAAGGTCAGCTATGAACACTTGTTTACTCATACCTAATGATTGAATTGCACATCCAGTGGATCACACATTCAGACTTTTGGCAACCAGCGGTGATTTATTCAATCTTTACAGCCGTTAGAAACAGAGGAGGCAAATGTAAAGTGGTATCAAGTATATATAAGTCTATTAAACTGTCTACTAACTGGCATTGAACTATAAATCTCAAAGATTTTCATGTACCATAGGGCCCAGACTACGGAACTTGGGTTTCTCCACAGTAATTAGAGTTGGCTTAGGACCAGTCTGTTGCAGATAGGGTTGCTGTCAATCTTAAATTCTGCAATGTGACTGCTGTCTTTTTTTCTGCACAGTTTTATGTCATATGATAACTGTGAAAGCTGGATGTGCTCCTGCCAAAGAGCCTGACAAGTTTTACATATGGCGTTTTGGGTCAGTTATGCCTATCATATAACAAGATTATGTTATGAACTGTGAAGTGCTGAAACATGGAAAATGAAACTGTACTAAAGCTGTGCCAAGTCAAGTTTAGTTCCACTGAGCAGAATATGCTGTTAGGATAAACGACAGACAGTTTTTCTTTGACACCTTTCGTACAGCAGCATGAAACTTGCCATCTTTGCTGAGGTGAAGGGCGGTGGGGGAGAGGGAATGTCAGTGACACATGGACATTGCCATACCAGAGCTGTAATATGAACTGGGAAGGCACTTCAAAGAAATAGATCTCAAGGCTGCATTCTGTATGAGAGAGTCTTATTGGATGAGGCAGAAAAAGTGGTAATTGACAGAAATGTCAATAGTCATGGCCATTGTGAAATGGTTTGGCATTTTTTAATGGAGAATTCATATGAAGCCATAGAGAATACCCTGCAGTTTTCCCATATGAGACATCCTCTTGGATTTGGGAAGATACTAGGTGAGGTCTGTGTCCTCCTGATGATATCTGAGGCTATGAAACTGTCCAGTTCCTTTCTTAACACTTTGCAAGAGTGCATTTTCAATATCCTGTATGAGTTACCTGATTTGAATCAGGGGTGTGCTGCTTAACCCAACTTCCATAAGAAATTTGGTTTCATTTGGTGTCTGGGATTTACTTTCATTACTTTACTTTACTTTCATTAAGCATCACTCACTTCACTGATGTTTATAGTAGGAGAGCTCTGTGATAAGACCACTATATGGGACAAGACTATGAGGTGATGTAAATTAGAGTAGCTTTACTGAAGTCAGTGAACCAGCAGTGACTTATTCAGCTGGAAATATGACCCAGCATGTTTCAGCAGCAGTGGAAACCACCACTTCATATATTTAATCATCCTTGGAGAAGATGAGCTTTTTTTTTTGCCTTTTGGAAAAGCTCATAATAAGCGGAATATGTCAGAAATTAATTTTGCTGTGGCTAAGCTCAAATGAGAGTTTAGGGTCTTAAAACAGTGTCCACCCACTGTAATGAGAATGTCACTTTTATCTATTTATTAAATCATTGGTTTTAAAATTGTAGGTTATGTTCCATACATTTATGTATTCTGAAGGCTCTGTCAGCAATTCTTAGAGATGATACCTGAATGTGTTCTTTTTACAGCACTGTTTCATTGAATTTGGTTTAATGCTGTGTTCCTTGTTTGGGTGAACGCATTTTGAAGTTGGTTAGGGAAGATTGTTTTGTAAAGGAAGTAACAGGGAAATTTTACAAGTTGTATAATGCATCAGGCCGGTGGGTAACCTACTGTGCTACAGCTGTACTGCAGTAATTACTCTGTGCTGTACTAACTCAGTATAGTACATAACTCG
The DNA here is from genome assembly GCA_008711295.1 of Anarhynchus alexandrinus. Classification (NCBI taxonomy): domain Eukaryota; kingdom Metazoa; phylum Chordata; class Aves; order Charadriiformes; family Charadriidae; genus Anarhynchus; species Anarhynchus alexandrinus. The sequence continues at coordinate 4,826,340 of VUYV01000018.1, forward strand.
TTAAAGCTCTCCGTAATGTCAAATGTTAGTGATAACAATTTCTTTGCTGCTTTGTTTATCTTTTATCTTTTGTTTATCTTTTCTGCTTGCAGTATGAATATGATTATGATGAGAATGGTGACAGGGTAGTTCTAGGGAAAGGCACTTATGGAATAGTTTATGCTGGAAGAGACCTTAGCAATCAGGTCCGAATAGCCATCAAAGAAATCCCTGAGAGAGACAGCAGGTAAGACCTAGTTTATTGTTATATATACATTGCTAGTGAAACTGGAGTTGTTTGCTGAAAACTTGCTGCTCTTAGCATGTATTTCTATGTGTTTAGCTTATAAAATCCCAGCATACAAAAATTCAACTATTATTTCCTCTTAGTATTCAACAGTATCCTTTTGAGAATAAGGATTTCTTGGTTTTTTGAAAAGATATGGTATATATAATAAATAATACAGTTTGATAATCTATGTGTATATTATAAATTCTAGAATAAGGCATATTTTGGGTTTGAAGTTGCAGTTGTATCTCATTTGTATTCTTTTTGGGGAGGGGGAAAAGCATAAAAGGAGTTTCGGAGGCAAAGACAGTACTATGTAACGATACAGAAGAAAGGCATGTATAAATTTTTTGAGAGCATGTTTCTCCTTGAGGGTTCTTCTGAGGTCTACCTCTGTACTTTTTTTGAATAGGCAGCCAGTCACACTGCATTTTGAAGATCATGAACAGTATGTTTGCTGAAAATTGGATCAGTATCCTTAAAATCCATCCAGTTTGCAAACCAGCATTTAACCTTTTCCTGCATGATGAGATACTCCTTCATTCTTTTTTTTTTTTTTAATAGGTATTCTCAACCTCTTCATGAAGAGATAGCACTGCATAAATATTTAAAGCATCGGAACATTGTCCAGTATCTTGGATCTGTTTCAGAAGATGGATACATTAAGATTTTTATGGAGCAGGTGCCAGGAGGTTTGTGTCATTCTGAGCTTAGTCCCTCAAAAGAAATAAAAGCAGTTGGTGAAAGCAAATAGATGTGCACTTAATATGTTTGTGCACTGTATGTAGCTTTTCTATTGAGACGTTAACGTCAGGTGGCATTCTTCTCATAGAAAAAATAGATTTGAAGTGTACAGGTCCCAGTACCCTCTCCCCTTTCTGTAATAATTACAAACCTAGAGAAAAGTCATTAACAGTATTTGGTGTCAAATACTCGTGTTATAAAATAGTGGAGTTAGAGCTGTATAGTCCATTTAGCCTGAGCATCTGAATGATGACTGGATCTTTTAGGATAAATTTCTGTTGTGCCCTAACACTGACTGAGCAATTAAGTATTATTTTGTAACGGCTACATACAAAGCACTGTTATTTCCTAGATAGGTTAGAAATAAAATTATATGCTTCCCTTGCTCATAATTTCCAGTTTTGCTCCTCTAACCTTCTCTACATTTTAAGATGTGAAGTCCCTCTATATCCTCTCTAGGTTATATTTCCATCTCCCTTTTGCTATTTGCTCTTCAGTGTCAAGTATGTGTCAGAATGAGTGTTAAATTCTTTTATGAACATAATTTGCAAAATAAAAGGAGAAATAAGAAAACCAGGGGGAAAACAGTTAAGGTTTTCTAGGGAAAGTCCAGGTACAAACAAGCAGAGGGTAATTAAATATATCTGGGGCATAGGAAAGTTCTTTATTTTTTCAATTCCCATGACCTTCACACCTGAAAGCTGAGACGCTCTGACATGTATGATGCATGCAGATGTGATGGGTTTATACCAACACTTCCACTTGTTTTCCTGCACTTGTTAAAAGTATCAGCTGGTGGCGTTTACATACCTTTTTTTTCCTGTTCATATGTGCACAGTAGAGTGTGCTATGATTAGTTGCTAATGTCAAGATATTATTGAACCAATTCACGTATTTTAAACTCTGCAGCCAGTCTTAAAAAGGAACCAGCTGTTCAGATTATGCAAGATTCTTTGAGGAAACTTCACTTTAGAAAGCTGTTGGTGTGGACTGAAAATCCCTTTATCTGGATGTGTCTGTCATTAAGTAGATCCACCCCACTTAGTTTATTATGAGCAGAAAAAGCAAAACTGTCTATTTTGCTTCATGATTACAATATTTGTGTTATTTAAAAAAAAAAAGATTAGATGTATTATGAGTAGTGGAAGTGTGGATGACCTATCTCCTACTCTGAACATCCATTACTTGGTTTCTTTCAGGAATGAACTTTCCTCTGTCTCTGAATATTTCCAGAAGTTAATCCCATATTTGCAAGGAAAGGACTTTTTCTTTTTTCTTCTCCCCTCCCCATCTCAAGTAAATCAGCTTCTCTTTGCCCATGCATGTGGTTCATGAAGTATAGCGTATAACATCATACGGTGTTACCTTTAGTCATTTCATGAAGGGCTAAACGATTTCTAATCCTAGTCTCAACAGTTGTTAGACTGAAGGTGAGGTAGACGCATTCAGCTCTGTCATAACGTTTATTCCTGTCATGGAGGTTGAAGCTGAGCTGGCAAGAAAGAGATAACCAGTCAAGAGCAGCAGCAAATTATTTGCTTTGAGGGATCTAGGAAGAATTTGGCTTCATTATAGGTACTGCATTTCTCTTGTATTAGGATATTGAACAAATGCTTAATCCAGACTTAAATGTTTCATGTTAGTTTGGGGATTTTGCTATCTCAATACACTTTCTTGTTAACTCTTTTAGGCAGCCTCTCAGCTCTCCTAAGATCTAAGTGGGGCCCAATGAAAGAACCTACAATTAAATTTTACACCAAGCAGATTCTGGAAGGCCTTAAGTATCTCCATGAGAACCAGATTGTACACAGAGATATAAAGGTAAATTTTCCTGTACTGTGTCTTGTGTGATTTGTTTTTTATCTTATTTACTTCAGTTAGTTTTACTCTAACCTGAAGTAGAATTTTTAATAGGATTTCATGGAAGCTTAAAACAAAAGGAAAGAATAAAACAACCCCTTCTCCCTGGTGCTTCTGGAAAATTCCTTTGTAGAAAGGTTTATTAAAGATAACTGCAAACTTAAAGGAGTATTGAGATTGGGATTTGGAATCTGTACTCATCTGTCTCCCATCCCTGCTCCCTCTGTCTGTCTCTCTCTCTCTGTCTCTCTCTCTCTGTCATCCAAACCACAGGGGGATAATGTTTTGGTGAACACCTATAGTGGCGTGGTAAAGATATCTGATTTTGGTACTTCCAAACGGCTAGCAGGAATCAATCCATGCACCGAAACATTTACAGGTAAGACTAATTTAGCAGTGTTTATAAGGGGTTTGATAATAGGTTTAGAGTTAGAGCCAAGAGGTTTTTTGGATTTGTGATGAAAACACAGTTAGGTCTCTGCTTTCAGGGAAGAGTGAATGGGAGTGTGATCACCATAAACACAAGCTTGCTATTTTTTTTAATGTAATTTTCTTCCATTTTACTTTCTTTTTTTAAACTTCTTAAGTGTGGTGGGGTAATAGTTTTTCTTCTATGTGTTTTTCATTAAGTAGCAATTGATTTGTTGCAATTATATCTGGAAACACTTGAATATAGCAACTTTTTTATTTAATAATCTTGATATTAGTAACTCACGCATGCATACTTTCTTGAAGTATGTCTAAAAGTGCAGAAAACCAAATACAAACTTATAAATACTTTCTGTTTTGAGGCATTAATTATAAAACCAAACCAACTAGTTAACTTGGTGTTATTAGCAGTAAAAAGAACAGTTTACATGAAAATACAAGGCTGATATGTTATAGAAAAGCTTTGATATACAACAAGGTAGTAGAAACTTGCAATATTCAGGGAAAACATGATTTGCTGAGTAACAGCTGAAACTCCACATTGAAAAATGACTATATGGTCACATAATTACTCATTTCTTTTATCAGTGGAGATATAGGTAATATGATGTTTTCACTTGTTATATGGCTGTATGCACAGGCTGATATCACAAATCACAAGCCTCATACTGGCCTGCAGTTTAAGTAAATAGACACAGACACGACTATCCATTTAAGTGATAATCAAGGCTTTCCCTTACCTGTGGTGGTGAGTCTGCAGTTCCTCCAGCTTTCTTACAAAGGAAGCCACGAAAATAAAATTATTAAGGTTCTGAAATAACTTGCCTTTCTAAGCTTTTTTAACTCATTATTAGCAAAGCTTGTAAATTGGAAACTTGGCCTGTTATGTCATGATCTGAACACAGCATATGATGTCTGCTTCGATATCTCATGAGATTGACATCTCATCAGGTTGCAGGCATTTGAAACAAATCTATTTCCTGCAAAGCGGTAAAGATTTTAGTTAGAATCAAATTAAGTGAAGTTAGGAGTCCTTTAAAGAGAAGAAAAAAGAATATTATGTGTCCAGTTTGGAATCATAAATGCAGCATTTGAATGTTTTGTTAAGAATGAAAAGCTACAAGAAACAATCTCTTCAGTTTATAGATGCTACAACAGATAGATACATAAAGGACAGTATGTCTGAACAGAGCTGGTTAAATGCTGGCTTCTGAAGCATTCCTTTAAGGAGTTTCACCATTTTTTCCAAACAAATCATTCAACAAATAATTTTCTCATGAATCATCTTGCTTGTGCAACTGGATGAATAATTCTTAAATATGCACAGGTCTTTTGTGGTATCTGGAAAAGAACGTTTTCCAGTTTTGCCTGCCATGCTTGCCCTTGCCATTTTTGTTAGACTGGTTCAATGCAGTTACACTCCATGGTAAAAAGATGCACTACTACGTGGTATGATGTATAGCTATACTGTGCTTCTCATTTTTACAGGATATTCTGAAAACTTTAAGTATATAAAAGGGTTCCATAAGGTAAAAGTTGAAGTCATAGAAGAAGAGCCTTTTGTGGCTATTAAAAGTCATTGTCCAAAATTTAATTTTGGCCCAGGAAGCCACTATTGTGGCTGATTGCTGTTATGGTTGGAGCAGATACCAGAGGAAAATCATTGTGTCTTTGCCTGTGTTTTACATACTCCTTAGTGGCTTTTTAGCAACTGGTTGTTAATAGAGATGATATATGGAGGAATGGTATCTGAAGAAAAGTCACCATACTGTAATGAAAGGAGGTAAATCTTTCCTTGTGCCCTTCTTTGTTCTCATGCGTGTTTGCAGCCCTGTTTGTGTCTCACAGATGTAATTTACCATCAGAATAAATATTTTACTTAAGTTCTCATTTTGGATGTAAAATCCGTAAACAGGTAGCTATAGTCCAGAGGGTCATAAAAGGTCTCTAGGTCTCTTGCAATTTGTTTTGTTTTGGTACTCAGCACATAAGCTCCGTGGATTTTAGGCATTATGTAATACAATCACATGATTGAAGAATCAGACTTCTAGTGGTTTAAATGTTATATCCCTCCATTCAAGGCACACAGCCTGAGGGCAAAGCTGTGGCTGGAACTTTTGTTCTGCAGCAGTCACATTTAATGAACATAGTAAAATCCAATCCATTTTATCTTCACCAGATGTCCTTTACTTAATAATTCACAGCTTTACCACAGTGTTATGTTATTGTATTCTTAAGAAGAAAATTAATTTAATTTAATGATGTCATAACAGAGCCGGTAGGAATTCATGTGGAGAAAGTACTGTAGTGTTTGGAACACTCAGAACATCTATAGGTTTCTGTTGTTGGTGTGGACTGTCTTCCTGTAAAGACCTCTTGTTAGCTGTGTTAGTATATGATTGATTACAAGTGATTCCAACTTGACCATCTTTTATTTAATTTTTACTGTTATTTTTGTGTATCAGTACTATAACTAATATTACAGTCAGATTGTCTGCAGGCAAACATTAGAGACATTCAGATTCATCTGTTAATAGCCAGCTGTAGGCTTAGACAGGATCTTATTTTGCCAACAGGTATAGCTTTAGAAGTTTCAATAGAAATTTTTTTTTTTTTGGCTAACCTCAGATGTCAGAAATCCCAAGCACATTCAAAAGACTTCTGGGATTTGCAGTTTATGATGGGTTCCCTTATTTGTTTTAGTCATTGTGTAATTGATGTACTTTGATTACAACCTTGACTGGTTTTGTGTAAACTTGAGGTTTTTTTAAAAAACATTTTTATTCGCTTCTATTTACAAAAATAGTTTCTTTTTGAAATTCCCTATCACTAGTCTTCTCATTATAGGCGTGAACATATGAAAAATTGTTCTCATAAAGGCTCTCTGTCACTTTGCGGGTTTTCATCACCCGTTACATGCATAATTTTTACAATTTAGTGTCTGCAAAAATAGTTTGGTACAATTTTACTTTCTAAGGAAGCATTTTGATTATGTGGTGAATATAATTTCAGCAGTTTAAAGCCTTGTATTGGGGAGGGAGATAATTTATAGAAAAGACATTAAAAGATGTAAAAGATGTTAAGTTTCTGTCTAGTTTTCAGTGCCAAAACAAATATTTTTGCTATACAGGTTGCGTTTGACAATTTTTGGGTTGCTTAGTGGTGTGTCAATTCTCTTTAATAAGAATGAAGACTGTAGCACTTGACTATTCTTTTTATCCTGACTAGGAACCTTACAGTACATGGCTCCAGAAATCATCGATAAAGGACCACGAGGATACGGTGCACCAGCTGATATCTGGTCACTAGGTTGTACCATTATTGAAATGGCAACAGGCAAACCTCCATTTCATGAACTAGGGGAGCCTCAAGCAGCAATGTTTAAAGTAAGTACAGCTTTTTTACTATAGAGTTTATGAATTGTCAAATAATAACCTAATATTTTAACATTAATTTAATTGGTAGTAACCTTTTGTATATAGGGTTTGTTTTGCACAAAGCCATAGTCTGACCTGTGTTCTTAATTCTCACTGAATGATCCTTCTCTGCTCAATCCTTCTCTGCTCTAAGCTGTATTGCTCTAGGGGGTAATCATTTATTTTTGTGCTGGAAATAGGTCATGACTCAGAGCAGCAACCTGAAAAATGAGTGAAGACTTATGAAAACTAATATTCTCTACCCTCTTACTTCTATCATCTCCTGCTCTTGGTTTATGATGTCTTTCTCAGCAACCAGTCTCTCCAGCAACCACAACCAAGTTATTATTGCCCCTTTAAGTCTTTTTTTGGAAGCCTCCCTCCCAGAGGATCTGTTTGCTTTGTCTTTCAAAGGCCCGGTCTCTGCAATATGGTGGGAAGCTATGGTGGAAGGGGGCAAGGGGCTAACTTTTCAGGATCCCTGGTATGTGCCGAAGGAGTAAAATACTCTGTATTTTACATCCTAAGTCCTTTGGATCAAACCTACCTCCTTGGTAAACTGTTTCCTCTAGTACTTTGTTTCTTTTAGTGTATCTGTTTTCAAACACACAAATTAACACTTGAGACGAGAATGCTTAAGATAGTTTTGGTAATAAATGTATTTCAAAAAAAGTTACTTGTTCTTACTCTAAAACTAAAAAAAAAGAGTGTAAAAGCTATGATGTGATAATGTGTCAAATATGCAGACTGAAAATCTTTGGGTCTTCTACTGGCTTGCAGTAGTAAAGTACTTATGTTTTCACCTATGCTTCAGTCCTCATTTTTATAATGGGGAAAATATGACATCCATAACCCAGCAAACTGCTTTAAATTATCAATATAGTTAATTCTTTTGTGTATATTGTTCAAAATCACTTTATGAGCATTAATACAATTATTACTGGAACTATGGTAGCAAAATCAGATCTTTAGCAATAAGTATAGTAAGCTGGGCTGCAATTCAGCATGGTACATAACGCCTGTGAGTTATCCCATGCACAACAGCTAAAAGACAAAGAAAGGGATGGTTATGTGTTTTGATGTGGTTATTTCAACAGTATAATATGTCATCTTGGTGCTGTCAACTTGTGACACTACATCAAAAGAAGCTGCCTGGGTGAACATGGTTTGGTTCACTAAAGCTTTCCTGAGGGAGCCGTGGAAAGAGACTTTTTTCCACATCGCTGTAAATGTCAGACACAGTTCTGTCGGCAGATGCCTTTTCATCTTATGTATCTGGCACGTAGTTGAACTGTTCAGTGAGTTACATGTCTTATTTTTCAGCACAGTTTATTGAACTGTCAGGAAGCACTAGTTCAGTTCTGGGTGCTCAATTGAGGTCTGCACAGGCTCACGAGGTGAGCTGTGGCAGGATTGTGCATGTCCCTACGTCCTGCCCATAAGCACTTCCAGGCCACAGAGCCGTGCATTTCTTGCCCTTCTTTCTTCAAGGATGTGGCAGAGTTTTTAGCATTGTTATTGCAGACTGTGATAATGTGCTACAGTAAAGCACTTTATTTTGTTTTCTGTTTGTTGGCTCTGCTGGGACCTGCTTGAAACTGCTTCTTGCTGGGCACCATAAATTGCAAACTGTGGTTTCTTTTAGCTGTGTAATAAAAGTAAGCAAGCTGGAAGCTAGGTTTGAAGCCAGGAATGAAGCAGGCCAACTGGACAGGCATGTAAAAAGAACAGAAGCGTGGAAAACTTGGGTTGCTGAACTTTTGAGGTCTCCACCTCCACACATGCACACTGTCGTGCATAGGGCAGGTGAGGAGAGGAAAGGTCTGAGTCAGGCTGTGCAGTCAGTATAGAGATTGCAAATGACCAAAGAGGTGGACAAAGTAGAGAAAAAGGGGCTAGAGGAAACAGAACTTGAAATAATTCCTGGCTGAGTGTACATTATCTGGTATTACATCTATGAGCACAGTATATGTGCATCTGGTGAAAGGAGTGCAAACAAATGACATTAAATGGAGATAAACTAATGTTGCCACAGGGTTTCAGGATGCTTGCGACAGAACTTACTCTCCTTGAGCCACAGAGATAAAGGTCAGAGACACGCATTCAAATTTCCTCCTCCTGCTTTGGGCTGTCCTGGCTTTTGTTTAGTGCCTAAGGTTATAATATCAGCTTGTGACAGTGCCCCAGCTGAAGCCGGCTGTGTGAGCCTGTCCCCAGGGTGCACAAGAAGGAGTGGGCTGACCACAGAGACAGATGTGTCAAGAGGAGTTGTCAGAGCACAGCAAGCAGGTGGCTGTCTTTCTCTGTGTTCCAAGGCAAAAATCTTGCCGGGCTGAGGTTTTGAAGCGGTGAAATTATATACCCCATTTATAAAGCACTGTCCAAAACACACACAGGATTTTACAAATCAGATGAAGATGCTCCATCAGACAAGGTAAATGTATAGATGTATAGATGCTAAAAGGACATAATATAAATTTATTTATTTACCAAAAATATCCAGTTTCCTATATTAATTAATAATTCATAATTTGTAATAATTCACAATTTATCCAGTTGCATATTTTAAAAATGTTTCATGCAGGAAATACTGATTTTTGAATGTGCTTACAGTCATGGTTCGGAAGGGCTTAATGCATTATTAGCATTTTATAGTCTGCACTGTCATTCAAACAGAAGTACAACTGCTCAGCAATTTTTTGCTTCAGCTTGCATTGAAGCTGAACCACTATTGTGAGTGCCTAATGGTGCCACAGTCTGTTAATGCAGCTGTATAATGAGATTATTTAAACAACTCTTCATTTTAGCAAGCAGCTGGCACTTGTTTAACTGCTGGGCTACTGTCTCCCTTGTGGCCACTGTCTTTCTGCTTGTTCTCCAGAGCCTGTTTTATGTAACCATGCTGAGACTACAAGCCATAATCTTGCCAGATACATGCCATACAGTGCACGTGTTACACAACTCTCATTTCAAAGCAAGATTGGCATTAGAGAATAAGAAGACAGTGAAGGAGCTGGAAAAATCACTAGGGAGCAACCTGCAGAAGCGTGTTTTTCATTACTTAAAGAAAGAGTTGGGGGTCTTGTTAAACCTTTGGAGATCATGTGATTTTCAGTTAAATAACACTGAAAGGCTAGGGAAGACATCTGGCCTGAGTGCTGCCGGCGGTGGTGACAAGGTCTGGCAAGGTCACTGTGAGCATTTGTACAAGGAAATTTGGCAGCAGCAGGAGCAGAACAGGTGCAGGCCCCAGGCAGTCGGTGCTAGAGAAGGAAGTTATTCCTGTTCCTGGGCACGAATGTGCTGGAGGAGTCAGCAACAGAGAGACACGGTACTGGGCAGGGGTGATGGGAAGCATATGCAATAGCTGGAGGAACTGCAGTTCTCAATGCTGGTAGAAGAAGCAGCATTTGAAGCACTTGGTGTGGATAATGTCCCAGATTTCTTGAAGGTAGATGATTGGATACATCCATAACTTGACATTGTGTAGTACCGCATGGATGTTCACGCCATGTTTACAATGAAGTAAAACAGGATCAGAGCCTTGTCACTTCACTGCTCTGTGTGGGTACCTGGATTGCTCCTTTTCCACGAGAGTCAGCGAGAGTGTGAGAGATCATACTAAGAAAGTTTTGGCCCATGGTCTCCTTGCAGTTGTTTAGTAAAATTAGTTTATTTAGTAAAAATAATTTGTATCTGGGTTTTACTTGCAGGTTGGGATGTTTAAAATTCATCCTGAAATTCCAGAATCACTGTCCACTGAAACAAGGGCCTTTATTTTGCTTTGTTTTGAACCTGATCCTAGTAAACGTGTTACAGCATCTGATTTGCTCAGAGATTCCTTCCTGAAACAAGTAAACAAGGGCAAGAAAAGCAGAATTGCATTCAAGCCTTCAGGTAAGGAATTATCAGCCAAATCCAAGTCAACATCATTATTAAGTGTTATATAAAAGATTGGAATCATTAAGCACTGTCTTTTAATAAGGATGTTCCTTGTGCCAGGAAAGCAGCAGGAACTCAACTGTTGAAAGTGCCTGTGATTTGTAATTAGACATATTTAAATTTAACAATTCCCACAAAATATGGTGACTTGCTTATTTTGTGTTTTGCTTGCTGAAGTCTCCCAACCCCATTTTTCCTCTCCCCCAAAATAAATGCCTCATTTATGGTAAATTAAAATTAGAAAAATGACATTTGGTGAAGACTTTCCAAAGCAATTCTGCATTCTAGATTCACAACTATATACACTTCAGAGATCTGAGTTTTATAGAGTAGGTGCTTGGCACCTGAAAATGTGGATCTGTTAGGCGTTTGGGTCTACAAGGATCAGCATTTTCAAACTTGCTACGCAACTTGGAAATTTGGCATATAAGTAGCTGTTTTAGCAGGTTGTTTTGTTTTATCTGCCTAGCATGTTCTTCCCCCTCTCAATATATCTGCCACTTTCTCTGTGATAAGATAACAAATCTTAATATAGACCTGCCAAATAAATAATTAGTGTTTCAAGGAACTGTCTGTTCAAATACAAGCAAAGCCACTGGTCTTGCTGCATCTTTCCTCTGTCTGCATACACTGCCAATGCAAATTGAATTGCTTCCCTTTTTGAGCTTTTTCCCCCTCAGCAGGGAACATTTGAAAGAATAGAATTCGAAAGGGAAAAACTAGCGAAGAACATCTAGCCACATTGGTTTCAGCAAGGAAATGGGCATCATCTCTTGACCTGAGGGGCACTGAGAACTGCAATCCCTGCAGTTACACTGGGGTAACAGGGCAGCTCACACTGCTCAGCCGGGGCGCTGGCAGTCAGGAGCTATTGGCAGGCTGTAGCCTTCTGCCCTGCTGCAACAATGCTCTCCTGGGGCCTTTTCAGCCCTTGCCTGAGGATGTGTTCCTGGGAAAATTGCATGGCATTAGAAGGGGTGGAGCTTGCCTTATTAGCTGCCCTGGGAGCAACAGGCTTTTTGTCAAATACTAGGGGAAGAGCAGCTGTCTTCTGCACCCTTTGCTTCTTCCTGCCTTCCTCCTTCCTTCTCTTCTCCCACTCATTTATGAGGTTATGGAGCTCCTTCAGGTGGCCTGAGGATCTGGTGCTGCAGGGTTAAGCATTGGGCTGCAGCAAGAAGCAAGCTGAGTGATGGCCATGGACATGAGCAGACTGGGCAAATGCTATGAAAATGGTCTTACTGGGTGATGGGAGGGAAAGGCAACATGGCTGCAGCCGAGTGTGTGCTTTGCTGTGCCAGAGCCGGGGAAAGCTGTGCTGGCTGTCGCAGACGTCTCCAAGGGGAGTTTGGGGATGTAAGGCAGGTCATGGCCCAGCAGTTGCCACAATCTCAGCTGCAGCAGTTCACTCTGGCTCTCCCTCTACCATTTCCCTCACTGCCAATTTCCTCAGCTTTGCCTCCATCTTTCCATCCTGTCTCTATCCCTTTTTTTTCTTTCCAATAATAAAGGCAGCCCAGAGCAAATCTGAGCCCTTACTCTTGGGACAGCAACTTTCAATTTTTCTGTACTGCTGAGATGCCTTGAACCAGTTGTCACAAGGTGACATATATTGTTTCATTTCTGTGACTGTTTAACCTCAGCCATTTGAACACCAGTCGTGTACCATGGAGTATGTCAGAGCTTTCTGAGCAACTTTTAACTTCTAGCTCTCTTCCTCCCCCACCTCCACATAATTTGTAGTGACAAGCATCAAAAACTTTTGTGATATTTTAGCTCCATGGATGCATGCACTCTCAGGTGACAGATCTGCTTCCTTACCTTTCTTATCACACACTTGCGAACTGGCAGTCAGGATTATAGCAAGCTCTCGGTATCTGGGTTTTTTTTTATTATTTCTTCTTACCTTCAAGATGAATTGGAAAGGGACAAGAGGTTTTCTTCAGGCTAGTGCTAAGGGAAAGAGTCCTTACTGAGGGCAAGGGGACATGTGAGCAAGGCAGATACCTGGGGTGTCGGAGAGGGAGCAAATATATGTCCATTAACAGAGTCAGGCAGAGGTGAGGAGGGCGGGTAGCAGAGTGCTCTCTGCTTAGAGATACGGCTGGTGGAACAGCTGATGGTAACCTATTGGTTTGATTCAGGCTCTTTAAACAGCTGTATATCCAGCTGTACCACTTTGTGAGACCAGCACTGAGGGAGGGAGTGTGTGTATATATCTGTATATGTATGCAAGAGAGGGTAACAAAATGGCATTCTACATGAATATCTAGCTGCTTTGCTGTCTTTGGGCTCAGCAGTTAGCTTGTTCACACCTTTTATGGCTTACGCATACAATGATTTTGAGTTGTATTGCTGCTTTCTATCAACAAGGTTACCTCTCCCTCAACCGTTTTACAAAATGAGGTCTTGGTATCACTGAAGACGATCACGGCTGTTTTAAGCAGGTTGCCCTTTCCTGCCTAGTTCTGTTACATGTTTTACAATGTCTGTTCCTAGATTACAATCGTAATACATCCCTCCCACTGCCGATCCATGGAGAACAGGCTGGCAGTAGCAGCAGTGAGCATGGCTCTGTTTCGCCAGACTCTGATGTACAGCATGACATGTTTTTCGAAAGGCCAAAGAGATCCATTTCAGAGATTCAGACAAAGCATCCCATTTCCCATTTACTAAGGTAAAGCATTTGCTTGTCGCTTGACGCCCATGAGAGATTATGTGGGTTTAATTCATATTATATTTTATCTGAGGGCAATTTTTTCACATAAAGACTATATAAGCAGCTGTGTTAAAAAGCGAGCAAGTTGCATAGGCAAGTTACCAGTTAATTTAAATATTGTCTATATTTAATTAATGAACAATGATTCTTTCTCCTAAGGTTTCCACATATTTATATACTTCCCCCCCCTCAGTGAATAAATGTCAGCCTCTTATTGACTGAGTGGATATGGATTCAGGAATTAGCAGAAGAATTGACCCTTCCATGTACTCATGAAAAAATGTGGGAAAGGGACAGCAGAAAAACAGTTCTCCTGTTCGGAGAGCACAACGCAATACTTTCAAATGAGTATTTTACAGTATGGGGCCAGAAAAAATCCTAATAGTCACCTTGGTTCAGGTTTTTCACCTTTCCTCCCCCAAACTGAACCAGTGTTGGGTAGAGTTAATGCCAGTTTCCTAGCAGGATGAAATCAGCCTTGTGCTTTTGGCTTCAGTGGGGTTTGCGCCAGCTGGGGATCTGAGCCATCTTCTGTCTCAGAATGGGTATTTAACAGTCTGATCAATCTGCTGCTGTAGTTTAACTCACTTTTTAACCCCCAAAGTATCCCTACTTGCTTCTGCCAGTACTGCTGCGTTGCTAATGCTGGGATCTCTCTTGTGCCTGTGGCCCGCTTTCTGACACAGTGTGCCTGATGAGGGCTCGGCCTCGGAGGACAGGAGTGCCTCTCCTTCTATTGAGGATAAAGATTCCGGTCTGTTTCTGCTGCGGAAGGACAGTGAACGCCGAGCGATCCTATATAAAATCCTTAAGGAAGAACAGAATGAAGTTGCTTCCAATTTGCAGGACTGTATTGCACAGGTAATTTCACTTCAGCTTTCCTTTTTCATGTCAAAAGGAAAATGACAAGCCAGGTAGTATTGGTCCTTTTCTGAAAACTAATAAACGAAGGTGCTAGGACTGTTCCTTCTGAATATCTTTAATCTCTGAGACCTGTAGCTGTGTAAGCCATTTGCTGTTGTCTGAATGGATAGCAAACACCACCTTTTGCCTGCTGCTAGGCTCTTGGTTTTTTCTGAGGGGGAGGTTTGGGGCATTTGACGTGGGGTTGAGGAGCTGAGGTTGGTGGGTTGGGTGGTTTTGATGTTGTGTTTTGTTTTGGCTTTTAAGGACATGGAAATGGAACACCAGGTAGTAATAGGTATGAATTGATTTAAGGATAGAGAACTGATTAACAATTTTAAATTCCAAGCATTTGTAAACTAGGTGCCAAGAACATAGTATGTGAATGATAAAAAAATATAAGGTAGATTTCTGTAGAGGAATTGGCTGAGTGGGAAAGTTTAGTGACTATATAGAGGAGCAAGAAAAGTCCAGGTGTTCAGTTAACCTGTAGCCAAACGATGCCACGCACCAGTAACAGAGTTGATTGCTTAGCTTTCTCTCCTTAATGTCTGCTTCTAATATGCCACTGACATTATCCAGTCTTATCAAAGCTATGTTTTTCACCTGGACTGCATTTACATAAAGGAGAGCCTGCTGACTCTTGTGATGTCCCCAGCCAGCCATTGGTCTTGGTGCAGACACTTACAGCACGGCTGGCGGGGGCTCTCCTGCTCCTGGGGCAGGCTGGCTCCACACCGCGCATGCTCCCCCATGGCTCACCTGCCTTGCAAACTGCCTCACGGTGCAGATCGGCTCGCCCCAGACCTGGGGGCTCTTGTAAAGCTCCTGGGACCTTTACAGGCCCAAGAGAAAGACCCACAAACTCAGGCTGGGGAAGCAATTGGGGTAAATTTCCGCTCTGAGCTTAAACTGTAAAATAGCTTATAGCCTTACGGAGGACTAAAATTCGTATGTGAGATCTTGGTCAGAAATAACCAAGGCTGTAAATATTTTCCAGGATAAAGAAGGATTATTTAGTAACAGCAAGTCCTACCTTAGTCTCCAGCTGTTTTGCAGCACTGCTGTAATCATCTTTTTTTTCCATAATTTCTGTAATACTTCTCCCTTTACCTTTTAATTATACAGCTTGTTGTTCTTACAGACGCTTGGATGGCTTTAACTGTAGGGGTTACGGACTGCAAATCATAGAATGAGCACTCAGTCCTATCACTGTGTAATCTTAGACCTTTTTCTGACTTATGATGAATGTGTATATAAACATATTTTTTTGCCTAAGGAAATCAAATGTCAGCATAATTAGATATAAGTCCAGATTCAGTTTATTGAAAGGATAGCAGCTAAAAAATTTGGGTCTCTTACTGACTCACTCTGTTCTTTTTCCGGAGGAGAGCTGCCCCCTGCAGTACATTGCAGAAATGGGTAGATATTATCTGGAACCTCTTCCCTTTGTGAGAGCTACAGTGGCAGCAGACTTGATTTATTTTTCAGAAAACAGGAATTACTATTAAACAAATTCTAGTTAGAAACAGGTAGAAAATGAAGGCTTTGCAGAAACAAAAGTTCTGTGATTTCTGTGCATCAGTGTGAAATATACATGGGTAAAGCTATAAATTGTAACCCTAAAAATACTAATGCTACTAATTAGATGTTTAATGACTCTGGGATTTACTTGATGTACATTTATTATCTTTTCTCCAGAGCTCTGAAGAACTGCAACTTTCAGTGGCCCACATCAAGCAAATTATTGGTATTTTAAGGGACTTCATACGCTCTCCTGAGCAGAGAGTGATGGCTTCTACGATATCCAAGTTGAAAATGGATTTGGACTTTGACAGCACTTCCATCAATCAGATTCATCTGGTGCTGTTTGGATTTCAGGATGCGGTGAGTCCCTCGCATAGCGCAGTGGGAGAGGAATTATTCCTGGACAGAGCTCACCCCAAGGGTTTGCAGCTTCCCTGCTCTTCCTCACTCCTCTTCCTCCTTGTACTGTAGAGGGGCTTGAATGTCACAGTCTGAGTACGGTTTGAAAGCTCTACCCTGAAACTGTCAAATTTGTTCTTTAGACTTTCAAAGGTGGGAGGGTTTTAGTGACTCATGCAGTTGATACTTTATAAAACTTCATCCGACTATTGAAAAACAAGGTTCTCTTTCCTAAGGTGTAAGCAAATGTTTTTTGCTGCTACTCTAACTTGCTTATTTTTTTATAGGTGAACAAAGTATTAAGAAATCATTTAATAAGGCCCCACTGGATGTTTGCGATGGATAACATAATTCGCCGTGCAGTCCAAGCAGCAGTTACTATCCTTATTCCAGGTAAATCAAAGCAGCTGAAAATAATCTTTTAAACAGCAACAAAAAAAGGCTGATCGCATATCAAAGAGTTATAGCAAATGGAACAGTTTAGATGTTTAATCTGTCAGCATGCCATTAACTGCATCCCATGTGCCACTACATCAAAGGCACAGGGTCAGAATGTTGTACTGAAAGAAGTGTTGATCTGGAGGATTAATGCTGTACTTGCAGTACAAAAGCACATAATGAGGAGATAACCAGTGGTTCTGCACCACCAGTGCGGTCCAACCATGGAAAAAAAGGGCAAATTAAATTCAGTTTGAGCTGGAGCTTTTCTAGTAAGAAAGAAAATGACTCTGTATGACATTTTAATGACAACCAAGGTGGGTAACGCCGCATGGGTCTGCTTACGTGTTCTGAAAAATGATGACTGAGCTGTGGAACAGATGCAGAGAAGGGAGTGCATTAATATGAGGAGGAGTATGATTTTGGTCTACAGATGGATAGTAGGAAAAATTACCACCACTAAGGAGGACAAATTACTGAGAGCTGTCTAGGAATAAGTCTAAGTTGGAAATTTGCAAGTACTTTTGTAACTCTCTGAAGTGCTGAGCACCCCTTCTAGTATGAGAATGTTCTGAGCACACTTAGTGCTGGTGAGCCCTTTCAGTCCGAAGTTGCTATAGCTTTGAAGTCAAATCGGCCAAATTTTTTAGGACTTCATTTGTAGGAGAAAAATGCCAGCTATTCTTTGATGGGAAGGGTGGCCACCTGTAGCAAGTTCTGAGAGAACCGAGGTTAGAAAAGCTACCTGGAGAAGAGGAAGGCTCTGTAAACTTTTTGGTCCAGGGCATTAGGGAAAAACAACTTTTTTTTTTTATTTTTTTTAAAAAAAACCCCAAAACTCAAGCTCTCAAGGGTTTCTCATTAATTATTAACTATCTTATAATTCGTTTAATCACAAATGTATTTGTCATCTCTAGAGCTGTAATCTACAGCTACCTACCTCTACTGATATGCCACAACTAAGCTACTAGAGTGCCACGTGTTTCAGAATTGATGCCAGAGAATCTGTGTCCCAGCTCACAGAAGGCTTTGCTACTCCCCTGCTCAGTATTGTACAACAGCACATCGTGCAAACAGTTCCCTTCCTCAGCTGACACTCCCCCACCTGCAGGAATAAAGAATGAACTGTAGTACCTCTGAAGACAGACTTGTCCAAAACCATTCTTGTTCTTACGCTGTTTCATTTTACCAGAGCTTCGAGCTCACTTTGAGCCAGCATCAGAAACTGAAGGTGGGGACAAGGACGGTGATGAAGCTGAGGACAGTTACCAGCCCACTGAACAAAACGGGGCTGAGGATCCCGCCATCACATCAGGAGTCAGCACCCTTAGTTCTGTGGTGTCACATGAGGCTCAGCAGCAGCTTAGCCTGGAGTTGGGCAGACTTAAACAAGAGACCTTAAGGTAACCCTCCTCTAACCACTGTGGATTTATTTTCAGGCAGTCTTTGAAAAGCTCTCAGACATTGCTTTCTGCAGTGACATGAACATACATAACATACATACTGCTCACCTGGTGTAACTGCCTTGTGATAAAGCAGACCTTCCAGGAACACAAATGGATTCAGAATACGCTGGTGACACTGGTATGACAACTCAACAGCCTTCAGTACAACTTCTGTTTCTGTGTAATTAATTTTTTAATTGCAGAATGTCATGTTGGATTTCTACTGTTACATAATTAGGCTTGTGCAACGGTGCCGGTTTCCTTTCTACTTCCTTGGCTCCTTGGATTCCACCTGACCCAGTGGCAGTGACCTCCAAGCTGTTCCTGCAAGGAAAGGCCAGAGCAGCTCTGTCCTGGCCCGCTGGACAGGCTGCCCACTAATTAGCACAAGCAGAGCTCGGCAGAGCCCCTGTCCTATTTCTCATGGGTTACACTTGTAGGTGGCTGCTGCCAGAGTGTTAACACCTGAAGGTCCCATTTTTCTTTATGGATGTGATATAAAACTGTGATCAGAAAGTCCCTGGTAAAACATCAGTGTTACACTGTTGAGCAGCAAATGACAGCATAAAGGCAGCAACTCTGCCCACCGAGGCTGCAAAACAATAGCAACACAATTTACGAGCTATTTACTAAATTCTGCAAAGATGAAAGCCTTAAAATGCCACCACCAAGCTGTGTCTCAGACAACCAAAATGAAATCTCTAAGCCATAAAATATGTTGCTTAAGACAGTATCTGTCAAGTGTCGCTGTCCTTTGGCAGTCATTAAAAATGGTATTTTCTTCAGCTAGACTAAGTCTCAGTATGGTTGTGTTTGACCTCTCATATGCTGACAGGCTTTTGGAAAACCTCGTGCAGAAGGAGAAAGAGTATCAGACCCTCTTACGACAATCTTTGGAGCAAAAAACCCAGGAATTACGCTTGCTTCGATTAAAACTTAAACCCGAAGGTATGAGGAAATACTGCATGCTTCGACAGTTGCACACAAATACATTAGATCATGTGCTTGTTTAAAGCCTAAAAGACAGTCTATTTTAAGCTGCAGTAGTCTGAAAACCACCACTTCTGTCCTAGTTTTGAGGTGTACTAACCTATACTTTTGTTTTCTGTTAGACTCCCAATGGTCTGCAGCAACTTTTACAGAGAATGCAGACCCTGAGCTCATGAACTGGCTGAAACAACAAGGAGCAGACTTGGATGCCATTAAGAGGGTAAAAAAAAAAGGAAATTAAAATGAAAAAAAATCACCTTTTAAAAAAAGGTCATTGTAGTCATAATTTGCACTTTGGTTTCAAAGAAGGAATATTAATTTAGGAATAAATTTGCCTTTTAGTTTGCTGAAGAAGATTATACACTAAGTGCTGTCCTTAATGATATCACCAAAGATGATTTGCGGTATCTTCAACTGCGGTGAGAAAGTACTTCTTAGTTCATTGTTAAGTGCTTAATTAAAGTAGTTTGTTAAAAAAAAAAAAAACTACAACCTTTTTTAGAAGTTAGGTTATTCACATAGGTCAGTGATAGTTCAATGGCAACTACTGTGAATTTCATCTCTGATTTTCTGTTAAAAGTTTTTCATATCTTAACTGACGCAGCGTAACAACCACACCCTAGGGTGCTTCAAGCCATCTAAGTTCTGGCATTTATCAAGGTTGGGAGCTATTTCTGCACCATTCAGGATGACATAATCATATGGAAAATAGGTATAAAGAACTTATTCTTCCTACCCATTGATTCAAGTCCTTTCATCATCATTCTGTTAACCCCTGGCTGACCTGGGAGAAGTTGTTTTAGCCATAACCTTAAAGAAGTGTAGTCTTTTCTAGGTAGTCGTAACTGGTATAACCATGGGATTTCTAGATTTTCCTTCTTGCTCACTTGAAAGTAATGAAGATGTTGGAGTTTTCCCTAACTGTACTCCATTCTTCTTCATACAGAGGTGGTCTTCTCTGCAGAATTTGGAATGCAATCTTAAACCACCGACAAACATCTGGTAAGACCTCAGTGCAGAAGATTAATGCTTCAGACGGAGAATGTGTAACGGTAATAAACAAATGAAAGATACATTCCTAACACTTAAATTATTAGCTGTACATATGTATGTATAGTGGCTTTGCAGGTTTTGCACAATTACATAGCTTGTTTGACCATCAGTGTAATACAAAGTGAATAGTAACAGCTTTTAAGTCGGTGTCAATGCACTAAAATTATTTATGAAAGAGTAATGCAGAAGTCAAACGCCTGTCATCAATGTAATGTGAAGCATCAGCTGAGAAAACAAATCTTTTCTGCAAAACAGGTACCACACACCTGAATTGGCTTTAGCATTGTGACAACTGTGAACTTAAAATGTGTTACACTTCCGCTGGCTGATGGTTTGAGCAGGGAGGGCATGTGCTAGAGCATATGTCACCCCGTCATAGATGAATGTATATAGCTTTTTGTATTAAAGCTACTCTCACTGAACTACTAAGAAAAGCCTGATGTGATGTTTTCATTTAGTAACTTTTCTGCAGCAAAAACATAGCACATAAATGACTTTTTTGATTTTTTTTTGGGGGGGGGGGGGGGGGGGAAAGGAAATGTTTCAGCAAGAAATGAAGCAAACAGACCACCAGATAAATGTTGTTAAAGTTTAATTTTTTTTTTACACTGTACATAACACATACAGCAATCTGAAGAAAAGTCAGTAAAGCAAATATATAGCAATTTAAATAAACCACTGCTTTCTCTTAATTTAGCTCCTTCTGAAACAACATTTAGTGTGTTTAAGAAAACCCATACTGAGACAGATTTCCCTACACACTTCCTCTTTTGAAAGAGCTTTTAAATAAGCTTAAGGTTTGTTTCTGAGTCATTATAGTTCCTGTAAATGCATTCACTTATTCTTATGAATAAGTCATGCCAACAAAAAAAGGCCTTTAGCTGACAGACTTGTACTTTATCCACTGGTTTGGGCCACGCACCTCAAAGGGTGGCTCATTGAAGTAGATGTGGTTACCTAGTTCTTCCAATGGTGGCTCTGGGTCAGTGGTAGCAAACTGAGCGGCTTCCTCGATCTCCTTCCTTACTGCCACATCAATTTCCTAAACCAAAACCAGATACTTATTATAAGAGAGCTCAGAAAAAGCAACATAATTTAGAATTCAAACACAATGATAAAGTATTGGTCAGAATTAGTGTTAACACTGTCTATAAATATACATTTGATACTGTTTCCCACAGCATTCTCGAGGAGAAACTGGCCGCTCATGGCTTGGATGGGTGTACTTCACTGGGTAAAAAGCCGGCTGGATGGCCAGGCCCAAAGAGTGACGGTGAAACGAGTTAAATCCAGTTGGCGGCCAGTCACAAGTAGTGTTCCCCAGGGCTCAGTACTGGGGCCTGTTCTCTTTAATATCTTTATCAATGACCTGGACGAGGGGATCGAGTACACCTCAGTAAGTTTGCAGACAACACTAAGTGAGGCAGGCGTGTGAATCTGCTTGAGGGTAGGATGGCTCTGCAGAAGGATCTGGATAGGCTGGATCCATGGGCCGAGGCCAGTGGTGGGAGGTTCAACAAGGCCCAATGCCGGGTCCTGCACTTGGGTCACAACAACCCCAGGCAGCGCTACAGGCTTGGGGCGGAGTGGCTGGAAAGCTGCCTGGCAGAAAAGGACCTGGGGGTGTTAGTTGACAGCTGGCTGAATATGAGCTGGTGGTGTGCCCAGGTGGCCAAGCAGGCCAACAGCATCCTGGCCTGTATCAGGAATAGTGTGGCCAGCAGGACTAGGGAAGTAATTGTCCCCCTGTACTCAGCACTGGTGAGGCCACACCTCAAATACTGTGTTCAGTTTTGGGCCTCTCACTACAAGAAGGACATTGAGGTGCTGAACCGTGTCTAGAAAAGAGCAACAAAGCTGGTGAGGGGTCTGGAGCACAAGTCTTATGAGGAACGACTGAGGGAACTGGGGTTGTTTAGCCTGGAGAAAAGGAGGCTGAGGGGAGACCTTATCACTCTCTACAACTACCTGAAAGGTAGGTTGCAGAGAGGTGGGGGGTTGACTTCTTCTCCCAAGTAACAAGCGATAGGACAAGAAGAAATGACCTCAAGTTATGCCAGGGGAGGTTTAGATCAGATATCAGGAAAAAAATTCTCCAAAGAAAGGGTTGTCAAGCACTGGAACAGGCTGCCGAACGAAGTGGTGGAGTCACCATCCCTGGAGGTATTTAAAAGTCATGGTGCTGAGGGACATGGTTTAGTGGTGGTTTTGGCAGTGTTAGGTTAATGGTTGGACTAGATGATCTTAAAGGTCCCTTCCAACCTAGACAATTCTATGATTAAAAACCTGTGAAAACTTCCTTCCTACTGAACTGCAGCATTTGTCCCTTTTGGGTAGTACAGGTAACTTACTGCCAGAGGAACATGACCCCACCGAGCCTTTATATTTTTAGTTCTGATTCTGCAAACCTCTGAGAGTGTCAGAGTCAATTTTTTTAAAACAGACTCAATGAAAGTATTTACAACATTTGCTTAGAGGGTTCCTGGCTCCTTCACTAGGATTTTTCACTAGCAATAATTTCCCTTTCAGAGACTTACCCCCTTCCTAGGTAGTCAAGAAGGCCTGGGTAATTTTGATTTCTAATATATGACAAGAGCCATATTTGAAACACTAACACCACCCCCCCCAAGCTTTGCACTGCTGAGTTATACTCAGTGCCCATAAGCAAAGCATCTTTCCAGCAAAGTGCAACTTCATTAGTTGGTCTGCAACAAAAATTCACCAATAAAAGTGATGTTGAAACAAACTTTAAAGAACTTCAAAGAAAAGTGATGCTCACTGCCCTATGATGTGCTTTTCAGAGATCATTAGTGTGTGAATGCTCAAAAACTTGCTTAAATAGCAACTAAAAGCCATACCTTTAATTCTTCAATGCTAGCAAGGTTTGTGTTGACCATTCTGTCCTTCAGCAAAGTTATGGGATCACTTTTGCTTCTCACTTCTTGAATTTCTTCTCTAGTACGGTAGCTAGGAGCAAGACAAGCAAAGACATGAACTTCTTAAGTGGTATCCTTGAACAGAGGTGAGGTTCCAGACACAGCTCACTTCTTTTAGAAAAAGGTGTGACCCAAGAGTTGTCAGGAATGCAATGACAATACAGCAGCATTCATCATGCAAAGGGTGGCACAGCTACGTCTACAACACTTCTTAGATCCGTAAGCAGCAACAGAGCTGAAATAGCTCCAGAGTCGAGTATAACGGAGGCAGGGAAAGGGGAGCAATCCCAGCCTGAGACAGTTACTGCAAGGGGCCGTATTTCCTCCTTCCCATCTCCCCTAAGGCAGGGCTAAATGACTTCACTACAAGTTCCCATACCTCTACTTCATGTAGGTCTATTCATATTTGTCAGCTGGCACAATGCCTGAGTCTTATCGGCAACTGTGTATTTGTATTTTTAGGAAGTGTTCCACTTGATGGGAATAATTTGGACTGTCCAGTCATTTTAGCTTACAGGATTTTTAAATATGCTAAAAACCCTGGAAAAGCATGCTACTTTTCAGTCAAAGCTTAATTAGAACACACCATACAGACACACTGAAAACAGAATTCATCAATAGAAAGTACAGGAGTTTACCTGACTTTGTGCTTGTTCTAAAAATAAATCTCTTGATACTACAAGTAAAACAAGTAAGCTATGTAGCCACGGATTATCAATTGAGCAATGAGATGAGTGATCAGACTGCTCATAGCAATTTCATCATAACCTTTATATGCACTTCACGATGGATTTAAACATTGAATCCAAGAGTTTCAGAATTTTGACCATCAATACTTACTTGTTTTCACTGAATGCCAAGAAAGAATGTCACAGTACCTTATTCCAGGGTCACTCATACTGTGGCCGTGATAACGGTATGTCTGTAACTCCATCAGAATAGGACCCTTAAAAAGAAAAAAAGCGTTACCACCTTGAGTGACCAATTTGTTGTTGTAGCAGCAAGTATTTGCTATAGGTGAATTGCACCAGTGATGAATGATTTTAATTCAATATTTTTTTCTCAGTTTAATTTACATAACATTATCAGAAGTAGTAAAATAAAACTTAACTCTTTTCAAATGAAAGCTGATGTTGATATTGATAGCATTTATTATCATGTTCTTATTGAGCAGCATTAAACAATTTCTTCCCTTCCAATGTCATTCCACCATTACTTAGACTATTTCAAATTGCCTGTTGTTTCGCTGCAAGATTATAACACACAGAACCTTATTGTTCTGTAGGCACTTTTTTGTATGTTGTATATATGTTCCCAGTGCAAACATTTCACCAAATATTAAAAATCTCCAGAACCAGTGTATCATTCTTGGGTTACAGACACTAATGATGACTCACAAAACTTTTACTTCACTGTCCATTTGTTATAAATGATTACTGCTTTCCTTGATGCGTCCCCTAATTAGTCTCTTGCCCAAGGACACAACTGCCTGACAGTCAGAACACCTTTCACAACAGAATTTAACTGGGGTAGAAATAGGGAAAAGGCTGACAGAGTATCAGGATATATGTATTTTTTTTAAACAAAATATGATTGGTTAATAGCAATTGCATGTTAATAAATTCTGACAATATTAAAGAACCACTCAAATAGTTACAGGTTCGATACTGTGGAGAAAACAGGAATTAAAAGGTCAAATAAAGTCTCCACAGTGACTGGAGAAAATGGGCTATGTGAAGACCTTTTTATGCAGCAATAATCTGGCTAAGAATTTCACTTATGGAAAAGGAATGATGATTACAGACTTACTTTTCCAGCTCTACAGTACTCGGTTGCAAACTTTGCTGCTTCTCGAACACAGAGAACATCCATGCCATCCACCTGATAAAACAGAAACTCTTAAGTTGAGGCAAAAAAATGGCAAACCCCCAAACTTCCAATTTCAGTACTTCCACAAGTGCAATAGGAATTCAGTTTCAAATTTTCCTATGTTTAAAAAAAAAAATTGTAAATATATTTGTAAATAAAAGAAATACATACATATGTATGTATTGTGCAGGTGTGTGGATGCACATCCCCCCTGCTTCCACCCCCGCCATCCTCAAGAAAATCTGGGTTTGTCCTCACCCTGAGCCCTGGAATGAAGTCTCCTCTTTTGTAGTAGTCAGTACTGGCTGCAGCTCTCTCAACCGAAGTTCCCATTCCATATCGATTGTTCTCACAGATGAAAATACAAGGCAGCTTCCATAAGGCAGCCATATTGTATGTTTCAAATATCTGGCCCTGAAAGAAAAAGAGCAAGTTACATCTAGGCGGGGAGCTCAGCCTTCAAGCATTAGGCTCTACTGAACATCATTCCATTGCAGAGGTCTCGCTCAGAGAAATTTTAATACTGAAAATGATCGGAAACCAGTGACTTGCGGCAGCTCAGCCGGAATTAGAGAAGGTATGCTATATAAGGTAACTTTCATCTCAACTAATAATTTATAGAGCTTAATTTTTAAACCTATTTCACTATCTGTAGTAGGGTAGCACAAAACCTTCAAACTCAACTGAAGTATTTCAGCTACAGTCATAAAATCTTCACAATTGATGAGTCTGACAGGATGCTGCTACAGCAAAGTCAAAGAAGAGTTCAACCACGGTGACTGCATCACCCTTGCTACTCTAAGTCAAAGACAGGGAAAACCAAGAACTGAGCTCTTCACCTGTGTTTTGAAAGTGGTAAATTGTATCAGCGGTACACACTAAACCACCATTTTCTTATCTGGCTTAATGTCTCTGCTGATAACATGAAAAGACTGGATGGAATGTCAATACTAAGTGGCTCTGCAAAACGCTCTCTCCTCTCCTCTGTCTTCAGAAATCTAAGTTACATGTTTCTCCCTATTCAGCAGCATTATCATCTTCACTGCTGTCGTTCAGAGCTCCCCTTACAGCACAGAGACTTCAGGGTGTCACACGTAGGTAAGCCACGCACAACTGCAAAGAGGGTAACAAGAGTAACTGGAAACCCCTCCTCCCATGACTTCTGCAGTGTTCAAATAATTAACCATTAGCCCCACTCCCTCCCTTAGTACCTAGAGCGCTCCAGGAGGGAAGGAGCTGAGCAGCTTTCCCTCTGCTCCAGCAACAAGGGCAAAGTTCAAAATGCAGATGGGGAAGGACAAAGATAGATCCAAAACACAACAAAAAAAATCCAAGCACACGCTACATTCCTGATATATAAAGAGCATCTAGCAATTAACTTCTTAACTGTTCATCTGAACCACCCCTCTGAAGACTATACAGTACCTGAAACATATCCCCACTCAAATGCCTAAGACAACACAAATAAGATGTGCCAGTGTCCCAAATTTGCAAGATGCCCCAGCCACCCATGTGAAGTTGGTCTCAGTGAACAGCACTTCACAACAAAAGCCCTAAGAAAAACTGCAGTGGGCTGTAGGACAGAGGGTGTACACTGCCTTCTCTCTCCCCAGGATTGCTTTTTCACTATCAGTGGACTCCTTTGCTAAAGCATCATTGCAGCAGAAAGCCCAACACAACAATCTCAGCATAAGCTCCAAGTCAGACATTGCCTGGGTTGCAGGTACTACACCAACAGGGTGAAAGGTACTCTCCCACCACCCTGTGGAAAGGCAGAGCTCACGCTTCACAGGAGGGAAATTTACCCATAGTCACAGAGCCACATCAGATAAAGCTCATTTACCTGATTGGCTGCACCATCTCCATATAACGTCAGACAGACTTCATTTTTACCGAAGTATTTACAGGCCAGTGCAATCCCAGCTCCAAGAGGAACCTATCACGGAGTACAGGACAAACCAAAATTTTAGAACAACGTTTAGAGGAGCTGGAGACAGGCAGGTTGTGAACAGTAAAGAGACATTTACACTGTTAGAGATCTGCTTAACAAACAAGTTGTTACCAACCCCCTTCCATTTGTTGCAATCTGTATTACAGCCAAAATATAAAATATATTCTCAATTAGATTCATTTTTGCTACAGTTCACAAAACTGTGAGCAAACCAGAATAAAGACATAATAGATTTAATAGCTGCAGAGCAATGGTATCTGCATACAAGCTCACACCACGAAAACTGAGAGGAAATACTAACACAGGACATGAGCCAAATTCGACTCGTGCTTTAAAGTGGAAGTCATGTACATACCTGAGCACCAACAATACCATTGCCACCATAGAAGTTTTTGGTATACATATGCATTGATCCTCCTTTTCCCTTCACACATCCTCCTTTTCGACCTGAAACACGAATAACAAGCAATTTATTTTTTCTCAGGAAAAATACTATATGAATGGGAACACCTAATTCAATTCCTAAAGGTAGTAACACTAAGACCATGTTGTTGTCATTAGATCTATATGCAGTTAAGACATAATGGCCTCTCCCCAAAGAGTTTACAGTTAAATATATCACAAAACAAATAAAAGAAGGGAAGGAAAAAGAGAATGATAATGAAAACATAATTCAGGAAATGCAGAATGAGATTAAGAAGAAATTTTAAAACCAATCAAGAAGTTTCAGTGTTCTACTATACAAAAGCACTTTCTGGTAAGTATGGGTTGGATTTTTTTTTTTAATAGCCAACATGATCTGTATTTCTCATATATGTAATCTGTAAGAAGTATATACAATCCTTATTACTTTTGGCTTCTGCAAGAAAGATATGAAAACTGTTCCACAATAGTTACAATAATCTACACTTGTCTTTTCTGTGACAATAACCAGAAGTAAAAATTACACATAGGACATTAAAAATACCCAACCCCAACCCAACCAACAACTCCCCACCCTGCCCCAGGATAAACATCAAAAAGTCACCTAGCCCAGCATTATTCAAGCTGCAGTTTGAGGATAATTGGTGGTTCGTGAAGCATTACAACAAACCCTATTTAAATGAGCTGATCTACAAACACAGAACTTCTCATCAGCCCACCCCATTTCTTATTCTAATCTGTCTTGTTAGTAGCCACAGAGGCTTCTATTTTATTTCTAATAAGCACAGCTTGCTTGGTTGGGTTTTTTGCCTCAGCCATGGTGTTTATTTTGAAGTTGAATGCTGGATCTCTTTCTGGAATTTGTACTTCTTTCTTATTTATTAGGGAATCATTTTTATTATTGGTCTTTCTCATACCTTTCATATGCTTATGAATTGGTTTTGTGTGAGCTTTTATGGATTCTGCCAGCTAGGGCCAAAGCAAAAAAAAAAAAAGATTGTCTAATTTTAATCAAAAAACTATTTTTCTTAAATATGTGTAACTAAACTTCAGTAATCTCCCTCCACTTTTTGTACAATCCTTTCTTGTATTTTAGCTACAAACACCTGACTGACCAATGTCACTTTTTGCCATACTTTCTACTTTTCTTAGACCCTATTGTGAATAACCATCTCTCCTTTCTGCAAAATCTTAGATCTGCCTAGATGACCATTTAATATTCTTGTTACAGTCAAATTTTCCCAAACCATTCAGTTTACCATTACACGCAGTGTTTACCAGTCTGCCTAAGACGTCGGCAGTATAATTCTGAAAATCCACAGCTATCTCCTAGGAAGTTTAATGCTCTGTCCTATTGAGAACAAATGCCCACCACCAGCAAGTTCCATTTAAACAAGCTGCTGCAGCAGAACAAATACAGCATATGGTATCAAGAAAAATTTTCTGAATTCGTGCTTTAGAAGTACCAGCACTTAAATATTCCTTATGACTTACGTTTTGTAGTAAAAAGTGGTTGCATCACAAAATTGATTTATTCTGCTACGTCACTAAACTGCTTCTGAAGCCCTAGTATATTTTGTGCATCCACATTACTCTAAATTTGAATAAAACATTCTGACGCAAGTACAGCAGCATGCAAATCCTCATTTTACTTAGCACAAACCTGTAAGTTCAGCGAGAATTTCTCGAACAGGCACTCCTCGTGCATAGGTAAAGCCATGAGCTCTGTAAGCTGTTATCACATGGTCTGTAGGCTTTATGGCAGCTTCAAGCCCTACACAGCAAGCCTCCTGTTACAAAGGAAAAGTAAGCTTAGCAATGAAGAAAAGCACACAACTTCTACAGTCAGTGGTGTGGCAAGGGCTACCTATGATCCCCCACGCATCAAATATCAGCAGAAAACAGGAGGAGCACAGGTACAGGAGACTGCCTCAAATCTCAAGGGGTTGCTGACCTGGAGCTACAACAGCCTGGGGCTCTAAATTCCAACCTGACTGTGACTAACAAAAGCAGACAGAAGGGGAACTAGAAGCTGCAGAGAGTTCTGCAGACTTTTGCTACACACATCTCCCAAATGAAGCATCTAAACAACTGCAATTCAAAAATGGCAGAGGGTAATGGACAGACAGCAAAGTTTCACTAAATTCAGGAAGTTCATTCTCCTGGCTATTACTTTTTAGTTGGCACATGATCTATGAGACACTGGAATAAAAGCCATCAATGAAGCTTGAGGAGGAGGATGTGGGCCTCCAAGTGTGTTGAATTTAATATGCTGCAGTTGCTCACTGCTCACATTCAGCTGATCTTCAGCTGCACCTTGTCTTCTCTCTCTTCCTATTGCTGTCCCAAGATCTCAGGGATACCCTTGTGGGCCAAGACATTGTTTTTAAAGAAATAATGAACTAAATCATGGACCCAGCTACAACTTCAGACACTGTACATAGATACTCAGTTCTAGATTTACTCTCCACTCTATTCAAATCCCTACATTAAGTAAGGTAAGACAATATAAAACCTCTTGGAAAAAAAATTCTCACCTGACCATCATATAAGTGGCAGAAGCCACGGATAATCTTCTGCTTGTACAGCTGGTCAGACTTCAGCTCCATGCGTCGTATGGTCTGCATTGTCTTGTAGTAATGGAGCCCCTCTTCTCGAGTCATCACTGCTGTGGTACTAGGGCCTTCTTCCAGGCGATGGAGGTCACATTGCTGCAAAGTTGAACAAGTAGTCATTTCTTGAAAGTAATTCATCCTATTTATGAATATCTCAAATTTTTTTTTTACGATGTGCCATTTTAAAATTCAGATTTTAACATCTTTAAAAAAAAAAAGAGATCCAGCAAAACCCAAACCTAAATTTGTAAGACAAAATAACTGTAAAGTTTGTGCACTATTTCCAAATTCAGGGAAATAAAAGCTTTACTTTTAATAACAACAGATTTCCACTCATTAAATGAAACCCTGTAGTTCCTACTAGCAGTAGATGAACTAGGGTCCTCACAAAATATTGGAAAAGCACATTTCAATGGTTGTTGCAGGCCAAATACTTGGTAAGAGCTACAGAGGCTTAGTGAAGAGACAAGAAAGGTGGAGAGTTTCCTTTGTGAAACAGTTTGCAAGATCTGGTGCTAAGACTGGACCTCACCTCTCCTACCTCCACTTCTAACAAGCAGCAGTAAACCACTGCTGCACCAGCTACCCCGCCAGTCAAACCACCCTGTGTACAGCACAACTTCATCCCCAAACCATGGGGTCTACTGAGGGAGGACTGATTTTAGGCATCCATACAAAATAAACAAATAAAATTAAAAGTAAAATAATAATAATAAAAATTAAAATCATTCAATTTCAGTGGAACAGACCAAACAAATGACTCTGTCAGTGCAGATTACATGGCCAAAATACTGCTATACAGGTTAAAGACAGTTTATATTAAAGCAAAAGTCTCTCCAGAGCAAATCCACTGACACCTAGATGAATTGGATATAACACATGGGCACAATAGTCTTAGGACAGCTCTGCTTCAGAGTTCACATAACAATAGAAACTTTGCAGTCTTGTAATCAACAGAGGACTGAACATTGAACCCGATATCTACTCAGAAATGACTTTTCATATAAACATATTTTCCCTCCCTTCCACCTGTGAAACAATTTTAATACTTCACAGGCACGGACAAACAGGGAGCAGGTAGAAAGAAAACCAAATAATTTCTTTCAGATTGTCTTTTATCAATTCCTGAATGAAAAGCCAGCACAAAAGCTACAGTCAATAGAAGCATCGCTTTTTCCTAAGACAGTGAAAAGCTGACAGAATATAACACATTTTATGAGCAACACCAAGTCAATTATTAAAAGGATGCCGTATTTTTTCCTCCAAAATCCATACGGACCTCAATCAACTGCACATCTGGGATACAGCACCCATGACTCTATAAACAAAAGGGAGACAGAAAGAAGGGTAGGCAGCAAACACCAGCTATTTTTTTTCTAAAAAAAATTAAGGCAACATTAATACTCTTCCATTAGAACAGAAAAGGTTCTTTAGATCCTTTATGATTCCATTCTCACAGTTGCATTGCAGTATCACAGCTGTAAAAAATGACAACTTCACATTCTTAAGAAACAAGTAATGTTACTACATACTGCCAAGGACAGTACTTCCAGTTGCATTTAGAAACCAGGCCAGATAATGAGGGGTTTGGTTCTGGAATTCAGTATGTTTATAATTGAAAAGATAAGGCAGCAAGTCCATCATGTAACGATCTACAACAAGCGTTTACACAGAATGCCAGTATTAAGTGTTAAGCTTTACCTTAATTTCAAATGTAGCTTCGCTTGCAAAGTCTGCATAGTTACGTGACGCTACCATCACTCGGGATGCCTTAAGAAAAAAAAAAAGAAAAAAACAAAAGATGAGCAATATTTAAATATAATTATCAAGCAAAAGTAGGTGAATTCTCAAATAATTTCTAACAGTATTCCCAAATTGAATTTGTGAATTAAACTCACCAGTGGCACCAAGGGCAAGTCCTGCCTGACCAACCTAGTGGCCTTCTATGATGGAGTACCTACATCAGTGGACAAGGGAAGAGCTACGGCTGTTGTCTATCTGCACTTCTGTACGGCCTTTGACACAGTCCCCCACAACATACTTCTCTCTAAATCAGAGAGGTACGGATTTGATGGGTGGACTGTTCAGTGGATGAGGAATTGGTTGGATGGTCACATCCAGAGGGTAGTGGTCAATGGCTAAATGTCCAGATGGAGATCGGTGACAAGTGGTGTCCCTCTGGGATCTGTATTTGGACCAGTACTGTTTAATATCTTTATCAATGACATAGTCAGTGGGATTGAGTGCACCTTCAGCAAGTTTGTGGGCAACACCAAGCTGAGTGGTGTGGCTGACACACTTGAGGAATAGGATGCCATCCAGAGGGACCTGGCCAAGCTCAAGAAGCGGCCCCATGTGAACTTCATGAGGTTCTACATGGCCAAGTGTGGGGTCCTGCACCTGGGTCAGCACAACCCCCAGTATCAATACAGGCTGGGGGATGAAGGGATTGAGAGCAGCCCTGCTGAGAAGGACTTAGGGATACTGGTGGATGAAAAGCTGGATATGAGCCAACAATGTGCGATTGCAGCCCAGAAGGCCAACTGTATCCTGGGCTGCATCAAAAGAAGTGTGGCCAGCAGGTCGAGGGAGGTGAATGGGGCAGAACGCCCTTCTACTCCACTCTCATGAGACCCCACAGCTCTGGAGCCCCCAACATAAGAAGGACATGGACCTGTTAGAGCAGGTTCAGAGGAGGGCCACAAAGATGTTTAGAGGGCTGGAGCACCTATCCTATAAGGATAGGCTGAGANCACCTATCCTATAAGGACAGGCTGAGAGAGTTGGGAGTGTTCAGCCTGGAGAAGAGAAGGCTCCAGGGAGACCTTACAGTAACCTTCTAGTACTTGAAGGAGGCTTGTAAGAAAGATGGGGACAGACTTTTAGCCTGTTGCAACAGGACAAGGGGTAACGGTTTTAAACTAAAAGAGGGAAGACTTAGACTAGATATAAGGAAGACATTTTTTTACGCTGAAGGTGGTGAAACACTGGCACAGGTTGCCCAGAGAGGTGGTAGATGCCCCGTCTCCTGGAAACATTCAAGGTCAGGCTGGACGGGACTCTGAGCAGCCTGATCTAGTCGAAGATGTCCCTGCTCATTTCAGGGGGGTTGGACTTAGATGACCTTTAAAGGTCCCTTCCAACCCAAACTATTCTATGACTCTGATTCTATATCCCTATAATACTAGAGAACCTTTATTTTGTACGTATGTGCTAGAAGTCCTTTAAAACCCAGTATTTAAAATTAAGATTAGAAAAAGAGAACAGAACTTTAAATTTTTAATATTATTGATTATCTAAAACAAAATTTTCAAATGACTGTGAAGATCATCAAAACCACAAAAAATAATTCTTTTGCCCTTCACATGCCAGATTGCTTGTATGAATAGAGACAGTCATTCAGATTTTGATGGCTCTCTGCACTGACTGGAATTTTGCCTTGATAGACCAAAAAAACATCTTTGGAAAAAAAAAAAATCAAACCAAACCAGCAGATTTCTGGAATATGAACTACTCTCACTCTTTCTTTTCAATAAGAAGAGAAGTTGGGGGGATGCAAGGCAGCAACAACAATGAAAAGAGAGTATCACTTCAGTGGGTAACAGCACAGACACTACTTTAAAATGGTATGGAAACATAAAAGGTGACATACCTGAGGATACATGAAATACAGACCAACAGAAAGGGTGGCATGGTAGGGGAGAAAAAAGGATGTTTAAAAATACATTACAGGCTATTGACTAACATCTAGTATTTTTAGATAACTTAAGTAAGTTTCACTGCAGCATAAGATAGGATGGTCATCTGTCCATGCATGTGCTGTGGCCATAGCATAAGGAATGCACTAGATCTTAGCGGCAAAATTGTATTGCTGATAAGTTACACAAAAATTTCAGTAGCTTATGGAATTCAGAGACATTTAGCTGAAGGTTCATATATTTAGCTGAAGGTTCATTATTTCAAAATTTGGAGAATGCCCAGGTCACTGTCTCCAAAAAAGGTCTGATTGATAGGCATCAATGTCTCCAAAAAAGGTCTGATTGATAGGCATAAAGCTTGGAAAAAAGTCAGAAGTTTCTCAATCCATTACCTGCTCTGTTGCATATTTGATTTAGCAACCACAATCCCCTCCCTCCGCCCCATTATCAGATTAAATATTTAGAAGTTTTAATTTAAACCAAGTTTCTACACTGTTTACTGCAATGCATCAGTATTATTGGTGAAGAAAAGCTATTTTACTTCTAGAGCTGGAAGTAAATCAAGAGTTTGGGATTCACAGAATGGCTGAGGTTGGAACAGACCTCTGTAGGCCATCTGGTCCAATCCCCCTGCCCTGAATATGACATAAAAGCAAAGTTCTAATACATGGCCAGTACACACGTCAAAAACAAACCTTGACAAAACTGATTCAGGCCTTACCTCACTAACAGCTCCCTAGGTTAGCAGCATTTGGAAGGGGGAAAAAAAAAAAAAGAAAAAAAAGAAAAAAAGATATGAGTAAGTAACAAAGTAGGTATAAAATACTCCTTTACGGATTAAGACTGCTTCTATTTATTTGGTAATTTATACCTTCACTATAAATGCATAGGAACAATTAAAGACAAGTATTTACATATCTGGTAATCACTAGCATCCAAAAATCTGTATTAAGATATCCAAACCAGATCTTGTTTGGAATTCCAGGTAAATGCAGTATGTCAGGACCAGGCCAAGTATTCGCAGTAAGGGACTAATTTTAGGCACCCGTATTTGAAAATTTTAATATAGAAATTTCACTTCTGAATTAGGAAATACGTTTAGATATATAGTCCCAAAACATATAGGAAGATCTTTTGGTAAATGTGCTGTCTTGTGTCATTCTCACGAAAGCAGTCACCCACCTGCTTTTTCCTCAAGAAGTGAATGCTTAGGTAAGTGAGCTACTTCAGAATAGAGGTACAGCAACAGATTTGCTCTCAGTGGCCAAAAGGCAGCTGACTTCCAATTACCAAGAAGTACCCTTTAACACTGACTTGATCTTGCCAATGATTTTTTTCGGCAGGGTTAATTTTTCCTCATGGCCACAGTCATTATAAGGGAATGAGGAGAACGAAGAGGTTAAAGTAGGTTTTGAAGATTTTTCACACAAAAGAGATAGAACACAACAAATGAAACACAAATACCAGAAAAATAACAACATTTGAAAGAAAGTCCAGGAAGAGATGAAAAGGGACTGCTGTTTGAGCAAAGAAAGGTGAAGCAGCTCAAAAAAGGTCACATGGCTGAATTTAGAATGGAACGAGAAGAGTATGTTTACCCCTTGTTTAGCATCTGACCTGTGCTGACAGTCAAAATACGTATAAATAAAAAAAATCAAAGCAAGGGGCCCAGAAAAGGGTTTCAGAAATGAATCACAATATTTTACACGTACTAAAACCAAACAGGGCCAAGAGTTGACTGCGCACAGAACCGACGGAGGCTCTCCGGGCCGGGCAGCGGCAGCCGCAGCCGCCCGTGCCGCAGCCGGAAGCGGCGCTCGGCCCTCCCGTGACAGCTCGGGGGCTGCCGCCGGCGCGCCTGCCCCCGACTGCAACGTCGTGCACAAAAAGCGGCCCCGCGGGGGAGGGTCTCACGCGTGGGGCAGCAGCATCAGCCCTGCCCGCTGCTTCAGCGGCGCGGGGGGCACCCGCACCGCCAAGCCGTTACCCCCGGGCCGCCAGCCGTTACCCCCGGGCCGTTTCCAGAGGACACCCCCGCGCCCACGCCACGCCCCGCCAGGGCCCGCGCCAGCCCACGCGCCTGACGAGCGGCCCCCTGAGGCGCCCCCCCACCCCTACCTGCCGTCCCCCACACAGAGGGACGCGCGGCAGGCCCGTGCGGCCCCGCCGCGCCCGTTGGGGCCGTTCGTCCCGGCCGGGCAGGTAACGGCCGCACTCACCGTCCTCCCGGCGGCGGCCGGACCCTGCAGCACCCGGGAGAGCGCGGCCAGCAGCATCTTGCGCATGGAGCGGGGAGGGGCGGCAGTGCCAAGCGCAGGTCCCCGTCCTCGAGTCTCCTTCAGCCACCGCCCCGGCTGCGACCGCCAACCGCCAGCCCGCCCACTCACCCGCTCGCCGGCCAACCGACACTCTCCCCGAAGTGCCGGCGCTCGCCACGCCCACCGGGACTCGCTGCCGAGCGGCGGGCCGACCGACGCCTTTCCCTGCGTGCCTCCCCCGCGGCGCGCATGCGCGGGGCTCGGCAGCGGCGGCAAAAAAAAACAACCCTAAAAGATTAATTTGTTCAAAAGGTTGGAGTGTAGCGGGGGTACTGGGGTTAGTGCTGACCTCGGCCAGCCTGATGCTAAAAAGAGGGTTTCGGACCCGGCACAGGCTGGGGCGGTGCCACAGGTCTGTGTATTGCACCCTCTGCTTCGCGTGGGTTGGTCTCGGTGAGAGCGTTCCCTGGCTGGTTTTCCTATGCATAAAGTAACCAAAGTGTTAAACCAGTATCTTTTAATTTCACAGGCATGCTGCCCCTGGGAAATGCGCGACAAAGTTCAGGTTTAACGAAATGTTGAAGACTCCCCGCGCCGTATCGCATCTGCTGATCTCTGTGCCTGCCTCCCTTTCTACCGCCCGCTTCCAGGCACAGGCCCCGGTTACGCGCTGGCTTCCAGTGGAGTGCCCAAACTGGGTTACCTGCTCGCCACACCACCCTGGTTCCGCGCTTGGCTGTTGGCTCCCGTCCTGCTCGGCTTCCCTGCGGCATCAGCGCCTGCATCACCCTGGAGCTGAGCATTGAACAGATCCAGCTGAAAGGTAGCCCCCCCCCTCAAAAAAAAACTACCTCAGAAACAACCCACCTCCACAAAACAACACCAACAGAAAGTAAATGGTGTTCATCTGTTGGCATCACAAATGTTTGTGTCTGCTGAGGGCTGCACAGAGCTCAGCAGGTTTGCAGCACAAGTGGTAAATGTTTAAGGCCTAATTGGCGCTGAAAATGCGTTCCTCAAACTACACCCTCAGCCTCCATCAGAGAGGACAGAAAGTGGGCATCTGTTTCCAAAACATGGCTGCGTCTGGATCCCCACTGCACTGTTCACCTGCTTCCTTGGCTGCCCAGCTGTTCTACTACACAGGACCAATGTGATTTCTTCTTCATCTTCTCCATAACGCAAAGTAGGAAGAGTTGAGGAAGACATGTCACCATCTCTGCAGACAGATGTTATGAAGAAGCCTAACTCTTTATGTATTTGGGCAGTTTTTGATTAGAAAAGCAAACCCAGGCTTGGTATCAGCTTGCTGGAAGACAAAATTACCAAACTTTCTTCAGCTTTAAGTTCGGGTGGCAGCACAGAGCATTGGCAGTGCTCAGCATCCTACCTTTGTGCTGCCACCCTGCAGGTGCTGAGGTACATGGTACCTTGGCACAGGCTGAGATGTATAAAAGCAGCAATATAAAGCTATTACTTTTCACATCTAAGGAATGTAAGCCTTAAAAAATCTGAAAACAATGTCATTTTTGCTATCATGAAATACACCCGTGAGTAGACAGATAGTGCTGTTTTCAGTTGTCGCTAGGAACAAAGCAGTTCTTGCCAACACACTGGTAAAGGCAAGTCTACACAGGGGCTTCTTGTGGAATCATTTTTGGCACGCAACTTGCAGGAAGTTTGAATTTTGCAAGTCAGCTCTACGCTACTAAGCAGCTTTAGACATCATTCATGAAGCAGCAAGAGCAACAACAGCAGCTGCCACCCAAGAGAACAAACCCCTCACTTTTCCTCACTTTTCCTCTTCTGATGCTCTCCCCCATCGTGACGGGGGGGAGTGAGCCAGCAGCTACGTGGTTCTAGCTGCTGGCTGGAGTTAAACACGACAATTAGCTCTGCAACTTTTTTGCTTTTCATAGTATTTAATTAATATTCATATGTTTTCTCCATTAAAAACTAATGCAGAAAGCTAATTCATGAATGAGGTAAACAATGAAAAGGAAAACAACAAAATCAGAAGCAGAGGATGACACTAGAAAATAATTTATTGAAAGATCATTATGTAATATGTCATAATGGAGCACCTTGCCATGTGTGACCCTACTATTACCACATCAAGGGTGTGTTGCATGGCAGGTGGCCAAAACTCATTGTTTTCTATTGTTCTGGGTGTGATCCTGAAATGTTATAATTTTGCAGATTGCAGCTGCTGTTACAAATGTCTGCCGTTGAGTGGAGGGGAGCATCCAGTGTTCAGGACTTACCCCAGCTTGCCAGCTATCTCCATCCAGGTGGAGGCATTCCTCGCCTCGTTTCAGGAGTCAGAAGCTTGCTGCCTGATTTTTTTTCTTTCCATCCCAGCATAGAGCTAACTCGCAGAAGGCAGCAACGTGGGGGACACACCTGTGGCTGCCAGGACAGCTGCCACAGGACAGCTCGTGGTCACAGCGCTTCAGCCTCGTTTCCTCTCTTGGGGTCATCCACACCATGGAGTGCTTGCAAGGTGTGTGGCACCATATGGCAGCCCCTTAAATCATAATAACTATTCTTAGAGCTTATTTAGTTCCAAATGCTTGAAGTAAACAGGGGCCATGTAGCAGCCCTTCTGAGTGGCATTTGAATGGCATTGCACAGTGGGACTGTGCTGCGTGCTCGGTGGCGTGGGAATCTGTATGGTGGCATGGTGTGCTGGCTCTGTTTTGGGGACTGGTTGGGAAGGTTGGTAGCACAGCCTCATCCATGCTGGTCACAGGCAGCAGGGCAGCAGCCTCCAGGACTGTGCCCTGGCTGCTTCCTAGGGGGAAGCAGTCAGTTAGCTCCAAAGGAGAGCACACAACATGTTCACAGATGTGAATGACTGGGGACCAGGTCCTGGGACTGAACCGAAGAATTAAGTTATCAAACAGAACAGATGTAGCCTTAGTTCCTTTTCCATCTTTAAGATCTGAATCGCCAGCTTCGCTCCAGATGCGTCCTTCAGTTATAAATATAGTGCACTCTGTTTGAAACTGCTCAGCAGGAACAATCCTTTTTCTCTCATTATTCCTTCTTTTGAGTTTTCATTTGTTTTCTCTCCCATTTTTCTTCCTGTCCTCCCATATCTCATGTGATTTGCTTGCCCAAACGTTTCTTTTGTCACTATTCCTCTCTTCCTTTTCTCAGGTCCACATTGCTCCTCTACATCTCTCACAAAAAAAGACTCTCTCTGTTTTGCTATTTTGCCTCCCACAGGATTCCCATTCTGTCCAACATTTTCTTGTAGTTGCTGCTTTAGACAGCAGCACTGCTCCCAACTCACTTTTAATGCTGAGGCACATGCAATCGACATTGATGGGGGAACTAGAAAAATTAATTATACTGTCAAAAGTCTTCAGATGATTTGTTTCCTTTGGAGTCGTTGGAGTTTGGAAGAGAAGTAGTTTTCTAGGATCTTCCAGATGTTTTGCTTCTAGCAATGACAGAAAAAAAGCATGATTTCTGCTTGCCATTGTGATTGCTTTCCTGCGTTATTATTTGGAAAACACTGAAGGAGCAAGATGCCAATGAAGTTATAATGTCATTTTTCATGTTTGAATTATTTATCCTTTTATGCTGTTTCTCTCTGTGCTTCCCATTATGGGTTGGTTTTTTTTTTCAGTCTCAGGAGTAATTAGTATTACAACATACAGAGAAGCACTGCTGTAGAAAAGGCTGTATTCATTTACATAGTAAACTCCTAGGAAAAAGAGATGTTATGTTACTCTGGTGGGTAAGCCCAGCTACTGTGGAGTTATTTGAATGTAACAGTTGATCAGTTTGAAAACAGGGAAGAAAAGAAAACAGACATATTTTCTGCTGTTGCTGGATCTCGTAGATATGATAATCAAAATGTTATGTCTGGGATTCAGTTCAGTCCTCCTGCATTTTGAGATAATACATGTCTTTCAGGTATCTACAATGGTATAGTTTTATCCAAAGTCATGGTCTGGGACTTTTTCTCTGCAAGGCTCAAGCAAACGCTCTAAAACATTATGTGAAACCTCTGTGTACATGGAAAGCTTTTTAAAAATCCTACTGTTTGTACTTTATGCTTTTTACACAGGCACCCTTATTCTGCTGTGTTCTGTTTCACAGCACCTTATGGATGACATTCCTATCAATATAGCTCTGTGTAACACCTGCCTTTTTCCACAGTTGCATAATATTTTTGAAAGGCACTCACTTGTGACCCACTACGATTTCAAATTTTTTGTCTGCAGGATTGTTGCCAGCCCCATTGCTCCTTGCCTGCCTTTTTTTTTTTTTTTTTTTTTGGCTGGTTTCTGCTCTCTCCTTCCAGGTAGAAACCGCCAATTTACATCCTGTCTTTCAGACTGCTCTTCCAATTTGACAAATAACTCTCTGCTCCCGAGCGCTCGCAGCCCCTCTCGGTTTTATGTCTCCCTGGACTAAATGAGAGATTATTTCTTTGTCCCTGCTGATAAGGAAATCGAATAGTACAGGCAGAAAGAAAGATTTTGTCAGAACTGTGTTACCGGTAAGGATAACTGTTTTTTGAATATGGGTTTTTGGGAGCCTTAGTGGGAGAGAAGAGCAGTGCAGGAGCGGTGCCGTCAGGCGGCGGTACAGCCCAGGGATGGGATCGCCTCTGCGCTCTCTCCGGCCCCCAGTAGCCAACCCAAAACCACCCCCAGTCCCAGCAGTGACTCAAACCGTTTCAGCGGTAGGGCACTGGAGGTTGCTTAGTTACTGGAGAAAGTAACGTTAGGACAATATTAAGGGAACAAACTGAAAATAAACTGGTTGCATTAGAAAGGGTGGGACTGCTTGGTATTGCTTCCCCGGTTGTATCTGTGGTGTTTATGTCCTTTCCCTCAGCACAAGAAGGGTCTGTTTTAGTACCCAACCTGTTGCCACAGCCCCCAGTTCCCCGACTCCCTCACGGGAAGCACTGCCTAGTTTAGATTTGTCCTTCAATAATTTTGATGTTTATCTGGTTTTAATGAAGCTCATAAATTTGAGTGGAGTCAAATTTATACAACACCCCCCCACCCCCCAGAAACAACTGTACTCTTTGCAAAGCTTTTTGAACTTCTGCAAAATCCAAACTAGTCCTATGGTATACAGTAAGGGTCATATATCACCAAAAAACCCCACCCTGAGGTATGTGTCATGACCGTTCGATACCAGACTCATATGATCTGAAGCTATTTTGCACTGAGCCATGTTGTGTCTGACAACCCTTAGTGGATTCTGATTCATCCCTTGCTTACCCCAGTTTTGTGATGATACGATGCTGCTCGCTTTAGCATATGTGCGTCTGGATCCATGTGCAGAAAACCTGTAAATAATTATAGGGGAGAACGCTACGCCTATGAAAGCAGATCAAACAAATAACAGAATTAAGGATGTTCTTTAATTTGGCTTCCTGAGCTTTGATACTAAAATACACTCTTGCCCCTTTGTGGAAGTCAGGAATAAAACTCATCTCTCTAATCTCACACTTTCAGAAATTCTTTTCTTCCGCTGTGACTAAGGGCATTCAAAATTATCTTTGATTATGCAATTAAGACTTCTCTAAACACTTACAAGTAGAATGGAGAGTGGGGAGTTAATTAAGTAAGAAAACAGATTTCTGCTTTTCAGAGAGGTGAGGAGTGATCCCTGCAGTCTGATGATTTTCCATTCAGGTTTTTTATTTTCTTGAAGATGGTTGAAAAACATTTAAATGCAAGAATTTGTTAAGGGAACTTGGCTAACATTCACCAAACTGCTGAATCTCTTC
Organism: Anarhynchus alexandrinus; assembly: GCA_008711295.1. Classification (NCBI taxonomy): domain Eukaryota; kingdom Metazoa; phylum Chordata; class Aves; order Charadriiformes; family Charadriidae; genus Anarhynchus; species Anarhynchus alexandrinus. Next base: position 4,867,987 of record VUYV01000018.1, read on the forward strand.
TGGAAATCTGCATGTGACTTCCTGCATGAGTAGAATGAACCCCATATATTACTTTGTTCTTAGGTTTTAAAATTAAGTACTGCTTTGTTAGAGCTGAATTCAGTGTCACCTGGTCCTGAACATTACAAGACGATGGCTACACTTTTTTTTCTAAATGTTATTTTCTCAGTAACGTTAAATGGGATCTTTCATACAGTTTTGCCCTAAAAACTCAGAATATTTTGACTGTATTATTGGTTTACATTTGGATATTAGATTCTTGCTTGCATTACTATCAGTCAGGCAAGTCCTGAACCAGTGGCCAAAGGCAGTTCTAGCCCAAGGCTTCTCAGCAGTTTTGGTGAGGCTGAGTTTTCCAAGCAAAATTTGGAGCTGTGTCCTGGGCAAGGGGCAGAAAGGAGTGGAGAGCGCTAGAAAACTGTGAGGAGAGCTGTATGGAGCTAGGCTTGTGGCTCCTGAGGCCTGGGTGGAGATGGGGAGCATGGACCTCCTGAGGCCTGGGTGGAGATGGGGAGCACCGATACTGTGACCTGCTTGAGCAACACTGCTGCCCTGTGGACTTCTCTGCAAGCAGCAGCAACCAACATGGCTTTCCAGGGCCCTGGCATAAGCAAAATAGGGAGTAGGGCCATGACCATTTTGTTGCCTCTGGCAGTCAGCTGTCCTAGGCAAATCCCGGCTTTGCCCATGGTTCTAGTTCACCCTGCACAAAAATGGCTTTTTGTTCCAGCTCTGTATCTCCCCAGTGTGTTTCCCTTGCTTACAGAGCCTAGGAGTCTTTGCCTGAAGGGCCAAGGCGTGATGGAAATGGAGACTCGCTTGCAAAAATATTTGCTAAAGAGTAATTCACTCTAAAGCCACAGGAGAGGGAGGAAGAGGGGAATGCTTCTTCAGGAAGCAGCTGGTGGTTACCTGTGTATCTACCATCTTGCTGAGAACAAGGTTTACCATACTGGTTTTCACATTATGGGTTTTCTCCAGACTCAATCAAAATCAATGAGAACCCCCCTATTGATTTCTATATGTTTTCAGTCAAACCCATTGTGCATTAGCTTTCAAATACATCAGTACCTGTATATTTGCAGTCAAACATGCAAGCCTGCAACACTTTGACATAATACAGGCAAATCATCAAAAGATTTTAAGATTGAGTGAATGTCCTATGTGCAGAGTTTGGAAGGCATGATTAACTGCAGCTGTACTTAAACAATGAGTAAACTTGAAGAAGAGTTCGTGTTTGAATACAAACCATTTTTAAGTGTTTGTTAATTTCACAGTGTCTTCCAAATAAAGCAGAATTTATTTATTTTTGTCAACTGCTTCGGAGTCCCATAAACTTTATACAACAATTATGCCTTGGTTTTACTGTACAGTACTGCATCCCTTTGCTCTACTTTTCCTTCAAGCATCTGTCTCCTATTTCATACAACAAGCAGTGCTCTCCCAGATCCTTCGCCAGCTAGACTCCAGTATTCTCTTGTTGGTGCCATATAATGCAGCTGACGGCAAATTTTCTTTCCCATTAGAAACCTCAATAGTCACTCATTTCTTTTAAATTATGTTTGTTGGAACATTTCCCATTTTTTTCGCAGGTGGCTATTTTTTTCCTCAAACAAAGCTAAAATTTCAAGTGAGTCAACTATTTTGATTTACATAGTAGCCAAATAAAACAAACTTGTAAAATTCTCCTAGCCCATTTACCTGAAGCAAGTACATTTGAGTGAGGAAAGGAATTGTATGTGTTGGATGGAGTGGGTACAGGCAATGAAAATTCATGGGTTATATTTTTCTATGGCAGCATGACAGTGATTTTCAGCAAGGCTCATAGCAATTTGTTTTAGTCTCCTGTGAAATGGGTTCATTTTTTTTCCATTAATTTTTCATCAATTTTTCAGTGAGAGTAGACAAGCAGACTGAGCATCTGGTTTCTACAAAGACTACAGTATAGGTTTTTAAGATTTGCAGGGTGGCTGGATATATCTTGCTTGTTTTTTATATGCTTTTTATATGTGAGGCTTTTTTTTGCCTCCAGAATTTAACTCCCAGAAGCATTTTAAGCCATTCTAATTGCAACATATAGTTTGCTATTCAGCTATTCAGCTCAATCAATGCTTTAAAGAATCTGAAGGTTTATGTTGGAAAAAAGAGTTGGGTAAGCCCATTTCAGAACACGTTATGACCACACATCAATTTCCAATACTAACATTTGTCCTGAGAGAGTTCTAATAGAGAAAAGTTAGTGATGGTAATCATGGCTATCTGTGAGAAACAGGCAGCAATGAAACCAGGAGATACACAATATTAGAATACTATTTTTACCTATTTTTTTACTTGGGCAGGCTGTGGAAATGGAGGAAGACAAAACTATTGTACAAATTTGGTATATAGGGTCATGATAGTGGGGCCGCCAACCACTTGAACAGCTAGTAAGGAAAGGCGGACAAACAGAATTTGTGATAGAACATTTCTCAATGGCTGGAAAAGTGTCTGGGACAAGTGATCCAGCTGGCTGACCCAAAGCGGTATAAATGTTGTAGATTTCCAGTGTGGATTTTTTTATAGCTCTTCTAGGAGAAGTTTAGCTGAAAGAGCAGATCAGAAAACAGAAGCAAAGGAAATCTGAGCCAGTGTGAGTTTTCCTGTTATTTTTCCAAACTTTTCGAACACGTACATTCGGTCAGCTGAAGAGCTCCCTCATTTGTCCTGCACACTTCTTTCCACTTGTGCAGCAGAAGAAAGGCCAGAGGTGGAAATGTAAACTGGTGGTGCTTCAGGGTATTGTATTCAACTGATTTTCTTTCTGGTTTGCCCTTATCTGGTGCCGATTTTAGTAATTAGACTCTGCACTTGGCCTACGTATAACTGAAATATTTAGAAAGACTCATGTAGTCTGAAGCTCGCTTGTTAGCTATATGTTAAAGAATGTTCAAGAGCATAAATTATTCCAGGATGGGAACGGAATAAAATACTCAACAATTTGCCTCTGGATTGACTTTTCCTGGACAGTCGATAGGAATAACTTCTTCATTTCTCCCAGCGCATGTAGTTTTGATTCAGCCATGCCTCTGGTGCAGATTGCCCGTGCCAGCAAAAGACGTATCACTAGGAAGACCAAAACATGTTGCAGAGAACAGTATGCCTTGGATCAGCCCAAATGTTTGACACTAAAGGTGCTGTCCTGTCTTCATAAGAGTAATTAATTTTCTTGTTATTATGTCAGAATTAATGTAAGCCGCACAATGACACTGAAACGAGCACTTGAGGCTATTACCATAGCATTTTATATTAAACACTGCTTTTTTTTTTCTTTGTTTTCTTAAATCATTATCAGCCCCCTGAAAGCCAGGGTGAGACACTGTCGCCCTCTGAGACTCATTACCGCTTAGATCAGGGCTACTTAACAGTTTAATGGGACAGATGCCAGTTTTGGGCACATCTGCTGTGCATTTGTGCTGCTCTCTCAACTCACTTAGACAGGATTATTGCTCATCAAAGAAAGGGCCCAAGCATGTGCAATCACAGTAGGCGAAGCCTGAACTTTTAGAGGCTGAGTAAAATCACCCCACAAGCTGCCAGCTGCCTTCTCTGATCTAGACTCTTACTCTCTGGTATTATTTCTTACCAGACCTTGGTTTTGCAAGGCTGTTATTCCTTCCATAGCTGGAAAACTGCTGTAACTGAGCGGAGGAGCACTTCAAGAGGAGAGATTTTTGACAAGACTATCATTCAGCATCAGGGAAGCTGCAGTTAATTGTAACTCTGTAATACCAGATGACCAATGTAAGAATATAATGAGTCTATAAGGAATCCAAACACAAGGACCTCAAAACGAGAGTTTCTGACAATGCTTCTTTTCAAGCCATTGTTACAAGGACATTAATTCTGAAAACAAAGGCTTGCGTCCTCTTCTTGCATGTACAAAGCTGCATTGTTATCAGTGGGATGTTTATATGCAAAAAAGCTGTAGATCTATCTGCTTGCCCTGAAGGTTTTTTGAAAAATCTCTAGGCAGCCAGTTGATTAGGTTCTTAATGGATTTGAACATTTGATGTTGTCGAACTGAAATTTGACATCATTAAAAGCAATATAAAAGTATCCATGCTTGTTTCAGAAACCCATAATTATGCAGTAATCCATGTGCAAACAGTCTCTTTGCAATTAAGGACTAATGATACCAATTTGACTAGTCCTCTAAGAAATGGTCACTTGGGTGACTAAACACAGCAGACCTGAATCCATATATTTCAGAGAATGAGAACAAACTCAGATCACAATGAAAATTGGTTTTGAGATTTCTGCCTTTTTTGATGTTCTTTCTCTTAGCAAGTTTCACATCAGTCAAACTTCACTCATGTCAGGGAAATGCTTTTTGGACTTTTACTGGTGGGAATAAGTCTTATGAAATTGCACGCAGGTAATATTGGCATGTCTTAATTTATATTGTTCCCCCAAATGGAGCTCCATTCAGAATAATTGAAAAAAAAATCTGTGTTTTGAATAGATTTTTTAAAAAATTATACTGTCATGGAAAAGCAGCATATTATAGAGCTACTGAGCTAGAGTTAAATCAAGTAATCTGCATGCCAGAAGAAATTCAGATGTGCTAACATAGTTCCCTATCTTGCTAATTTGAGTTAGCTTTGGCATTTTTGCGTAGCAGCTGTGCTGTATTTGTGTGTGCATGTGTGCATACATAAAATGGTACACAAACAGTATAGATCTCCCTCTGGGAAATGAAGTATGAAGGTAGCATTATTTATGTTCTTAATTAAATAATGAGAACTTTCCACCTTTTGTTGGCAAACTTTCTCAGGCAAGAATCCAATGCACACAAAAATCAAAGGAGGAGGCAAGAACAGGGTCCCATCCATGCAGAGCATCAAGTCAGAGCAAAGGCACAGAGAGAACGGGTTTCCAGTAAATGTCTGTCATGCGAAACAGAAAGAATGCCAGTATTAGGAAAACATACAAAATGTGCCTCAAAACAAACATGTACGCAAAGATGTGGCATTGGCAGACAGAAGAGTACAGGGAGTACAGTGCATGAAATTGGAGAACACCTCCAAGGACAAAAGGTTAACAGCGATGACACGTTTTCTTCTTGGGGGTCATTCTGTGGCAATAGCCATCCACTGCGGACAATAAAAGCCTGTGATTTCATGCAAAAGTTCATGGGAGTGAAATATAAAATAAATTCAAAATTACTTATGGACAATAATTTAAGATTAGAAGCAAAAATCATGCAAATGAGAAATCAGAACCAGAAGGCCAAATGAAATGACTCACAGGTTTACCTGAAAAATGGTGGAGTCATCTTACATAGTTTCATGAATAAAATTGAGGCATGCTGTCTGAGCTCGTTATTTAGACTTTATGGTCACTGAAGAGAGGTAGACAATCCTACACAATAGTTCACTTTACCCTAAAATATCACCAGTAAAATAAATGGGCCTCTAGAAGAGACTGGCTTAGAATATATACTTAATTTGAAACAGCCATATGTAGGTAAGAAGAATCACATGTAACATGATCATGATAGAAAAGAAAGGCAGGAGTTAAATGTTAGTTTGTACTAAATAGAATAAACCAGAAAATGTTAAAGGGGCCCTCTTTACCATGAAAACAAACATCTTAGCTTTATTGTCACATCTTCAAAGCAACGCATGCTTACTATGCATCTAGGTTTAGATGCAAGTTCAGAGCAAAGAAAGGTTAGGTGGGTTTCATTGGTGTATTTATTCTCGTTAAAATATCAGAGCATATTACAGTTTTTACTGTCATTAATTTTTTTTTTCATTTAAGGAGCAACAGAAGCACAAAAACAATCCAGGAATTCGGTGATACCCATCTTTTTCCTTCTCCAACAGTTGCTGAAATAATATTTTCATTTCCTTTTTCATAGCTCCTGTTAAACAAGCAAAGCCCACAATAGCTTTTTAATCACACTCCCAATGGATTTCAGAGAATTTTTTTCTTCAGTGTGGCCACTGCTGGAATAACACAGATACCTCTAGTGGATTTTTTTAAAGCACACTAAAAAAGAAGGGGAATTTTACCATCTCTTCACACTCTGACCCTGCCAAATGCTACATAGGCTGAAATTTGCACAGGAGTTTGGCTTAGTCACTAGACGTACGGAAATCTTGTTCATTCTTTATTATTATTAAAAATATTACTACAACTGTCCTCTATCTCCAGCCAACAATGCCAAACACATCTATGGGAAGGCTGTGCTAAGGTAATCTTGGTTCCTTGGACTTCTGTACACTGCTTTTGAAACAGTCTCTTCTCCATGTAGTCAAGGGCAAGAGTCTACTTACCTCCTACCTGTTACTTTTATTTTGCCCAGTGCAGTAGAGAGATCCTTGAAGTACATTTTACAACAGGCAGGTTTCCCTCTCTGAAATAAATACATTGGGTCACTGTTATTATAGCAACTCTCCTTTTTGCAATCTGGACTCGATTCCTTAGGCTGATACTTTGTGCAATAAAGTCATTCCAGTCACAGAGGGCCGGTAAGCAAGAGATAAGGATATGTCTGATTCATAGCTTTCCAATCTGACAAAGCTATACCACCAGCATTTTTTAACTGAGGATTACATTGTTTCTAAAAATCTTTACATTTCCAGCCTCTGGTAGATAATAAGCGTATTGGACATCAGAGTGAAGTTCTCTAGCTTGCCAGCCAAATTAGCCCCTATCCTGCAAATGCTTTTGCAGAGGCTTAACTTTACAACCAGAAAAGAAGACCCCATTATGGGTCTGCTCATTTTAGCAAATTGACCGTATGTTCAGTGATTGCACAGTTGTGGGGAAGGATAGAGGCAGGATGAAAGGAAATCCTAAATTGGTTTTGTCCCCTTCATTGTGAGATTTACAAATTGGATTGGAGGGAGCTTTCATGTGCCATATGGTCTAATTTGCAACAGGATGAATTTCATCAACAGCTACAAGAAGTCCTGTTTCTTCTACATATGTGAATTGGCACAAGATAATGTTCTCTAAGGAACCCCTGACCCTTGGCTTTCTTATCCGAAAAAAAGTTACGTACAAGTGGAGAGCTCACATCTAGTTATGATTTAGTGTTCCCTTTCAGGACACAGCTGATACACAGAAGAGCCAGCTGCCGTTTTAAACAGGGAACATCCTGCCTTTTCTAACAGAAAATTAAGAAACTGGTACAGAATGGACTTGAGCATAACCTCAGGTTACGTTGAGCAGAACTGTGGGACACAAATACTCAAATACAGACTGGGCAGAGAATGGATTGAGAGCAGCCCTGTCAAGAAAGACTTGGGGCTGTTGGTTGATGAGAAGCTCTACATGAGCTGGCAATGCATGATCACAGCCCAGAAAGCCAACCGCATCCTGGGCTGCATCAAAAGAAGCGTGGCCAGCAGGTTGAGGGAGGTGATTCTGCCCCTCTACTCCTCTCTCATGAGAACCACCTGGAGCACTGCATCCAGCTCTGGAGCCCCCAACATAAGAAGGACATAGACCTGTTGGAGCGGGTCCAGAGGAGGGCCACAAAGATGATCAGAAGGCTGGACCACCTCTCCTGTGAGGACAGGCTGAGAGAGTTGGGGGTGTTCAGCCTGGAGAAGAGAAGACTCCAGGGACACCTTATAGTGGCCTTCCAGTACCTAAAGGGGGGCCTACAGGAAAGATGGGAAGGGACTCAGAGGGAGTGTAGTGATAGGATGAGTGGTAACAGTTTTAAACTGAAAGAGGGTAGATTTAGATTAGATATTAGGAAGAAATTCTTTACTCTGAGGGTGATGAGACACTGGAACAGGCTGCCCAGAGAAGTGGATGCCCCATCCCTGGAGGTGTTCAAGGCCAGGCTGGATGGGTCTTTGAGCAACCTTGTCTAGTGGGAGGTGTCCCTGCCCATGGTAGGGGGGTTGGAACTAGATGATCTTTAAGGTCCCTTCCAACCCAAAGCATTCTATGATTCTGTGATTCTAATATCTAATATTTCGTAGGTCATCAAAAGCTTCAAGTCCAGACCTTTTAACCACTTCCTAGAAGCAAATAAATTTGGAAAATTAATGTCAGGATTCAGAAGAACTGTTAAGGTTATGTAACAAAATTGTTACTTTTGCAAATTTTGCAGTGATAAATTTAAAAAGCACAACCTGTTTATATAAACAAAACAAGAATTTAATATATAAAATATCATGCTTGATACTTTTACCATGGACAATCTATTAGATAAAAACATAAGAAGAACTAATGACCAGATTAATAGTGCTGATAATGAGACCCAAAGAAATTGTCAAGAGAATCATGGGGTTCTCCATCCTCAAACTGAAATTGCCTGAAATACTTTCCAGTACTGAGCACAAGTTATTAGACTCAATATATGAGTCGCTGGACACCATTCCATGGATGACATTATGCAGGAAATTGGGCTGGTGGTGTAATAACTTTACAATCCACAAGATTTTATTGGCCAAACTCTGCTATTCCTGTGGACATTCTTGCAGATTTCAATACTATTATTAATATTAATCAAAGGGACAGAGATGAATTACAAATTATTTTCTTCTCTTTAGCCTTATGTATTGTCCCCATATGTTGCAACAGAGAAGGCAAAGTCATTGTTTTGTTTCATTTTCTGAGGAAGTGTTCTACCCAAGAGTGTCAATGAATCATAGTTTGTTAGGGCGGCCCCTGCAAGTCCACTTGAAAATATTCATGAGATTCCTGTGGTTACAATTTGCCCATTAGTGGTAGGATAAAAATAAGCTTCACAGCTGTCAAGATTTATAGAGTCATATGTGAAAATATAATTTGGGGGGGGTCAGAAAATGAGATCAATCAGTTACTTTAAACTGAGAACAAAAATAATATATTTACTAACCAATTTATTTCTAACTCTGATATCTCACATAAGCCTTTCATTAAGCCTCACCTAAGTTTGACTGTTAAGGAAGCAAATTTATTTTGTCATCTGGTTTTATTTTGAGGAAATTTTGGCTCAATTTGAAGACATCTATAATAAATGTCTTAAAGGAAAGTTTGAGGGAAAGTAACATTAAATCATACTCCAAACACCAATTCCAAGACGAAGTCATTATTAAAATTCTGATTATTAATGTGTTGCATTTATTAAGACAAATGTGACATGTTACATTTGAGGTTACCAGCCTGTGGTTGGAGTTGTAGATTTATTTTTTAAAGCAGATGACATAATATCTGTGATGCAAAGTGAGCTCTCATTCTGTTCTCAGAAAAAAACATCCAAAGTAGCTCTGTACAGAGAATTACACTGGCACAGAAATAATCTACCCTAAGATTTCATGTGGTTGCTGATTTATGTACTTGGGCAGTTCAATGTTGCTTTAAAATAGAAATCTAAAATTCATGCAACTCCTTCCACAGACTGGTAGCCTCAAATGCATCTTATTAAATGCACTGTGTTAATAATTTACTTAATTTTAATGATTACAGTGAATTGCTGTTTGGGATACAATTTGTTTTTACTTTTCCTCAAATTTGCCTTTATAATGACTTAAAACTGAGCCATAAGTCTCCCCCCAAAATCACATGACCAAATATATTTGATCATTTACTAATCAGTGTCTGAAGTTTTTCATACAACATGAGCCAGAGCAGTTTTGCCAGGGAAAAGTTTTGGCCTTCTACATCTGCGCAAGTGTAATTCCCAGTGTAATCAGAATTTCTCCAGACTGGAGAATGCTGGTTTTATGAAGGCAGAATGACACTCACTTTATACAGTAGGTATTATTCCATTGTGCATATCAGTGAATTTCAACTTTTTTGGAGTTGTTGACCTTTCACAGTTTTCCAACGGAAATACAGATCCCCGAATAGTGAATTTAAATTATAATACCAGTATTCTTGGGTTTTATAGTCCCATTTTTGAAGATGTTTCAGAAGCATTCAACAAATCCCCAGAGGTCTGTGGGGTCACAGTGTGAAAACCACTGCACTGAAGGCTACTCATAGAGGAAATAATTGCCAGCCTACGCTGTGACCGATACAGATCTCTCTCTCTCTGTTCTGCAGGGCACAAAGCAACCTCAGCTTCGGCTCCCTCCTTTTCGTTGCCGCCATCACACTGGAAGAGCAGGACTCCCGATCCATCACGAAGCAAGCATAACTGAAGTATTTATAATTAAAAATACACGGACGAGGGAGAGATCTGATTCCAGACAATTTCTTATTTCCAGTCTCTGAGCAGAACACCCTCTTTTAGAGCCTATTTCCAAAACAGTGTGCTTCCTCTTCAGCGCAGGCGTTGACTCACGCTAAGGAATGTATTCCATTACAGCCTTGCTGGCTTGCACCTTAACTTCATGTAGAACCAGTTAGTTGCTGTGGTGACAGCAGCCAACAAACAGAAAAAAATCATGAACTCTTTCAGGATTGTTCAGAGCAGTTTAATGACAGCATCCATGCTCAAAATTTTAAAACTTTCCTGTTTTGTTTTCTTTTAAAAGGAGGTCCAACCATTCCAGTAAACATGTAATATCATCCTAAGACCATCTATGTCTCCTCCTGAGAAATTGTTTCACACATCTTGTAGATTTTTGCATACAAGTCTTTAGACTGTATGCAAAGACTGTGTGCAAAGTCTTTAGACTTTTTTGCATATAGTGTTTTTAGAGACTATAGTCTATAGCCTTTATTTCAAGCAAATCTGGAGTTTATCTCCCTAATAACAAATTAAACCACAGTTGGTGGAACCCCACTGTCTTTCTGAGAGGTACATGAAGACAGAATCTAAGCTTGTTGGTGCAGATAATGTTCATCTGGTGCTGAAATCAGTACAATACCTTTATAACCTGAAATCAACTATAACATTCAATGAGGGTGTTTGGAAAATAAGGTATGATAAATATAACATTGCATTGTTTTAAAAGAGAGGTACAAAATCCCTGAAAACTCACCAAAAATGAAGGTCATTACTATCTTCATTATTGCTTTCATTTTCTAACATTAACAATTTCAAGAAAGGCATAGTGGGGCATGCAGTCTATGAAAAGGTGGAGATTTCTCATTTTAAAGAGGAAAAAATGTTTTACAAGTCCCTATTTCAGTTTTGAGCTTGGTAATGTTTAGCTCTTCAGATGCAATCCAGTGACAATGAGATGGCCATAAACTGTGGTTCAGTTTACTGCAAGGATGCTGAGTTGTTATCTGCTCTATGCTGACGGAGATGGAGCTTGGGGGAAAAGGAGGTTACTTAGAAAGGGTTCATATAGAAAGGAGATTTGTGTATCAGAAGGAGATTGTTGTGTTCTCTTCCCTCAAATTATTTAATTAGGTTTGATCAATAAAGAACTAAGGGACAAATGGGACAGTTTGGCCATATTTCTTCAACCCCTCCACCACTTACAGTGATTGCTAAAAAACTGTGATTACAGTTTTGTCCATTGCACAGCTGTAAAAGAACTGAGTTTCTCTCCTTCTCTCAATACATTTTGTTTTAGAAGAGAATCGTGGTTAAAGATGATCATGATAAACTGTCGTTAGCTGTGAACTCATGGATCTCCTGGAAGTGTCTGGGGAACCCAAGCAGATTTTCATAGAATCATAGAATCATAGAATGGTTTAGGTTGGAAAGGACCTTGAAGATCATCGAGTTCCAACCCCCCTGCCATAGGCAGGGACACCTCCCAATAGACCAGGTTGCCCAAGGCCACGTCCAGCCTGCCCTTGAACACCTCCAGGGATGGGGCCTCAACAACTTCTCTGGGCAACCTGTTCCAGTGCCTCACCACCCTCAAAGTGAAAAACTTCTTCCTAATGTTCAANAATTAGGTTTGATCAATAAAGAACTAAGGGACAAATGGGACAGTTTGGCCATATTTCTTCAACCCCTCCACCACTTACAGTGATTGCTAAAAAACTGTGATTACAGTTTTGTCCATTGCACAGCTGTAAAAGAACTGAGTTTCTCTCCTTCTCTCAATACATTTTGTTTTAGAAGAGAATCGTGGTTAAAGATGATCATGATAAACTGTTGTTAGCTGTGAACTCATGGACCTCCTGGAAGTGTCTGGGGAACCCAAGCAGATTTTCAACAGAATCACAGAACCACAGCACAGCACAGCCCAGACTGGAGGGGACCTCAAAAGATCATCTGGTCCAAACTTTCATGGGAAAGGGAGCCTAGATGAGATTATTTAGCTCCCTGTCCAATTGCATCTTGAAAACCTCCATTGATGGGTACTCCGCCATGTCCCCGAGGAGATTGTTCCAGTGATTGATTGGTCTCACTGTAAAAAATGTCTTTCTTAATTCAAGACGAAGCCTCTACTGGTTCAACTTGTACCCTCCTTGTCTTCTCGATGTGGCTCCTTGTGAAGAGAGAGCCTCTGTCCTCTTTCTAACTAGAAAAAGTTCAGTCTAAATTGGTGCAATTCCCTCATCTTCCTAGCAGTGGAGGATACAGAGACANATGGGTACTCCGCCATGTCCCTGAGGAGATTGTTCCAGTGATTGATTGTTCTCACTGTAAAAAATGTCTTTCTTAATTCAAGACAAAGCCTCTACCGGTTCAGCTTGTACCCTCCTTGTCTTCTCCATGTGGCTCCTTGTGAAGAGAGAGCCTCTGTCCTCTTTCTAACTAGAAAAAGTTCAGTCTAAATTGGTGCAATTCCCTCATCTTCCTAGCAGTGGAGGATACAGAGACACTCTTTGATTGCTGCCTGCTTGCAGGGGCACCTGTGGACGGGGCTGTGGGCAACTCCACCAGGGCTGCCAGAGCCTTGTGCTCACAAAACATGCAGAGATCATCTGAGTGTCCTGCTACGTCATTGCCACCTCCACAGAGAAGATGGCAGAGGGATTTTCCTGAGTGGGCTCAGCTCCATCTGCAAAGAGGGCCTCTGGGATTAGTGGGCCATCTGAGCTCAGCCAGAGGTCAGGCAGTGTGCAAAATTACAAACGTGAGGTACCACCACGCCAGTGGCTACTGAGAGTTAGAGGGTGCTTGGGCTCACTCGCTTCAGAGGAGGGTGGCTGTGGCAGCGTGCGCAGGCACACTTATGCATGTGCATAGATCTGGCATTGTGCATACGTGTTGTTATTCCCATATACAGAGGTTGTAATGACCTAATCATCGGATCCGTCTGTCACGAAGAATTGTGCACATACAAATCTACGTGGAAAAAAACAGGCTTGCTATGGTATGATGTGAGTTGGAGGTTTTGGCTCAGAAGTATGCATGTATGTGCCTGTAAGTACATATATTTGTATGCATGTGTGTGTCTGTATATTTTATTCATATATGCTGTATTATTATTATAGCTCAATAATTCTCATCCCATTACTTTTATTGCTATATTTGTTAATTTACCATGTATCCTCAAGAGACTTTATTAACGTTGGCAGGATAAGCCTAACGGCTGTTGCGGTGTCTAGACAAAAGGAATTAAAGACACAGCAGAAATACTTACTCAATATTTCCCTTCTGTGGGAAGTTTCTGTCTCACTCTTACAAGCCTTTTAATATAACTTTATTAAGGATTTAATGTAATAACCAATGTGTGCTGTAATGGAATAAGTGTAAGCATTTTACATGTATTTACAGTTGGCTGGGCAGACTCTCCCTGCCTAATATCAAAGGCAATTTAATGTTGTGGGTTTGAAATTAAACCATGAATGTGAAGTCTCTAGGACTGTCATTGCAAATGAAAAAAACCCACATCAGTTAGACTGGTACTGTGGAAATCCTGCACTATTGTGAAAAGAAGAGAAGGTAAACCCACTCTTTGAACAGCAGCAGACAGAAAAAGGAAAAAGCAAAAACTTGAGGTATCTCTGCATGGGAAACATAATGCAGGGAAGATCCAGGGATGCACAGATTCTAGGTCAGAGAGGACCATTATGATAAAAATCTTGTTTGAATTCCTACCAAACCACCAGACAAAACATCCTGCTGCATCTTCCTGTCATAATTGCTGCAACAACAGAATTAATTGGAGGAGATGCTGACAGCTCTCTTTCCAAGCTTATGTCTTGATTTTTCTTCTCTCACATCTTCCAAGTTATTTACATTAGTGTCTTCTACAAAGAGGATCTGAGTTGTGAATGAAGGCCAGATAAGTCAGAAGATTATCATAATAAAAAGTCAGGAGAAAAAGAGGAATGGAAGATAAAAGGGCACTTCAGACAGAAGAGGAAGGATCTGATAGAGTGAGGAAGTCCAGAAGAATGTGAGATGGAAAAGGGAGTGAAAGGAGTGAAATTGGTCTGAGTCTCCAGCAAATAACTTTGTCAAAATATTCACTGTTGGTTCAGACTAAATGTTTTTTTCTGCCTGGGGCTGTACAGGAGGTGTTTTAGTAGAACAGCCTAATTAAAATTAAAGACAGAATTCAAGAAAAGCCCCACACATTTCCAGCAAGATTTCTTCCCTGCTATTACCATCCCTTCCCTTCTTTCTGGAGCGAAGCCATCTGCTTCATCTCTTTCCTTTCACTGTCCATCCCAGCTTGGAAGATCCCACATGGCATTGTGGGAGGCTTCAGTCTCTGCCGTGTCACTGCCTGGCTCTGTGCATACATGCTGATGGTCTTTTTGGCAACATCCTGTTGCTCCCACCCCATACGTTCCTCTGCTACCGCCATGGGCAGATGGGCCTTGCCTGTTATTCTAAAACTGCTACACCTTCCTCCACTGATTGAATACATATCTTAAAATCTGAGGACAATGAAGGAAAAATAAACATTGCTTGGCTTTGGAGATCCACTCATCTCTATCTTTTCCAACAGAGGAAAGAATGTAGTCAAAACCAGAAAAAGGAGGAATTTAGGTGACTAAATACCAAAGCTTTATTGTTGAGATCTTTCGATATAGAAAACATAAACTAAAGGAGTGATATATAACTAATGAAAAGAAACACCGAAGAAAAGAATGAAACAGAAGTGGAGAGCTTGGAGAAAGGTATCTGGTTTACAAACTCTGTATTGTTAAAAAGTTTAAAGATGCATTTTGTTCTGAAAGCTAGGAATACTTTTCCCCAAAAGATGAAACCAAGACCCAGATTATGAAAAGACTTTCCCCTGACCTTACTCGAAAACACAGTTGATGAGCGGTTTGGAGGCTGTTTGACAGCCTGGAGCATGGAGCTTAAAATGATCTATTTTTTCTGGGCTTGATTTTGAAGTTGGAGACTACATTGTCGTGTTAGCAAACCGCAGAACGCATGCAATCCAAAACAAAGCCACTAACCAAATTACAAATGCAACTAAGTAGAGGATTGTTCACAATGTTTATGTATACTGGGGTAAACTGTACCCAAAGTCTTTATCAAAGACACTAAATTCTCCAAGATTCTTGAGAAAGACATGCACATGTCAATATATATTTGTTACACATACATTTTTAAATGCATGAAATGAGGAAAAGAAAAGAATGCAAAAGTAAATAGGGATGCCTGGATGTATTCGTAGCCAATTAATTTAAATTTAATTATCATATTTCCTGCCTGATTCTTGCACCAATGTTGAAAACTGATGTAATGGGAATGCTGTGGTAAATTTTGAGAGCCTGAGATAATAACACAGATAAAAGCTTCCACTAACTCTTTCTCATGTGGTCATCTTAGTTGTACAGGTACATTTTTCAGAGGAATTATTTCAAGATGTCTGCAGACTCAAGAAGGCAAAACATAATCTACTTGATTGGAGGTATTATATTCATGGTTACAAACAACAAATATCTTTGTAAAGGTGGCTACTTGGGTCCTTGCAAGACCAGCTACCTCCATGGAGCACTCTTGGGGGGACTAGAAAGAACAGGTTTGATTCTTAAGAAGAATTCTGAGTAAATAATTTTATTCTTCAGTGATGAGGTAGTGTCTCCCTCTACCCTAAAAAAGGTTAAAAATTCAGCAAAATAATATGGGTCTATAATACGTCATTCATAACTAGAATAAGTTAACTGTATTCTTATTCTGTATTTTCCTCTTCTGGCAAGTGCTCTAGAAAAACAGGTCTTTGCATCATTCTTGGGTGAAAAACATAGGTAAACCTAAAAACAGAATAGCTGATATAATCTTCAGACAGAGGCCAGAGGCACCTGTGTATACCTGTCCTTTGCCCCGTTCTCTGAGAAAATCAATACAACCTTCCCTAGCGTCTGAACACTTCAGGTTTTGCCTACTAACATACTTATGCTTTGCAGATTGTTTTGTTCTTGGCTTTCTTAGCCAAAGTGAAGTCTGGAATTTTCCTGGACTGCTCCAATCCTGAAAAAGTGCTATTAAAAGATTTAGTACAGTTAAGGGACAAGTAAGTTAGTGTTAAATATGTAGTGAAGTCAGCTAAAACTCTGCTAACATTTCCTACAGGTTTTAAGTAACATTTAAGAATCTTTTCTCTCTGCTTTTGAATTTAGGTTCCCAAGGCAACTCCCTGCTGTGATACTGAGGGTATCCAAAAGATGATTCTTCCAACAGTCTAGCTTACTCTGCAAGAAACAACCTCTGTCTCAATTTCCGGGGTTATTCTCAGAAATGAGAAGTGTGTATAGGATTGAAATAAATATTTCTATTTAGATTCTGCATAAAGCACTCTAATACCTGAAACTTAAAGAGTGCTAAAAGTACTGGGTTTTACTGACTGATTCAGTTTCTTGGTGGACGTGGGGGTAGGTGGCATCCTGTCTCTGTTTTCCCGGAAAGCAGAATGCAAGGACTGTCTCCAATGTGCTGTTTACACATAACTCTACTTGGCAGAGCTTTGCTTCACTCAGTATCTGAGCAGGAACCGATGACCACTCTTTTATCAGCACTGTTTAACACAACAGTTGCCTCTTACGAAATGTCAGTTACCCACTTTTTCTTGTTCCAAGTGAACAGTAATGAAATCAATTAGCAATGTTTATGTAGGCAAAATTTTGAATTCAGATAGGCAATTTACGTTCAATTTGTCTCTGTTTCAACCTGTGCAATTCAGAACTGTTGCCTGATCAGCAGGTCTCCCCAAAGACAACCTGTGTTCCTGTTGTTGGTACGTCTGTTCCTGATCGTATCACCTGCCAGCTCAGCCCGCAGTGGTTGTTCCCCTTCGTAGACTTCAGGAGCAGCAGCAGCTCTGTGCTTGTTATCTCCCACATTTTTGGGACATGAAGAAGGTGCCTACGACTCCATAGCTTGTATGTACCTACATGTCATGGTACAGCTGCTGTTTGCAACCATTTTTCTATCAGAGGTGGTTTGTTTTGTTTTGTCTGTCTTCTAAACATCAGGCAGTCCGACTCAGACATCAGCCTCTGATTGCGCTCTGTTACAGAGTTCAGCAAATAACTCAAACTTTGCTCCCTTTTCCCCCTGACAATACACAGGAATGTCTCTGTAACCTGTGGATACAGAGGTTATTTTATCAATTACAAGTGTCTGGATTGTAAATTGAACATAAAACTGATAGAAAATTGGTGCTGTATGGCACATTAGACAAGTTATGTGACGTATGCTCTGTCAGGGCCATACACCATTTTGATTTTCAGTTATCAATTGAACTAGTTTTCTAAAGGTGACAGCATATGCTGTCTTGGTGTCATTCTGTCATTTAATAGTGCTAAATATGCATCAATGTCCTGAGCTCCTTTACCTGATTCCTCCCTTCTTTTAACATACCACAAGCTCTTCACAACATCACTGCTTATATGAAACCTAACATAAAGATACAGGGATATAAATATATATGTATACATAATATTGACTGTTCTTAGCTATGCTTTTTTTTCAAAAAACACAGTTATGGGTGTTTTAATATTGCAGCATTGAATCATCACCACTCTGGTGCTTTTAAATGGGATCCCAGCTAGCACTGATCGTTCCTTCTCTGTCTGACAGGGGTCTGTGAAGATCCTGCTCTAGCTTCTTGTTCTGCTAATGTGCTGTATTACTTGCTACTGTGTCTCGTCCTCAGCAGTAGCTCTGGCACTCGCAGGCTACATTTCCTCTGGCAAGGTTTTTTTTTTTTTTCATTGCTGGCTTTTTAAAACTGATTACAAGGTGTCATATAGTCAAGATCCAAAATGTGCTTTATTCTATCTTTATCAATGCCCTGAAGGGTGTTTCTATAAACTCCAGTTTTCTAACACTAACACCGTGCTCAGTTTACAGACATTTGAAATTGAAAAAAAAATTATCTGTAACTATGGGATACAGAGAAAGTGTGTTTATTTGTTGGGGAAGAAAGGTGCATGAGGTTGAGGTATTCAACTCTATGGCATGCATTTTATTTGCATGACACCCACTAGCCTGCCATAAGTAATAGACTTTTTATATGCATGAATTATGTTTCAAGTTGTCTGTTATTGTATAAACCACTGGAATTCATTATTATAGTTTGTCTCATATCATCTATCAGCTTTAGTAAACCCCTCAGTTTCTCAAGCACGTTTACCTTATATGTATCCTCCTTTATTTAGTAGTCATCATTGCATACCTGTATTTCCAAGCTTCTTGTTCATATAGCTTAACTAGGCAAATATTTCCCTATAAACAGCAAATTCCATTACAAAAGATCATCTATTTATCTTCTCTTCAAACTGCTTTCTGATTTGATTTTAAAATAAAAAAAAAAATCAAATAAAAAGATGCCAAGTGTTGGGACTTCCAGATAGTAAGTAATTGTGAAAGCTGGAAACACTCTGGGTAAGAAGCTTGTAGTACATCATCCTTCTGTATTCCCTAACCTGTGATTTCAGACGTTTCTGTTTTAGTCTTTACCAACTCCTTAATTCTGTAGGGAAGTGAAATATTCCCTGACAAATTTTGTTTTTCTGAAAGCAATCTGTTGCTATAGCAATATCTGATGTGTCAAATTTAACTACAATGGAGGCTAAAGGAGAGCAAGATATTTTAGAACATAAATCATCTCTGTAAAATCACTGAACATGCTGTTTGATAAAAAAAAAAAAAGAGGCTGGAATTGTGATTAATTGGAAACTTTCCTTTTACTGAAAATCCTCTTTTTTTTAGTGGACTCTACCAGCTCATGATTTCTGTTTAAAAATATTTGCATGTCTCTTCCAGGGGCAAAGTATGTATATTTTCTTTAACTGTGTTCTTACATGTGTGTAACTTAGCAGATGAGGTTGGCCTTGGAGTACACAAGGAAGCCACTCTCCTGGGTTTGTCTTGCCTAGGTCATTTCTTCTGGATACTCTGGGACAGCTGCCCTGCACAGGAGGGCTAATGAAAGGGAAAGAAATGTGTTAGTCTGAAGGTGGCACTCAGTTCCCGCCTGGTGGCCAGGCACTCTTGCTTAGATAGCAGCTCCCATTGTCCCATAACCCTGACAGAAAGTCCCCTGATATCAGTGGAATGCTGGGGAGAGAGAGGGATTGGCCAATACGTGTGAGTTAGTTGTTTTACTCTCCACAAAGACATTAGACTAGGTGAAAACAAATCCATTTGCAGAAAAAAAACCCCACATTATTTCTTTTGTGACTGGATACAGCATTGCAAATGTTTGCCTTCATCTGGTATCCCAACCTACAGCTGCCCCTGGCCTGATGGGAGCCTCCCTACTCCATCTCCCAACCTGTTGGCTAAGTCACGCTGGCACTGGATTGAAATTTTCACAATGTTTGAAAACACTCACATACAGGTCCATGTAAACTATAAAATGGAGCATGGCCATTGGACATCCTCAGGCTAGCAGCAACCCAATTGGCTTTAGAACGAAAGGCAGTATTACGTCAGTGTGGTCTCTGCTTAGGTTAATTAACTGTGCTAAGAAGTAGGGCTAATTTAGCTCAGGGGCAGTGTTGCAAGCTACAGAGCTTTATGGAGCATGTGATGCCACGTGGCTATGTTAGAACTGCTGGGAGCTAGTTTAGAGGTTTTTGCTCCGTACTATAATGCACAGCGTAGACATTACCCTACAGTCCCGGAGAGTGTGTAGTGATGTGCAGTGATACCATGAAGTAATGGGCCAAGTCATTTGTACACCTTCACCTCCCTCAATCTCAGAGCTGGATTTTTTTAATGATTATATTAAATGTTACTCCACAAAAAAGCAGTGTCTGTGCCAGGAGCAAGGTGTTACTCAACATCGTGGCAGAGTCTAGCAAGGCTGAAGAATTGTTTTCCTCACTTTTCATTCCCAACAAAGAAGTTAAGGAGAGTGTAAGTGGCCTCCATTTTCTACAGGAGCTTGCTGAAGTCTGCATGTTGGTCCATCTCTCTAGGGCAGCGTATCCATAAGAAGGACTCTAAGAAAATTCTTAGATTGAAGAATTAGACATCAAATTCAAAACAAACTGCATTTTCAGTTTTCATAGTCCTAATATTAATATAATGAATGACAACTATTAAAAATTTTGTCTTCAACTGGTAGCCTAACTGAAGTACAGTCCACCATCAAAAGTAAGTGACTACTTCCCCCCCTTGTATAGCATAGGAAATAACTGAAGCTGCTATAAACGTGCCACACAGAGTCATAAGGTGACACAGTGAGGTAAGTCTTACTTTAATGACAACAGCAGTAAATATTTATCCAACTATAAAAGACGAAGTCATGAACATCTTGACTATTTGGGAAGTAAAAGTTCTCTTCTTTTTAAATACAGTACCTCAAATATGACCTTTGTTTCAACTGGTAGCTGAAAACATATTTTATATCATTTAAGGGATGCCTACTTTAGATATTTAAAGCACAAAAGAAGTTATGGATAGCCTGTCAGCAATATAGAGTCACTAACCAATCCAGGAATATATTTCATGTAATTCTTATAATGAAATAGCTAAACATACTTGAATACAGCAAAACACATTTGAGTAGAGAAGTTTAATGATCAAGTAGAAATAGGCAGCTTTCACAAAGATTCTATTCCTTTTGCTAAGACCCATCTACCACTGAACTCTCCCTCATTTGAACGTTGTTCTGCTTTTAGCTTGTGTGCTCTGTAGAGTAGACCATGGCTAGAAGGCACCACTGTGGTCCCTCCTTCTCTCCCAGGACAGGGTCAGCTATTCTTAAACTGTTTCTAAGGGAATACTTTGAATGTACTTGTTAATAATGGAAAGTTTTATATGCCATGTGTGGGCTTCCTATGGAGTTCTTGTTTCCAGACCCATTCTTAGTTTACCAAATAATTTTTTCCACAAGTTTATACTATTCTGTGTGTTTTTCACATAAATAGAGTTAAAATAGAGTTGCCAAGGAAGCAAGTAATGACTATAGCTAAAACAGCCTGAAGTGCTTATTTGTGTTCAACTCAGGTGCTGGAGTGGGCAAAGCCTTGTTCAGGAGAATTTTTCTTGCCTGAATCCCAAACTGGATTGCTTAAATGCAGCTGTTCTCGTGGTGTGCCAGAAATGGTGGCTGTCCTTGTGGAATCTCACACCAAATTGTATAGATCCAGATGGATAATGCTAAACAGAGCTCATAAAGTTAAAAGAAGAAGGTATTGTTTGAATAAAACCCACCATTTTGATTAATGTGCTCAAGCACATTCACAAAAATTGGAAAAATTAATGAGTTCCTTGGAAACATCTGTGATTTCTTACAAACTGGAAATTTGTAACACATACCAATATTTTGAAGATATCTGGCAAAATACTTCATGTGTCTTTATGCTTTGCAATATGAATTATTATTTTTAATACGCTGTTATTTTTTAGATTTTTTTCTTCTAAAACTATTCTAAAGAGTACAATCAGACACTAGCAACACCACAAACACAACTGATTTTCTTAAAGGAAGGAAAACAGCTTGCAAAAAGCCTTCAGTCTCAAGATGGGTGTGCCCAGACTCTGAGGGAGCCATGTTGTTGTGTGAGGGGAACCAGACCGAGTTCACAAGGAATCCTCTCTGAAGATGGAGTCCAGGTTTGACAGCCATACGGTGATGCTCAGGTATTACTCCCTGACCTTGGTTAGTCCCTTACCAGCACCTTGGAGCCGGCATCATGCACCTCAGTGGTGCCACCAAGCCCGAGTGAGACTGCCCTGAGGACTTGGGGCCAGGGCCAAGACACAACAATGTGGGGAGGGAGGTCCCAAGGGGCCGGTGTGGAAGAAGCCCTTGCTGCCATGCTCCCCAAAAGGCATGGGGTGGAGGTTGGAGTATCTCAGCAATCTGGAGGCCTCCTCCCGGCTTGTCCCCAGCAGGAGCTGCTGACTGAGGCAGGACTGGAGCTGGTGGCAGGGTGGGACAGGCTGGCGGCTATGTTAGGTGATGGCTAGCTGTGCCTGTACCTCAGTGCTGGCAGGGAAACTGCCATCATCCTCTGCAGTGCCCTCTAGATGCTCAGGAGCTTTTGTTCCTCTAAGCACAGGGTCATCCCTTCTTCTCCATCAGAAGATAGGAAAAGGAAACCTAAATAAAGGAGCCACTGCTGTTGGCTGCCACCTAACCCTGCAGTTTTCTGTATGATTGCTCAAAGGGGACCTTCGTTTTCTTTTGCAGACATAGGGAAAGCAGCAGCTTGCTGCCACATTATGTCTGCTTTACTCCAAGACCCTGGCTGTCTTACACTTTAATGTGTTTCTTAGTATTCACAGTACTATCAGCTATCCCTGTTCTATATGTACCTTCCTCTCCCTTCCCACTGCCTAGCGAAGGTGGTTTCCCAGGAGACGACTTCGCAGTTGCTGCTCTTCCCAAGACTGAACGTTTGTCCTCACTTAGAGGAAGGGCAAATTATTTTTTTCTGTGTCCTTCTGCCTTGCCTTAATCTATCTAACAAGAGGTAGGCACCTGCCCGAGGCACGGCTGCAGCATGAACGCCGTGCTGGCTGGCTGGCTGCCATTTTGCACCAGGCGGCCGCACACTGGCTCTGTCCCCCCCCGCCACCTCCCTGGCAGCCATTCCCACTGGCGGGGTGGCGGGGGTGAGCCCTTGGCTGTCCCGGCCACCCCGTCTCTCGCTGGCGCGGCGTCTTTGTCTCCCGAGTGTAAAATTAACTACCGTCTCCGCGTGCTCAGGGCCTGCTTCAGAGCCCTTTGAAATTGATGGGGATTTTTCTACCCACTTCAAAGGGCCCTGGCTCATGGGCGTACAGCACAGGGCGCACCAGTTAATTTTTAAACTCCCATTACCTGGAAAACTTCTTGTAAAGTGTACCGGAGCGTAGGGCTGGGGACGAGCTTGCTGAAACACTTGACAAGGCACAGCTGAACAACTGGGATTAAGGATTTCTTTCTTTACTATTTACCTTTTTATGCCACGCACATGCCTTCTAATCATTCCTTGTGATCATTTACCTGTGCTTTCTGCTGTCCTGCACATTTAGTGCTTAGTCATTCCCCTCGCGGCAGCCCGCACAGCGATGCGTGGGACCCAGCGAGGTTCTGGAGTAGGCAGGACTTGCCTGAGCTGACCTTACATTTCTGAGCAGCCCAGAGGTTTAGAAACCCTTGCCGTGTTTGAGTCCAGCCCGTACCACCACTTGGGCACCTCTGCAGGACGGGCTCTGTCTTGGCAGGGAGCTGGGTGGTCATCCCTCCCCGCCTCCCTGCCTCCTCTGGGGCACGGCCCCCAAGCCGTCGCCTCCACCACCACTGAGGATGGTTACCGTCACAGGATTGTTACCAGCAGGATGAGGAGAAGCTGTTCAATGGTGTATAAAGGCTGCAATTATATTTGGCTCTGGTTTGTGACTTATATAAAGATGTGGTGTGAGATTTAAACATACAAACAAACAAAAAAAAAAACCCCAAACCAAAGCAAACATATTCCCTTTATTCAATTTCCCAGGAGAACTTCATGTCTTTGTTTCATCCAAAGTCCTCTCCATCACCCATTTTACATCCCAGTTCCAACAGAAATAAAATAAAACAAAATAGATCAAAATAGAACAAAACAAAATAAAATAAAATAAAATGAAACAAAATAAAATAAAGAATTTGGAAAAGAATTTTAAAAGTAGTGAAGATAAGCAAGGAAAATTTTATTTAAAGAGCAAGGGATAAATAAACATACCTCTGAATTGAACTGTAGAGTAGTCTCCCAAAGGAAACAGTGGAAATCAAATTGCTTCAATAATTTAAAACTAGACTGGACAAAACACTTAATAATATATGGCAGAAAAGAATCCTGCCTTGGCAGGAGATGGAGTGGATGACTTAAGTCTTTTCACTCTCTAGCCTGTTTTATTTTATGTTTTATTACTGTAGATGACTCAATGTTAACAATGCTTAGTTTATTTTCTCACAGCTGCTTGCCACAGGACAGTATATGCCTGTGTCATTATACTTTATTAACTATCCCCAGTTACCAGAAAGGCACTGGAGGTGCTAAACAGTGTTTATGCATGAAATATTGTGTAAGTGTCTATGTTTTAGGGCTGCATATGTAAGAAGAATGGCAAAGCCATCCACCAACTCCATAGATCATCCTAAAAAGGCACCATATATGTCACACATCACTATTGTTCCTTTTTGCATCATCATAAGTTACAGCAAAACTCCTTGTGGAGTGCTTTCAAAAGCATTGAAATTGTTTTTGTACTGCTAAAAATAAAGCCCACTTTGCCTTAATTACCACAGTGTAATGTTGCAGAGCTCTGTGACAGAGGTAAAAATACATTCTGCATTGCATCTGAAGTGGACCCTAGATAAAATACTATATTCACTTTAGAAATGTTTATAAATGACATTAAAAGCAACCGGCACCTGCTGCTCTATCTTATTTCACGATAAGGGGACTTCACACCTCCTTATGTGAAACCCACTGAGCAGCATGTGGGCAGAGATACTCCATTACAGATTTAGGAAGTGTTTATTGGACATTGGGTAAGTCAGAAGGTAAATTAATGGGAGAAGACCGGACAGAAACCAAGAATTACACAACTATGACTACACTGATCATGTAATCTGTTTTATTGAGAGAACAAACAAACACTGACCAGATAACCAGAAATTTCTTAAATATAGGAGAGCTTTCCTTGGTTCAGGGGAATGGGGTGATCGACTAGATGAACCCAAAGAGCATTACAGGAGAGATGAGAAAATGTCTCAGTTTATAGAGGAGACAGAAGATGCAATATAAAAGTCTCTAAATATAGAAAAGAAAAATTGTATAGTGTTTTCTACACTTTTCTTCCATGTAAGAGCAACAGACTTGCAGAAAGGGAAGCACAATTTAGACACATGGAGACTCTTGCTATTAGTAAGAATACTGAAGAACTGGAATATTTTGCTTGGATAGTATGAATTACTTCAGTGGATGTCAGACAAATATCCATTTAGAATGATTTAGGTGCATTTGATATTATGTCAGACCAAAGTACACTAGGTCATTATGTTCCTTTCAGCCCTGCTGTTTATGAATTTGTGAATCAAAGGAGAAGGCATGTGTGGAGAGAAAAATCCTGAAAGGATACTGACAAAAGGGCTTATGAGACTGTCATGGAAAAGACATGTGTGCAAATACTTACAATATTGTCTAATTTGTACATTTGTCATACTACCTAAAAAAGGAAGAAATTGGCATTTTGGAATCATTACAAAATTTTTTCAGTTGTCATGTTGGCATTGTAATCCAGAGCACCTACCAGGCAGGAGTGCCAGAAAGGTTCATTTGCAGAGATACTGAGAAGTCTGTGGTGGTCCTAGCCTGAGGACCCAGGTGCTCCTGGAGTGGGTAACTTAATTTCCATGAAGGGGTAACAGACAGGGCTGTGCTTAGCAGAAGAATGAAGATGCCAGCACAGAAGAGGTGTTGTTACCTCCCTGGTTTTGGCCTGTTGAAAGGAATACTGTCCCAATATTTCCCATGCTGTCTTCTTTGCAACACCAGGAAAAGTTTTTGTCCGTGTTTTTGGACCATGTTAATGTATATTGGCCTATGGCAGTGGGCACATTCCACATACGAACAGTCTAAACCATTCCATTTTAATATCTGGCTTACCACGGAGAAAAGTCCTCTTAGCCTCTCGGTTATTTCTGCTCCATAAACCTTGAATACGGCTTTAGGCTATCTGAGTTTCACATCTACAAATGCCTGAAACAGGCTGAAAAGAATCAGTACCGGGTATCTCATGGGTCTCTATCTCATTCATCCATATTTTCAGAAGATCCAAATGGAAATGTAATACCACCTGCTACTGAGAAGCAAAATAGTAGATGATAAATCTGATTTTGCCATTACTGAAAGCTGTTTGGAGTTTCTTTTTAAACTTTATATGCCATTTTGATAATAATCAACATAAAGTGGCATCTGTTGTGGTGAGAACATGGGCTTTTGGGGTTTGTTTTTTACTCTTTCCTTATGTACTGAAAAATTTGCTCTTTTTTTTTTTCCTTACGTGGGATTTATGTCTTCTCTTGCTTTATTGCTCTCCTTTAAGTTCCCTGTGTTCTCTCAGTGGAAAGAATACCATAAATAACCGAACACAAGCTGTTCCCTCATCAGAGCTGCCACGCTTTACCAATACCAACAAGCATAATTTCCATAGTGATGAACTCCATAAAACTAAGCAGAAAACACCCCCCAGACTGCTGTCCATTCTCTGCTGTGTCAAAAGTCATTGTTCCCTGCAGGTCTGCTAGTATTTTTTCGACAGCTGCTTTCGCTAGTCAAGGGTGGGGTATTTGGAGAGTGCCTTCGGCAAAATAAAACATTTGGTAGCACAAACAACTTGGAACTGTGTCAGTCGTACTTTCCAGATCTGAAGATGATCAGAGGGCTGGACCACCTCTCCTGTGAGGACAGGCTGAGAGAGTTGGGGCTGTTCAGCCTGGAGAACAGAAGACTCCAGGGAGACCTTATAGGGGCGTTCCAGTACCTAAAGGGGGCCTACAGGAAAGATGGGGAGGGACTCTTTATCAGGGATTCTAGTGATAGGATGAGTGGTAACAGTTTTAAACCAAAAGAGGGTAGATTTAGATTAGATATTAGGAAGAAATTCTTTACTCTGAGGGTGATGAGACACTGGAACAGGTTGCCCAGAGAAGTTGTGGATGCCCCATCCGTGGAAATGTTTAAGGTCAGGTTGGATGGGGCTTTGAGCAACCTTGTCTAGTGGGAGATGTCCCTGCCCATGGCAGGGGGGTTGGAACTAGATGATCTTTAAGGTCCCTTCCAACCCAAACCATTCTATGATTCTACATGATTCTATCTCTTATTTCTCCCCTACGCCCACTAAAGCCATTGCAATGCTATCCTCTCCTTAAAGCTGCACTCTGCTAAATAATTTGGTTGTTCATGTTCCGGTCCCAGTTGAAAGCTTATTTATAGCAGCAAATTTAACTGGGATTTTGTGGAATTACATGTTCACACCTGCCCTTCTGGTTTTTTTTTAATTGTATTTTTCTTCTTTTTTTTTCTACAGCAAGAAATTAAACGATACCAAAGTTGTCAAGATGTGCCAAGTAGACCTCCAGATATGATCCAATTGCTCCTCTGATGTTGCAGAGGAGAGTAAGTGGTGGAAGAGATGAAACTCATCAGATGCAGCTGACCCTTCTTAGCTGTACATCAGAAATCCTCACATGGCCAAGAACCACATGTACCACAGAAACTTGAAGGGAGAGGAGGGTTTGAGCATGAATCACAAGCAGAAGCGGCCCGTGGCTCCTGGGGACAGTGGTGACCCAGCACTGGGTGGATGCTGGGGGTAGTGTGCCAACTGGGGCATGGTTGGGAGACCCAGGATACCATCCCACAGCCTCTGATGGTTTTCTCCTGGAGGTGGGGATATCAGTGATAGCACAGTAAGGTGATGTAGGCTTAACCCATGGTCTGCATTTGAGCTGCTTGCAACAGGTTGATGACATCTGATTTGCACTGTAACAAGCCTCTGATCTCCTCTTTTAGACCCAAAGTAACAGGAGGGGCATAACACAAAAATCGTCTATGCTGTACTTTTTCATTTACAAGTTTGAACGAGTCACTTTGGGTGCTCTGGTGTTGCTGAGAGTAAGAAACACCCAAACATAGCCTCTTTTTAAAAGAAAATAAACCAATCCATGCTTCAAAACAAAATAAATCAAATCAAATCAGAACAGGGCTAAGGCAGAAATTGGATAATTCTTAAAGTTGGCAGGAACATGCTACTGACTGAAAAGGGTGTGCATCACTTGGCTTCAGGGTGAAAAAAATCCCCTCAATAACATTTAAATAACATTTAAAGTACAAATTATAAGAGACTGAAAAATCATTTCCAGGCTTGCTTCAGGGCCTGCGCTAAGATTTCTAGCAGAGGCTAATGGAACCGCACCCCTTGTTATCACACATGGTGTGGTCTGGAAGAGACTTGGAAAGATGCTATTGTAATTATTGGCCTTTTGCTGAAGCAATTAGTGTGAGGCAGACAGTAATTGCCTGATTGGAAAGCAACAACCAAATTCTTAACAAAGCAAACAAAACTGAAGAAATAAAACAGTCCACAGTCCTCGCTGTAATTTGAAGGGAGATGAGGTGAAAACTGGAGAGGTGAAACAAGAACGGAGGATTGACACAGAAAGGGAGACTTAAAAAATACTTTGAGATTGCAGGCATGGGCATTTAAACTCAAAACGCTGCCTGACAATATAAGTTTTGAACTCAAGATGTATATTTATTTTATAATTATAATTCTGCTCAATTCTGCTGTACTTAACTCTCCCATATTTGAGAGACAAGAAGTGTCTCCAGCTGTGTCAGTGACCGACCCTGTATGCTGGACCAGGAACATTTCCCGGTTGGTGGTTCTGAAGGTGTGCCAGATCCACATTAAAACACTATTTCAGTGTGAGCTGTGGGACTACACTTGGCCTTTCCTCTGGAAGCACCTTGATGTCCACACAAAGAAATCCCAGTATGTGTATCGGAGGAGAGAAATTGGGCTGTGTATTCTCCGGTATGGGTAATCTGAGTGATTCAGGTGTATTGCTGTGGCTAAGGACCATATCATCCCCTTTTTTAGCTAACATTCCTTTCCAGCTCTGCAGGTACCAGACACCTTCTTAAACAAGTTAAACTTGTACCAAATCTTGAAGGTACTTGCTCTTTCAGGGTGGAAGAAAGGCCGGGGTGGCCAAAAGCACACATCTTTTCCCCAGGTATCTGTATTGGTCGCATGAAAAATATGACTTGTCCCTACAAGACTTGCCTCAAAACATTTCTATTTTCATCAGCAAGTCAAGGGTACATTTTCATTGAAGGTTCAGCTGTCTCAACACAAAGTGTTGCCACATACCTGACACACAGAAATGCAAAGATGTGCAATAAGACAATAAGATGAAATGCAAAAACAACAGTGATTTTTTTTTTCCCAAAGATTGGA
This sequence comes from Anarhynchus alexandrinus, assembly GCA_008711295.1. Taxonomy (NCBI): domain Eukaryota; kingdom Metazoa; phylum Chordata; class Aves; order Charadriiformes; family Charadriidae; genus Anarhynchus; species Anarhynchus alexandrinus. The sequence continues at coordinate 4,897,196 of VUYV01000018.1, forward strand.
GTTCCAGAGCTTTGAAATATTGTACTTCCAGTACTGTATTCACTCTCTTAACCACATCTTCCCTTCCAGTTAAGCTAAGATTTTAACTTTGGCTAGACTCTGCTTTCTTTTATGTGGATAGCAGGTACCTACTTCCTGTACCTCCTGCTTTGGACAAAGGCTGGCCACAATCCTGGGCTTCTGTGCAGCAAGCATTTATGCATGAGTTTAACTTCATGCGCTTCAGTTACATTTCACTCCTAGTCTTTTTGCTGTATAAGAAATGCCATATAATACCATCTCCTAGAAAGGTATGACATATACAGCTGATATTCCTTTGGAAAATTTTAAGTTACTCTCTTTGGACATAAATTTATATGTTTATGCGTGAAAGAGAGGCACCAGGGCAAAAACTTCTTAATATAATACAGTATTTCTCCAAGTGTTATATAGTGATCAATTTTTCCAGTAATATAGGATGGATCTGTCTTTACTTTATATCGTTATCACATACCTGCAGCTTCCAAAGGATGCTAAATGAATATTGGAAATAGGAATTCTTTTTCTGACTTTTTGTTTCTTAGTTTCTTTCATCACAATTAATTTTGGAATATAAGCCCATTTATTTCTTGTCAACTAAAAGGCAGCAGCCCTGCCATTTGATCAGATACAAGATATTAATTCAGATAAAACCCTTTACTTGGGTTTTATTCAATTAATTAATTAATTAATGAAAAGAAAGCCACAGATCATTCCAGATAAACTAACACTAATACTTGTAGGTCCGGTGTTGTTGTAAGTGGTATAGCACCAAATGCCTTGGTACCTTACTCTGATGTCTGTGGGGTCATTTTAGACTTGATTTTGTGGACAGTGCTATGTTCATCCACAAGCTACAAAAACAATTGCTTGTTCTATAGTAGGAAACTATGATTTTTCACAAATGTAAAGCGTGAATTTTTAAGTTGTGGAAAGAACCTGTCCCAAGCAAAGTATATAGTTTAACTAAAGAGACACAGTTTAGACACAACAGGCAATTAGCAGTTTTTTAATGAGGAAAGGGAAGACATAAGGAAAAGCAAGCTTCTGATTACATAGTTTAGGAGAAGACGTTGGTGGGATTGTGGCTAAGGTGACTTGGTATTTCCCAATGTTTTAATTTTTATATTCCTATTTTCAGTTTCTTCCACAAAATGGAATTGTTCATGGTAGGTCTTTTCCTCAAGTTGAACTTTGTGGACAAATTTTCAGGTGAAATTGTTGAATTTTCAGGTGAAACCTGAGAATTGATGTTGAAGGAGTATATTATTTTCCCAACACTGGGCTTCCCAACAAACAGAAGAGTTTAAATACTCTTGTTCTTTGTTTCAAGGAACTGTTTTTGAGAACAGTAAAAGTGAGGTTATTGTTTCAAGAACATCTCTTTTATTTACCCCAGGGCAATTCACCTAACTCTGAAACTGTGGCAAGAGTTCACGGATCCTCAATGGAAACATTAGGCACATGATAGGCATATTCTTCAAGAATATCATCTGCACTGAACATATGCCACCCACACACTCGATATGTGTGTAATGGAGCTTCAAATGTGACATCACAGGATGATCAAGCAGATCTTCTTGGGACTGAAGAGTCCTTCTGTATCAGCAAGGGCTACTATGGCACCATATTTGCAGATTAAAAGGGAGAAAATTGTCTCAGTGATCTCTTGGCTGGAGAACTGACAGTGAGTATGGAAGCAAAAGCAATGAGATGATTGCACAGGAGCAAGTGGAATGAACAGGATGGGGCCAAAGGCATGAGTCAAGCCTAACTCTATAATTCTCTGCTGTGCAACCTGCTGGCAGCATATACTGGTCTCTTATGTCTTTCCAGTGATTGCCCCACGGGGAGGACGATAGCATTTTACTGTTTCCTACTACCTTGTTTGTTCTGGAAATAACAGTCTCTGCTGTAGATCTGAAGGTATGAACCTCAGCAGTAATGCAGTTTGGTGGCCTGCACAGCTCCATATGATGATAAAACTTCCAGCTCTTGGAATTTTTTCTCTTGGTTTTTTTTTTTTTCCCCCCTCACGTTTATACTGCCACATTTAAAACACTGTGTTAAATGAACTTGAAAATTTCAGCCAGGTGTTCTGGACACTGCCAGACTTCACCTTTCCCTGCAGAACAATTGCTCACTAAGACACCTCTCCCTAGTTGCTGTGGTGAAGATTTCATACAAAACCTAAAATGAGCAAGTGGTCTGTGCTAAAATAATCACTGGTGTTGCCCAGAGGCAGACAATCACATTTCACTGTGATGTTTCAAAATGTGAGTTGTTCTTGTGTGTGTCTGTGTTCATTGAAATAAAACCAAAACCTTTCAAAAGTGTTTGAGAAAATACAACAGCATCAAAATATATGTTTTGAAATGAGGAGCAGAGAGATTTCTGCAGAGGTGGCTGCAGGGAATCCTACTAGAAAAGCCATGTTCTACCTTGCTTTGGAGAAGACTTCCTATGATGACTCCGAGCATTATGTCAAAACCAGGTGTGTCTCTGTGAAACATTTCATTTCACCACGCTGGTGGCTGTCTGAACCACTATATTTGGTCTATATGATAGACCATTACAGCAATACTTCTAGCTAAGTAATCAGAGGCCCATCCTGAGTCTCCTTTTATGCTCTTTTATGCCTACCAACATACATTATTGAATTCTAATGAAAAAAAAAGTATTTTATTTTTTAAATTTGACTGAAAACTGTTCCTCTTCAATGTTTAGAACAAGCACAATGCCACAACTTACAGCAGAGTCACCTGTTTGCATCAAGAAACCTTTGGAAATTTTATACTAGCCACAGAGGCTTGTTATAGAGAGACATGTAAGACTTCTGGAAAGCTACTGTGAATACAGTAGGAATAGATAGGAAGATTTATACTTGTCGCTCTTGATTGTGGGAACTTGAGCATTTTCTTGCTTTGTCTGTTTTATGAGTTGAGTATTCAACCAAATAATCATTTCCCTGTATATTGGGAAGGAGAGAAAGAAGATACTTTCAAGCGTGTTGGAACATGAAAATAGTAACACTAGGGACTGCATATCAAACAGGCACACAGACCCCATAATTAATAATCTCTGTCCCCAAAAGCAAAAATAACTCAAAGATTTGAGTGGAAGTGCACGATTATAGCCTCAAAGCAGTTCAGCTTGAGTAAGTGAAGCAAGGGCTGAGTTGTATGGACCTTTCTTTTGGGGTCTTCCAGAGTTTGGAGCTGGCTTGCAGTCATTCTGGTTTCTAATACAAGCCAGGACAGTTCAAGCTAGACAGTGATTCTCACCATATTTCAGCTGTGAATAGGGACGTTATTCAACTTTCTAAAAAACTAAGAAACCTCTCTGAACACTTTGATTTCTTCCTCTACCTAGAATATGCAAGGACCTGTTCCAGGAAACACCCTTGGATAGCAGATTTGGCATTCAAGTCTTTCATAGGTTGTTCACTAAGTAATTATGTAGCATGTAAAAGCATTCCATGATTCAGTTTTGCTGCTTTTATCAAGTATTTCAGCTAGGTATATCTATTTTGAAATCACAGTCCAGAAATTTTCAGTGAATACCCAGGAAAAAACTTTAACAAGGTTCTCCCTCTTTAGCAAACATTTGCTAATGGATTTCACAATAAGAACTCATGTTTTCAGGATAAAAACACATGCAAACTAAACATGCTATATTCTGTGTGGGAACACCAAGAGTTTTCCATCTTCATTAAGGATGGGTTGGACCCAAACTTTTCTGCTATAGTTATTAAATCATATTACATGTTCTGGTGTTGACAGGTCTGGACTTCTTCCAGAATGCTATTGATACAGAAGGCTGCATAATTTCTGACACTGGCTAATTTTTGAACAATGCTGTTTATTTGTTTTGTAGAGACACAACTGTGTGACTGATGGCTTTATTTTATGAACAGGATGTATTCATTTTACTAGCTTGCATGTGTAATATGGCAGGGTATCAAAATGACTATCTGGATAACCAAGACAAATGGGAAAACTGAGTTGTTTGACTATTCTAAACTCTGGGAATGGTTTAAAAACTATTTCTCCTGGCTTGTCCCTCCCTGATTCCATTTGCTGCCTTCTTTCCTTTTGTCTGGGCAGCAGCGGTTTTCCAGGCAGGAGTTATTACACGGCCCAAGAGTCTTTTTAGCCAATTAACCTTTCTCCAAAGCCTACATGCAGCCAAATGAGGTCTCAGGAGTGAATGAGGAGTTGTTTCCTTCTAGTCCTTTGAATGTACCCCCAGTTAATAATAATTTTACACCACCTCTTTTTGCACTTATTTTGTGCAAACAAATTTCCAGCTAAGCCCATTCCTTAAAACTTTATTTTAGGAGAAAGTTCTGGTGAATCCCATGCTCGAAGCAAGACCCATCACAATGTTGCTCATTGTTAGTTTTGATTAACGTTCTCTGTCAATTGCTGACTCACTCACTTTCCAGCATGTGCAAATATTTAGTTTCTTTCTTTTTCTGGAGCATGTTCTGTAGAGCCCATTGCTGTTGTATCCAAGCAAATTTTCAACATCAACAATAATATTACCAATACAGTGGAGCTTTTGTGACATCCTTCTTTTAAGGGTCTCAGACTGCTCAACTTAACCATCTCAGCATTCACACTAAGCAACTAAGTGCTATTCTGTTGTTTTTCCCAGCATGAGAAGAGTGGGATGTAGCACTGGGAAATCTCTAAGTGCAGGTCTGTGGCTGCAGGGTAGATCAGAGGTGGTATAAAACATCCAAGCATATTGAAGGCAGAGCTGAGGTCTGCAATCCTTAGGAAGACAGTTTCACAAGACCTGTTTACAGTCACATATTTGATGCTAACGAAAGTGAACCAGTTGGGGTAAATTTTTTAAAGTCTGTGGTTAATCTAATGCAGGTTTTCCAGCAGTTCAACCATATCCATGAATAAAGCACAGCCTTCCTTTCCTTGAAAGTCTGGATTCAAAACCTTTAAAATAAAGCTTATTTAGGCTGGCTGTAATCTGACGCTCATCCTTGATGAGGCTGTCAAAAACAGAACGTGGCTCTCTAGCTTGATTAGTAAAGCAGACATCTAGCGTTCTTTTGTGACTATGCTCTTCAATAAACTTTCAAAGACGGCAAGATAAACCTTAACACAAACCTTCCTTACAGAAGCCTAGAGGCAGAGTCTTTTGAAGTCAAATGACCCCCTGGGTCTCTGGGTCACTAAACTCTCATACCATGGCCACAAAGTCCTTCTTCCTTCAGTTCTTTGCAGCCCTTCAGGCTGCTTTTTCCTTTCTTCCAGCTCCCATCTTTTCCAGTTGTCTCAGCAAAAGGTAGTTGTATTTAAGATCCAAGAGTACCCCTGGTTTTCCCAGAACAGGGCTGATCTGCTGGGAATAACCCCGCGCTTCCTGTCTGATCATAAGAATGATGAATTAACATAGTTGTGCATTTCTTGAAGCTCTCCCTGGAAGATGTAAACACTCATGTATATATTGAACTTCATATGCCAATAGAAATAGGTCAAAAGCCCCTCACCAGAGAAAGGCTTTTGGTTTTCCCTACAATCAGTGGTTTCTACACCAATTGTTTTCCAGTCAGTATGAAATTGCAGCCCAGCCTCCAAAAACATTCTTGCTTGAAATGTCCTGTCCCTTCTTCCCTAATTTGTAATATCCAAATTAAAAAACCAACCAACCAAACAAACAAACACCACTCCACACCCCCTGCCCTTGATGAAACAGAGTGTCTTTGTAACACTACATCTTCTGTTGCTGATGTCAAGGATAAATCCTGGTTTCCATGAATTAGAAACAGGCATGAATCCTGTCTCAGCAGTGCCACTGAAAGCGATTGCTTGATTGCTCTCTGGAACTAGCCATGGCTCTCAGTGTCCTGCTGCCTGGAAGACAGCCTTCCCTGTTACCTAATGATCACTAGGCATTTCTTCCTGTCCTGGCCCCTGTGAAGAACACCCTGTTATTCTTTGATACACCGGAGGTGCATATTACAGTGCTGTTAAGGTGCTGTGGTTTATATTTTCTCTGTGTATTTGGGTGGGGAATGCTTTGTTGTTATTCAGTTATCTTGAAATCACTCTTAATGCATGCCAAGTTAAGCAAAGATGCAAATAAAAGCATTCATTCACCGAAACCAAGCAGACCATGCAGCTTAAAAGGCTTACAAAAGACAAAGGTGAAGAAAAGAGAGAAAGAGCGTGCTTCATCTATTTGAAGTATGGGATGGCTGCACTAGCCTAGCAGCTCGCGCCTGCCTCAGCGCCCATGCTGAGGGAGAGCATCAGGTAACGTAGTCTAATCTCACCTAGCGGGAACATGTCTGGCTTGCCACCAGTCTGATTACTAAGGTACAGACCACGTATTGCACATCTATATTCTAGCTGCCAGAGATCCAGAAGGCTTCTCTAGCATCTTTTTCTTCAGGATCTCCTCAGTCTGACGTGCAGGAGACCATAGGCAGACAAACCACTGCTTCTTCATGGTGCTACTGCCTTTGGAGGCAACTGGGTATCTCCATTAGTGCCCATGTGGCAGCTTCCATAAGAGTGGAAATTTTAGTTCAGTCCATAGGACACATGGCTCAGTTTTCTATCTCTCTCAAGAGCCAGAAGTAGACCCCTTTGAAGAATAACTCAAGCAAACTCCCTTTTCTCTCCTGCCCCAGTACTCTCCTAGCCTTCATTTCAGTCTCAAGCAATTTCCTGAGCCTTGAAATACCTTGAAATCAAAGGATATCCTTTGTGGCTTATTTCGTAACTCCCAGGGCGGATCTCACTTCCAGGTACTTGGTTTGTCCCTCCTGAACCCACATAAACTTCATGCACCTACATGGAGTTTCTGTGTGGTGCTGAAAAAGCCAGTGACTCAAGCCCTTCCCGTGCTACAGTGGGCAGAATGTATATGGGAATATATGCTTGCATATAGCTGTTGGCCCGTGATGTCATTCTGGCACCTAAAAAAGTGTGTATCGCTGCTTTTCTGGTATGGCTGCAGGATGAATACACTGCACACCAATACTTTTCAGTTATTATACCAGGAAATATCAGGACTTCTAAACTGCTATGCTATGAAGTACCAGGGTAGCTCAACTTCAATCTCTCTTGAGTATATAGATGAACAGATTTTTTTTTTGAGTACTTCTCTATATAAACCTAAAGGGACTATAATAGTACCTATTTACCACAAAGGGACACTTTAAAAACAAATTAATATTTGTGAAGTGCTCATAGTGACAAATGCTCTGAAATTTTACATGGAAGACTATTTTTAGAAAGCTGAGAGCCTGTAGTTAAATACATTATCACAATGCCTTCCCACAAGAAAGCCGGGCAAAGGTTATTCAGCTCACCATAACCTGTTGTACTCAGTGCAACCTTAATACTTGCTTTTTCAGTATTCCTCTGAGAACTTAATTAATAACAGAGATGAATCCAAGTTACATGATCCTGATCTGGATCCAAATGTAGCTGAAATCTGAGGTAGCTCAGACGCACGATTTCTAAATAAGAATTGTCAGAAATACTGTCTTCCTCTCCCCCAGCATATCTGAAGTGAAAGATGACTTTGAGAGTCAAAATAAAACTCCACTGGCCCTATCAGAGTGGCGCATGCTAATGTTGAAATTCAACAGAAGAGTTAAAGGCATAAATTCAATTCTGCTGCCATCTTTTAATTAAGAGCATTAACATTTCTGTCTTTGGCCTCTTTCTTAGGACTGGCCCATACTTAGAAGGAAGTGTCCCAGGAGCACGAGGCAATTCTGTAATAGAAATAGCATGTCCTTTCTGCTCCTCAGCAGGCCGTTTCTAGGAAATTGAGTTGCGTTCTGAGAAGATGAGCCTATCGACCTATGCTCTTCAGCAACACACTGAGAAGCTGAGTTGCTGTTGGATGTGTTAGCCTGGTTTTTACTGCGATTCACAGCTGGAGTGGCAGAAGCCCTCGAAAGCTGCTTTTTCTCCTGTCCCCTAGCTACATGGATGACTTGCACTGCTGTCAGGTCATGTCTGACTGAGTACTCTGCCCTGTTCCAGCTCCTTGTTCACACCATAGCATGGGATACAAGGAGACTGCTGTGCTTGTGCACTCCTAAAACTACCTCTGATGTGGGTATCTCATGATGGTTTCTGAAGACGCTGAGGCATGAGAAGAACGTGACTATTTCAGAAGCATATTTGCTGTGTTATTAACATTCCTTCAGTGTGAACCTAGTGCCACTCTCTGTAAAGGTTTCTCTATATAAAACTAATATATGGCCAAAAAAATAGAGATTTATGACAACATATTGTTAAGTGTTCAACAGATGATCATGTTGTTTATTTTCATGGTATAAACCCTCTGGTTTATATATCCTCTGGTATGGTGCTTGTAACAATCTAGAACATATGACTACTGAATCTATTACTTAATCTTTGTTATACAATAAATGTTACTATAAAATGTAACCAAAATGTCTCATTACCTGAAAATGGAAGTCCTAGTTTAAAATCATACTCAAGAGGTAAATATCTCATTCCAGAAGAGAATAATGTATGTTGGTTCTAAGTATAAAGATGAAATTATGTATCTAAGAACAGCTCCAATTTTTCAGACCTGGCCTCTATATTCTGTGTTTTTGAAAATTACTAAGCAATTGCAACATGAGCAATGGGCCCTGCAAATGTATTTGCTCCTTTGTACATTATTAGTGTGCCAATAGCCAGCAGAAATTGAGTCTTCAGCATGCATTTTACATGTTTCAACAGTAAAGAAACTTAACCTTAAGCTCTTTGCACTTAACTGAGCTATTGACTGGTGCATCTACAAAGATCAGCCAATATTTTCAAGGCTGAGTTATAATTTGTAATACTTTATTTTGAGAGTGAGCCACCTAAATGAAGCCTGATGTCCAAGAAATGCTGAGCACACAACAATCAGGCCCTTTTGGCATTTCCTGCATAGGGCATTTGAGTCATATAATAAATGCCTGAAATTTCTTAGCACTTTTAATATTATGATAGTGATGTTAATTACCAGATTGTGGTGGTACAGAGCATGGTCCATGCTGCTAAAATATTGATTCTTTTGCTTGTTTAAGGTTAACTTATAGGATTTGTTAGACAGCTTTTGTAGGATGCCACTGATTTTAGAATGTACGTCGAAAACTGGCAAGTTTTCCAAAAATGAATTTATAGCATAGGCTTCATAACGGAAAAAGCTTCCTTTTGCAAAAGGAGATAAAAATGTAGACTCTTGGGGGCACAGAAGTAATCTTCTTGTTACAGATCTCTTGCTGGTATTTTCTTGCATAAGTAACTTCAGTGAAGCTATGCTTCTTAGTGTTGATCAGTGTGAAAAGGTGGTATTCATATTTCTGTAAAACAAGCAATAATAGAAGAAATAACAGAAATAAATGGCATTCAGTTTGCAGTAACGATTCCTTAAAAGGTAGTTCAACATAGTTTTGCTTAGGTCTACCACTCATCCTCAGTGTCACTTGTGGGAAGCCACTATTTTGCAATTAATTTTCACACCTGCCCACAGAGAAGGAAAATATTTATCCATGTGTGGGAAGTGTCTTGAGATCTCCATGTGAAAAGAATTGTTCAGATACATATAATGTCATTTTTATTCCAGTATATGTGATGAAACTTGTTCCACAACTGCTTCCTTGTCAAAATTTTCATTAACTTTTGTAGGCAGCTTTGTCTTTGGCTCTGGTCTGTCTTTGGGTAATGAATACGCCTCTCTCGGTGGAGTCGCGTATGTAAGGCTGGCTCACATAAACAGCGGTTTGCAGGACAAAGTCATGACCTTGGCATTCAACTTCCATGCTTCTCGGACGCCTTCCCACAGAACACGTGCAGTTCTGCTCTAAGCAAACAGCACCCACATTTCCCTGTGAGGTGTTCAGCGCCTGGCTAAAGCACTGCCTAATGCTAGGAAACCTGCCAAGTTTGCCTCCAGCCAAGCCTACTTTGAAAGACCCCTCTGGACTTCACCTGCAGAGGTGCAGCCCTGAGCGCAGAAGATTAACACCACCCTTACCTGCGCTCTCAGCCTAGCTCTGTGTAGGGATCTGGTTAACTTCGGTGAGAGGTACACACTAAGAAAACTGCAGGAGTTACTGTAGAACAGGAGAAATTACAGTAGGAGAGAACAACACTGGGTTTTAAATATTATGCATGTATATAAGAGGCTGATTGCAGTTAGTGGAAAGGTTTGAATGACTTCAACAAGCTTTGGATCAGATCCTACTTTTATTTGTAACTTTTGATACAAAGCTTTTTCTAGTACAAAGTAAACTGGTTTAAGTATTTCCTGTGACTCATTGAAAAGTAAATGAGCTATTTAATATGCCTGCTATGTTCATTGCAATGGATATAATCTAACACCAGTCTAACTACACAGGTAGAATTATCTAAGTCACTATTCGGTTAGTAGCAACTGATAAGTTAATTGCTAAAACACCGCTAACAGGAAAGCAGTCTGTGTGAAAAATCAGTGTTGGATCAATTCTTATTTAATTGCTGTGTGATTTTGTTCCTTCCGTTCCTTATTCTTACCTGCCTAATTTAAATAACAAGACGCTGTGTGCTTTTCTTTGTCACAGAGAACATTATCATCTGCTGTCCTCAATATACAAGGAAATGCTTGAGATGCAGTTAACTATGCCATAACTCTATTCCTAAAAATAAGAATTTTTAAGCTAAAAGTATGTTCCACACTTAACAAAACACAGAAAAATTCGTCATTGACTTTGAATACTTTCCGCCACAGCTACACAATAACCATGAAATAAGAAAATGTCCTAAATATCCTTTCAAACAAACTGCAAACCCAAACTTGGAACCCAAACTGACAATGGCTTCTCTGGATAATTACAATGGAAGATTGAAATTCTTTTTTTTTTTGTATCCTGCAGCCATAACACAAAATTATATATATATAAGAAATCACTTTGTTTTTATCTGACTACTATATACAATGAAAACAGAAAAGTCTGAAGCATTTTAATTGAGGCCTTATATTTCACATAAAAATGATAGAATTGCTTGCTGGTAAAATAACAAAGTGCAACCAAAGTTCTTAAAATGTAGGTGAATTTTAAATCAACAAGAAGCTCTTCCTGTGCTTGCTAATTTAAGTGAAACCTGAGCCACCAAAACCCTAGAAAAATGTCAAGGTCATTGCCAATAGCTTTGATTAGCAATAAAAAAGGGACACAAGAACAGGCTAATGGTATGAGGACATTAAATATTAAAAAGGAGCTATTGATTTAAAAGTGCTATTGCTAAAATTAGGTAGCAGTAGCTATTGACCAAATGGTAGTCAGTATGTTTCTGACAATGTGTCCATCAACCTATTAGTATTTATCAGATTTTCCCAGCTGTCTTGTAAATGCTACTTAGTCTGTCTTGTTTCACAATGTTTCTCTTAATCTAGTTTTCAAAAACAGAATAAAAAAAGAGAATGGACATTTCAACCTTTTCACAAATTGTTACACACACTAATTTATGTTTCTGTGTTTAGAAATATGTAGAAAAGGGAGCAAATAATACACATTATTCTAGGGACAGCTTTTTTATATTCCAGTTCCCAAGAGGAGGCATCAATGCGTAAATATATCCTAGGATATATGCAAGGATATGCATCTGTGAGCTGCAAGTACACATACCTTTGCCGAACATTGGAGATTTCTCCGGGAAGACAAGCCACAGGAGATGGGATGTCCTCTCAGGAAGACGGGATATCCCTTTCATCGTTCACAGGGGCTTGGACTGCAGAAAGGGGCAATAAGTAAAGAGAAGACCCTGAGCTTGCCTCTTTACTGGTCTTTCTCTGCTCCATTCCCAAATAACGCAGATGTTTTCCGCAGAAATGCACACCTGTAAGACTTTACTGCCAGCTCATGCAGCAGATGCACTTGCCAGGGACACTTGCACATCTTAAGAAGGTGGCATAATCTTTCCAAGCATAAGTTTTACCAGAGAGTAAGTAATTTAAAGGTGCACATAGCCCCTGGATAAGCACACTGCATGCCTGTCCTTCAGTCTCCTGCCTCTTCTCTGGGTAGTTACAAAAAGAACGACAAAGTGAAAGTCACCTTTCTGATAGACTGAGCCTCTTGTTCATTACAGGAAGGCGTGAATTACTTCAGTGACTTCTGTGGGGCTTAATTCTTTGCACAGATATGGAAGAACTAATGAAAATGTAATTTTATGCTTGAGGAAGATAAAACACCAGTGGAAATTGTAGACTAATCAAACACCAGCAAAGTGCCAATCCTGTTCTTCACTGGCTAAATCTGGTGTACTATACATCAGCTTCAAATAAGTTGTATCATTATACTAAGTTGGGTGTTGCAGGAAACCAGCTCAGATGTTCAACTAGTCACCGTGTGGTTATGAACCTTAAGCTTTTAGCAAANGAAAATTTTAGTCTTTTCAAACTATGGTGGTTTCTATTTTTTATAGTATAATGAGAGTATAATGCACCTCAGTGAGGGCTGGAGCTGTGAACAAGAAGCTTTAGGAGCCTTGCCCTCAATTCTGCAAAACACTGTTAAAATCCAAGATATTCTGAATGGAAAATTTCAGGATGGACAAACAGGTATTTTCCTACGATAGTCTGTCTCTCTGGAATCCTACTAATCAGTTGTGGCTACAAACTTTGCCATCTTTTTAGGGTTGTTCAGCCTGGAGAAGAGAAGGCTACGGGGAGATCTTATTGCAGCCTTCCAGTACCTAAAGGGGGCCTACAGGAGAGCTGGGGAAGGACTTTTTACCAGGGCATGTAGTGACAGGACAAGGGGGAATGGCTTCAAACTGGAAGAGGGCAGGTTTAGATTGAACATTAGGAAGAAGTTTTTCACTTTGAGGGTGGTAAGGCACTGGAACAGGTTGCCCAGAGAAGTTGTTGAGGCCCCATCCCTGGAGGTGTTTAAGGCCAGGCTGGACGTGGCCTTGGGCAACCTGGTCTAGTGGGAGGTGTCCCTGCCTATGGCAGGGGGGTTGGAACTCGATGATCTTCAAGGTCGCTTCCAACCTAAGCCATTCTATGATTCTGTGATCTTTTGGGCCTAAGGTTTATGTTGCTGCTAAGTAATCCGTAAACTGTTTTAGGAATCACTCAACACAAACACTAAAAACATCACACAAAGAACATATCCGTATTATTCTTGATAATTGAACTAGAAATATCATGGAAGAATGCTACTAAAAAGAGAAATTCAGTTGTTACCATTGACCCTTACTAGCAAATTCATGGCAGCAGTTTCATAATATGAAAATGCAGATATTTCACAGGAGACCATAGACACTGATTGCCAGAGGGGGAATGTTTTGTGTGATTTCAGAATCCAGTGCAATGAGATGATCTATATTGCAACATGAAAGAATAGAGAAACTTGCATGTTTGCCTTAAAAGTGAAATCCGCAAATACTATGCTCCATTTAAGTAATAGACCCATTCATGTAAATTGAATTCAAGGAGTGCACAAATTTTGTGCTAGCTTTCCGCTCAGGGTGAATTTCTCTCTGTATGGGAGAGGGAAATTTCTTTTTGGTCCATCCCCTGCCCTGTTTTTTGTGTGTGTGTGTGTTTGGTTTTGGGTTTGGGTTTTGGTTTTTTTGTTTTTTGGGTTTTGTTTTTTGGGTTTTTTTTAACATTTAAAATGGAGAACTGAAGCTCTCTTAAAACTTCATGTCTTGACTGTTTACCTGTATATATTTCCCATTTCAGGATGCTGCTGAACAAGTGAGATTAGACATATGGCAAAGAACATAAAGCAGTGTTTTAAACACTAACACTTGCAAGAACCAAGAGCATTCTCATTATATTCAGAGGGACTACCCACACACATAAATTTAACAAATGCCTTAATGTTTTAATAACTCTGTGACTCACTGAATTTCTCAGATAAAAGTCTAAAATTTTACATGGCATTTTGTGCCTTTACTTTGTAAGCTCTCAACTTGGGACTACGGGGTTTTTTTCATGTTTAGTTTATGCCCTAATGATGATAGGAGCCTTTGTGGAGTGCTGAAATGCAAAATCAATGTAATGCACTTAAGGAAAATAAGTATAAATAGAAAATATTAATATAGGAGTGGATTAAAGCACTGGAGAAAGCAGTGTAAAAAATAATTCCACGCTAGCAGTGGCGTGGAAGTGATGAGCTATCTTTTGAGTCCATTAACTCTGTGACTCAGTGAATCTCTCGGATAAATATCTAGAGCTCTACATAACAGTCAGTGACTTCCTGTTTTCTTCCTGTAGCCTCTAAAATATTTTGAATTTATATTTGTCACTTATTATTTTTAACTCCAGGTATTTTTAGCACCCTTTCTCTCCTGGGAGTGATGTGACAGAATACATAATGCAGAAATCACTGAGGAGGGAACATACTCACTTCAGCCTCACCTTTGCCATCACCAGTTCGTTTGCAGTTGTGGCACAGAGACTGCTGTGATGAAAGTAGATGTGGAGCAGCCTCTTTAGAAATAAGATTTGAGGTGGTTTAGCATGGTGTATTAAAATGTGTGTGCACATACAGAAGTATATGAAAGGTGTTTTATTTTCATATGTAAAAGTCTGTAAACATGTTCCTGCCACTGTACATTTTGCCTTGACTTTTAAATGAGGCCAAAATTAAGAGAATAAGGGGTTAGTTGGGTTTCAGAAGAAATGTTCTGTGCAGTACATGGTAGGGTATAGCAGTATAAAGAGTTATACACACACCAGTGAGTGAAACATGCACTCAGACCAGGAGATGAAGCAAATGTAAGTTTCAGCTTTCCTACAGATCACTCAATCAAAAAGATGATGATGATGATTTGCTCCTAGATTCACCAAGGGAAAGTGGTCAATGGATCATGAAGTGTCCGGCACAGTGCTCAGGTATCTGAGAGATGCACAGTGACAACTTTTTGACCTGCACTTCCTTAATGGCAAATGAAGTCCCTGTGAGGATGGGCTCAAGGAAGGATGTGACAAGCTCCTCAAGAAGCTCTGTAGGGCTGACATTTTTTGGCAAGACTAATTCTGTATATTCCCTTCTGGCTCAGCAGAGCCCTTTTCCCTGTCACGACATGGAGCACATTCAGTATTTCCACCCAGCCAAGTGGCACAGTGGAGCCAGCTGGTGTATGATGGAGTAAATCCCTGCTCGGTTCTGCGCAACACTCTCACCTGCCTGCGCCGGACTCCGATTTCTCTCATGTTTCTGTCATTTCCCCCTTGCCCTCACCACCACCATGCCTCCCAGTGGCAAAGTTCGCAGCAGAACAGTCCTTGCCTACAGAAACCCAATCCAGGAGACCGTTGCCTGACGCACAGGAAGACCTGCGCTGTGAGTCATGCTGCAGAGGCACACCTTTCCCTTTGTCTGCTGTTCTTACCCTCTAGGGCATGAAATTTCATTAAACTGGGGGTTTTTGTTTGTTTTTCGAAGAGAATAGTATGGATGAGCAAAGCATCTTGTGGAAAATGTTTGTCATCCTTAAGAAAATCAGAAATCTTTCAGGATACTGCAAGCCTAAACAGTTAATTATTTTGATTGAAAATATTTGGGGTTTGTGATAAATTATTTCTACTTTTAAAAAGATTTTTTGAACACTTTTGATGTCCTGACGCGCTGATTACCCATTTTGTCTTCCAGTATCTACCAAATACTGTAGAACAGAAAAAATATGGAAGAAAACAATATATTGGACAGAGAAGGAATTCATCTAAAAAAGAGGACATAATCTTTGGGTGTGTACCTGCCTCTAATAAACATTAGCCTTTTTGCAGAAATCTCTATGGGATTGTCCAGGGAATTTGATGTAACCTGTGGTTAATCATTGATCATCTTCCTATGTAAAACTGCAAGTCGCATGACTTGGTGAATAGCATATAGGGGAAGAATGTAATAAGTAAATATTTAGCCACTAGCTTATTATTTCCATTTGTATCATGTTGAGCAAACAGTACTATGTACAAACGGCCACTTCCTTAATAAGAAAAAAAGGTAGTAATGCCAATAAAAGGTGATTTTTATTACAGACTAATAAAGAGGTTACAGATTTTTCACACTTTAACTTTACTTATTAAACAAAAATTCTTCCATTAGTGCATAGTTTAGGTATTGCCTTTGTTTGCAGTACAGTCTGTCTACTTTCTTTGAAAAGAGTTGGAAACAATCGGTGAAGGAGTTGCCTTAAAAAAAGAGGTGAGAGGACTTTAAAATTACCTCCAAGTATATAAAAATTAGCGCTTCACAAATTTTCAGGGCACTTTACCTTGGGATGTTTCCTGTTAAATGCTTTTTTCCAGTATACAATCTATGTGCTTTAAAATGTTACATGCTGTTATTATGAAAACAAAGAGCCTTACGATGATCTCACTGCATGATTTAGGATTATAAATGTGACCACAGATGCTTCGTTTTCGGAAGAATCTCCTGAGAATCAAAACACCAAGAACTTGATCTTAGCACCTGCACCCAACCACAGCCGTGGAAATATGTGCCATTATGTAATCAACATGAGCAAGCCATCGAGTCGCAAGGGGGAACACCCAAGTTGGCTGTGCACGATCAGATGGAAAGACAAAGAGCATGGGTATTGGTGTGTTATAAAACATAAATGATCCAATTTTTACCGAGAGTAAAATGATGAACATATTCATTTAAGTAACTTTGGCTGTAACATAAACTTCTTTTACAGGAGAATGTAACTTTAGACATAGTCTGGTGCACAAGCAGTGTCTTGTTTTACAGAGTACATGTTCTAATATACAGCAATAAGAAACTCTTTCAAGAACGCCGCTTTTGTCAATTGTTCAGTATTTGAAAATCATCCTTCCCTTTTTCTCCTGGTTTAAAGCTCTCAGGCATCTGAGCAGTCAACTTGAAAATGTTGTTAGACATATGTGACTAATCACATACCATTAATAGCGAAGAGCCAATAGTTAAATGAAATACTCCTTTGAAAAAAAACAACAAACCACCAACCCTGAAATTTATTTCCTAAGCTCTTTGGCACAAACTTAAAGATAGCAAAATATATTTACAGTGATCATGGTGAACCTGTGAATTATTCATGGGTAGGAACAAGATCTTTGTGCAACAAAGCCAGCCCCATAAGCTTCATAAGCACAATAACCTCATAGCTGGAACTGACAGGAACAGCAGTATCCTCGGTGTCCAGCAGTTATCACAATTCACTTGATTTAGCTTAGTGGGAGTGTGAGCAATCCCAGCTGGGGATAGAGCTGCGTCCTGATTGGACCAGGAGTGCAGGGGACCTGCCTAAAATGTGCTGGACTAAGCAGCATCCCCAGTTCAAGTATCAGCTCAAGTATCAACCGATGGCCACCTACCTACAGATTAAGCAGTGCTTAACAGGAGTTGGTGATACTGTCCGGTGAATGAAAACTGCCCCAGGGGAACACTCGAGTTATAACTTAAGATAAGAAAGCATTAAAGGTAAGCAAAACTGGCAAGGAAAGACCAGAACAGGTACAGGCTAAGGTCATATGATAAGACCCATGATAGCACAAAGCTATATATATATTACTGGATGGCCTGCCCTGGGTGAAAAGACTTCCCACTCCCTTTCCAGAGAGATTTGGAAAATAAATCTGCCAGTCCTAAAGAGTACATAAGCCTGAACGGTGTTTGGGTTCTCCTGGAACCACACTGATATTTAATTTTACGTATCCCCAACTCCATTACAGCGTGTTAGCTTTTCATGTCCCTGTGTTGGCCTAAAAACATAGAGAAGAGGTAATTGTTTTCTTTCAAATTGTTAGTTGAATGTATGCCTTGATGGAATAAAAGTGTTGTAGGCTTAAGGTATTTTTAGGCTGGAGTATGGGGTTCCCTACAATATTTCTTACTGAACTATCACATTTATCTACACTCTTGAAGAAACACTGGAAGAAATTGTTTATACAAAATTTTTGTGGGCCATCCTCTTCCATATTTGGCTGATCAGGTAGAGAGAAAAAATAAATTTATAGAAAGTTCCCCAGTCGCCTTGGCACAAACTGTTTACTTTTTAACAGTTTTCCCAGCGATCAGTTTCTGATCCATACTGCATTTGAAACTCCTTTGACCGTGGTGAGCTTGGGCCTTAGTGTTGATTTTTTATTACAAGTAATTTTTTATTACAGTAATTTATTGTTGCTGTCTACTTAGCTACAGGATATCTCATTATTTTTATGTTTATGCCAAGCTGCTAACCATGCTATGTCAGACAATAACTTGTGCATAACAGCTACAAAGGTTTAAAAGAAAAAATCTAGTCTTTGGATTTCTTCAACCAGACAAATACTGTTGATGTTTATTTACATGCTCATTTCAGTGGACTTTTAAAAATTGATTTTTGCAGTTAAGGCAGACGAAAGTACACTGAGTTCCTTCCCTGAGGGCTGTCTGTGTGAGGCTAGGAAAGCTGGGATGAGAAATCCCTCAGGCTGAGTTTCGTCATTCAGCCAGCGGACCTGCGGTCAGTCGTGCTCTGGCTGATGGGGATGGTTCCTTCCTATCCCTTTGCCCCGGCTATGGTTTCCTACCGTAACGCTGGTGTCGGCAGCAGCGATCACGCAGCACGTGGTTGACTGGCTCAAGCCACTCCTCTGACAGCCATGTACTTTTTAATGGGCTCTGATTCAGCTCTGTTCATGAGCCGGTCCATCTCGCCGTGTGGCTGGATGCTGGCTGGGGCACCTTCTTCAGCCGTCCCTGGCCAGAAGCCAAGCCCAGACCCAAAGGTGAGCACGCGGGATGCTGGCGGCGAGGCCACCAGGGAGGGCTCCGGCTGACGCTAAGTAGGTGTTGAAAAGGCCTCGTTTGGTTGGGGGGAGCGCGTGGGCTGGCCGCAATTTCCAAGGTCTGGGACACCACACCCTGGGGCTCGCTTTTGCGAAGGCAGCAGCTGCGCGGTCCAAGGAAAACGGAATGAGCTGCAGCTGCAGGGCCCAGCGGCGAGCTCTGCTCCGCCACTCCCTAATGCAGCCCAGAGGCCGCCGCGGCTCCCCAGGCTTTCCAAAACATGTTCCTAACCCAGATATGATACACTGACTCTGGGCCCTTATCAACTGTTGATTCACTTCGAATCATGGATACATGTTGAACAACTTAATTCATTTATTCATTACAAATACATGAAATCACCACTTATTACAAAAGTAATTTGATTTTAGTCTTGTCGTTTATCCTTTTCTGTTTTCTCCAACTCTTAAATATCTTAGCCCACATGAGAGGCCAGAGAGATTTAGAACATTTTAAAAGCAGGGCTCTTTTTAAGGC
Source organism: Anarhynchus alexandrinus (assembly GCA_008711295.1). Classification (NCBI taxonomy): domain Eukaryota; kingdom Metazoa; phylum Chordata; class Aves; order Charadriiformes; family Charadriidae; genus Anarhynchus; species Anarhynchus alexandrinus. The sequence continues at coordinate 4,916,487 of VUYV01000018.1, forward strand.
CATCAGATTGGGGGAGGTAAGAACCACAGACTCAATTTCTTTTTCTGTGTCCTGTAACATAGAACAGTCATATTAGTTTTATATTTATTTATTTAAAAAAAAAAATCTCCCCAGTCCTAAAAGTTTCTCTGCCAAATATTACAGTTTACTAAAAAACACATCAAAGTAAGGATTTAGAATGGAAAGACTGGCACAGCAACACTAAAAATGTCAGAGACTCCACTCTTATACTGCTTCTCTTGTGCATATTGTTCCAAAAGAAATGGACGCATCATGATTATTTAAGTTGAACATTGACTATATATTTAATTTCAAAAGTTCTGCAGTAAAATATCCAGTTTAATGGAGTAGCTGAAATCCCACTCTCCTGAAATCAATGAAGGGCTGGAGTTCTGCAGCTGTGCCTGTGACGTAGAAATTTTAATAGCTTTAGAGAAACAAGAACTGAAGTTGGCACATTCAAATTGTAAATACGATTTGATAATTATAGTGTCTGTGATCTCATGTAATAGCTTTTCCTTCGTATTGCAACATTTTTGTTTCAATATTTTTATGTTGGCTCACTGCTTTTATTTACATATTCTGATGTAACCAGAAAACACTACAAAGTCTCTGATAATATTTTCCTACAGTAATTATGGGATGCTTTGCTTCTTTAACCTAATCATATTGCAAAACTAATGTGTTTAGTTTTAGACATGGAAAGTTCTTTTTATAAGCTTTTTACTGTACGTAATGGATGCTGCTGGTAACTCGCTAGGAAATAAACAGCTAGAAGGAGGTTGTTCAAAATGCAGAGCATTTTAGCAACTAGCATTTTAGAAACTTTTAGAAAGTTGCAGCCCTCAGAATTCTAGCATTCTGGGGTGCCGAGCCCTCGGTTAAATCAAATGGATTTTTGTATTTCCAAATCAGACAATCGCTTACCCTAATACTTCACCGATGTGATCATAATAAGCCATGAAACGCTTTTCCTCCTTGGAAGCTCTTGGGAACTTTGGCAGAGATCAACAAAGAAGCTGTACATGTAATGTTTCTAAAAGGATTATACAATCTTCTCAGCTGACCAAAATATGAATTAGGGAAAATGGTGATGATTACCTCTAGATTAGAGGAAGCAAAAAATTCATTTAAAGCTCTGTAAAAGAATCACCTGTTCTGAACCGCCTCCACCCTTATTATCCCCCTCTGCAGTCATAACTGCTGATGGTGCACGGAAGAGAAACTACTGCAGATCTTCTGTGCCGCATTTCTTCTGTGCTAATTAGTTAATGTTGAATGTTAACGTTGAATTATGTTAAGGTGCAGTTATATAAAAATTTAAACACAATTAACGTGCCTAAAATGAATTTTAAGCATTTTGATCATTAGGTAAATTTTTTGAAATAGCAAACCAAATAAAAAGTAAGATTATGAAAATACGCTTTGAATTTTAAGATGATTGATTTATTAAGCAATGTGTATGTGTAGTTAGGTAAGAGGAACAGTTATTTCAGAGCACCACATCTTACAGAAAGTAGGTCCGATCTTACCACTCTTTACTTTTTTAATCATTAAAAGAGAAAAAAAAAAATTTAACCCCTCTCAGCCCCAAAATCCTGAAAGTCCTAAAATAAAAAAAAAAATAATCCTAAAGTGCTTTGCAGGCTGTGGCCAGAATTTTCAAAGTCATCTTCCAATAACAGAATGGATTTAGGCATTCACATCTGGATTTAGATGTCTAAGTCAAACAGCCTCTTTTTTGCATGGGAGAAGGTCGATGACAAGAGCGGGCAGGACAGTATGTTAATTGCCCCTGCAAAAATTGCCATGGCGGTCACTTTGCATGTTTTACTTTAGAAGATAGAATGAATGGTTTACCAGGTGAAAATGCCAAAAGAAATTGACTCATTTAACATTCTTGCAACTCTTACACTGAAAATCAGTTCTGCTTCATCTCTGGATCAGGTTGACGCTCCTTTTCCGTGACTAATAAGCGCAAGTAATCACAGAAATACCTGGGGACCTATCGTTGCTGGAGAAATGAGTTCTACTAAAGGGGGGGGAACTCATCCTCTATGTAACACAATTTGCCCAGTCTCCTAAAAACTCTGTAACTAATTCAAGATGGTGGGTTTTAGCAAGGTTTTGAATACAATTTCTAAGGAGGCTACATACATTACATCTGCAGTTAGGTCATTATTCTGTCATTTGAAAAATCTTGGGCAGCTGTCCAAGAAAAATCAGATGACTTTAGATACTATTGTGAAATCATCCAATTATTCAAAAAATGTTAGAAGTTATCTTGGCACCATTAGATATCACTCAGCCAAGAAGATGTCATAATTGGAATACACTGGAAATAAACTAACTTGTATTTTGTGCAGATCCCAAGTTAGTTTCACAATACCCCTTGGAATTGTCATCAGTTATTGAGAAGAAAGCTTGCAAAATTAACTTGTTAAAAACTCTAATTTAGCAGACAAGGAGGTCATCAAAACATAAAGATCCCATTACTTAAGAAAAAACTAGGCCAGTTTATACTGACTGTGGATACTCTGTGTAGGAATTCTAGGTGTTTACACAGCCTTATGCTGAAGTTTGATACGAGTTTTATAAAACTTCGGTAACTGTTCCAGTCCTACGGTAAAGCTTCTCTTACTGGGTACCCGTTGGACTACGGGGCCCACCACACCAGACCATGGTCTTAAACTTTGTGAGCATGAGTATGCCTCAGCATACACCTTCTCTCCTGTCTGCAGAAGTAGGACCTTGCTGTCTTCTGGCATTAAGTCTCAATCTGTACACTGACTACCTCATCTGGGAAGCATACCTCTTCTCACAGGGAACCGACTGGCTTCCCAGTACTGTGTTTCTAGTTAAACAGCCAATAGATGCCTGTGGAAAAAACAGTAGGTCGCAGTAGCTTCTCTCCCCACACAACGTTCAGCACTTTGTACAGTACAAACATGGGAGTAAAGGGGAAGTTTCCTCCCCAGCCATCTAATCTTAGGTAGCCTCCTTGCCTCTGATTTGCCCTAACCTGTTTTTCTTATCCCAATGGCTCCTTGTCTTTAATCATTTCTGCTTTTCATTTCTTGTGTACATACTGCGTGGGCAGGGCTGTGCATGAGAAAATACATTACTAACATTGCTCTTTACCTTACCAGGAGCATGTGATGATTCAAGTATATAAAAATAGGCTTTAAAGAAGTTTCCCAACCAATCACTTCTTGCTTTAGCAAGAAGCAGATCCACATGAAACTGCAATCTACCCAAATACAGAGGGGTAGAGTTCTTTTGGTACAGACCAGAATTAGCAGGACTCGGGTCATCACCACATATCATGATCTCCTGGAAACAGTTTCTATCTGGCAAATGATGAGAAAAGTCTCGGTCATTGCTCGGACATTCTGATGCTTAAAGAAGAGAAGAGAAACCCCTGAAAAGTAAGGTGATTTTATTGTGAATAGTTAAAACATTTTCAATAGCTCCCTAAGAAACTATTGTCTCCTATGAGCATTTTTCTTATGTCTGCGTCCACAAACTGAAAGACAAGCTCAGATTGTCATTAATCTTCACACAATTTTATCACAGATACTTTAATTTAAAAATCTATCTATTCTACCTATTAACCTAGCAATACATATTTTCCAACCTCTTATTATGGCCTGGTAAGCCTTCACTGACTTGTAACCTCACTTTGGGAACCCCTGACTTGAGCAATCAAATAAACGCCCAGATATCTTCAGACAGGAAGCCTGGAACAACATGTGTTTTCTCCTTCCGCTTTTTTTTTATTGAAGTCAAATGAATGAAAAGACTCTCAAATCTTGCCTTTTCACAGAAAAAAATATGCTAAGTGGAAAGAGATGTGGTAAAAACCATGATATTGTAAGCATTTTTTTTTCTACCACCTGTGTCATGTAGCAAAAAGCATTTTTTTTTGTTGTTTTTTTGGTTGTCCAGAAATTAGTAAACCTGTTCTATTCGGGCATCAGGTCCTGCCCGATTTCTCCTCCCATGCAGATCACAAAGCTTCTCAGCATCCGGGAGTGTTTTACAGGGTTTGCAATTTAGGCACTGTTTCTTTGGGACGTACATATGTGGCATACAGGTGAGACTAGGAATCTAATCACCTTCCAGTCACTCATGCATACATTAACTGAATGCAGGGTTTTATTTATACACCTTTTTTTAAGGGATATCTTGTGCCTTCTAAAGTGAATCTCCAGGCAAAAAGCCTGCATACTAAATATTAGGACATAAGTACTATGTCCTGAGAAAGATGTAACACAGTTTCATCACCAAAAGTGAAATGAAAATAAACGCCATGGGCTTGTTAAGAACATGTCTGCTTCTGTGACTGAGCCCGCAACATAATTTGAATATATAACAACAAACGTCTAACTGGCTGCACATTTGGTGCTCATTATTTCAAAAGGGAGGAATTTGCTAGCAGCAGTATCTGGCGTTACCACTTTCACTAAATTTAGAACAGGAAATGATTGCACTAACTGACACAGCAGTCCCATGAGCGCCTCAGGCCGAGACTGCCACTGAAAGGAGTGGCCCTCCCTCACCCCCACCCCTGCTGCTCCCGGCTCCTGCCCCAGAGCCATCCTCCTCTTTTCATGCGAAAGCCTCCCGTGTGGTTCCTCATCCCCTGGGCTGGGGCACAAACCCAGGTGAAAGCCACCCTTGCAAGCAACCCCGCTTCACTGGGTGGGCACGTGAATAGCTGTGCTGGTCCAAAGCAGGACGTGGTGTGAAAAGGGGAGAGGGAAACATGGAGATGGGCAACTGGTGAAAAGCAGAGGATGTGGTGCACTGGATTGGCCTCTCTTAGACGTCGCATGAATCTGCAGCAGCAGACATTGACTTCTGCTTCACACATGCGCAGCAACTGAATCTCTTTATAATTGCCTTCTTTATAATCGGATATCACTATTTATTGCTGTGGAAGCTCAGGTATATTTGGTGATTTCGCAGTTATTTATTATGGAACAAAAACATTAGTACAATTCAAATTGCAATTTCGTATCTGAAAATCCTGTCGTTCATGGTTTGGTCTTTCACAAAGAATAATGATTCAAGGGGTATCAGCAGATCTCTTGATCCTGCACTCTGCAGCAAGTATGACCTGAAAATCTACGAACAGGGAGTGGGTATGCCTCGGGAATTTACACTTGCCTTTCTTAATTAATTTTCCCACAGAGACTTTCTATACAGTCCTTAATTGTAATGGCCTTTCATTGCTTACTTTTCACTGTAGAAAACTTCATGAGGACTTCCTCATCCTTTGTACTTACTGACTGCGCCTGTGGGAGACAGCAGTATCTAAGTTGTGTATATGGAATAACTCACATTAATTTTTAGTATTGCTGAAGCTAAGCATCAAAGTTATTACTAAGATAAACCTGGATGAACTTCCAGGCTTTGTAGTTAAAAACATGATTTATCTTTGACAGTCATTCTTTAAAATGCTTATTACATTTCTCCAGCACATTTCGTGAGAGTTTTTTCCATCCAGTTGAGATTCTAGGTTATTTAATCCTCACAACTATGTGTGTCTCTATTAATCTTCATTCATTCATCTGTAAAAAAGTCATTATCTGTCTTTCCTGGCCAGAGACAAAGAAGTAGTTGAAAGTAGCCGTATTAGGTCCCAGCCTCTCTTTTTCATTACTGCTCAAATAATTCAGTATTGGGGGAATATTCTGGGAGACAAATTGGTGAAGGCTGTCAAAATTCTGATTTGATATATGTCAAATTTTGGCACAGTATGGCAGCAAACTTTGACTCAACAAAGAGCAAGTAAGTACTTTTTTGAGAAAACACAGTTGATTCACTCAGAAATACAGATTATAACAGAAGAACGATGCTCTCACACCCAAACACAGGGCTGAGAGTCAGAACAGACAAATAATGTCTTTGTTTTCTTCCACACATTTCCTGTAAATTTTGCTTCCTTGTAGCTCATTGTCTGTGGAGTGAGAATCGTCCTTCCCCTATTTGCTCTGATGATTTGAGATTGGGACTCATTTTACTTCCTTTTCTCCTCCCGAACTGAACTGAACGCATAGTTTGTTGTTACCAAGTTGAAACAAGACCTGTAGATACTGGGTTGCCCACATCTCTTCAGTGCACCTTCGCAGAGTAGCTCGGGAAGCTTCTCATTTAGCTTTTTGCTCTCTCATGTCTCTCTTACAAGATCTTCTCAGAACCTGCCAGAACCGGAAAGTGATTTTCTCTCCTGCTCTTTGAATGACACCAAGATACATACTGTTAGCAAGTCACTAGAAAGACACCCAGTCATCTTTATCCCTGTCCCAGCTCCACCCACTTGCTTGCAATTACACTGTTGTTCTTCAAACTCTGACGAAATGATTGAAAACCATGTGTGTCAAAGAGATATTTATGCACCTTCAGGAAATGCTTCCTCCTCTTCTCTGAACAGAAGTCCATCAAAAATCATGGTTTCTGACTAAGGTGCAGAGCAGATGAAGCTCCAATGGTAGTGGGCTATCCATGTGTCTGCCAACAGCAAAGGAATGTTTTTCTTGTTTCAAGGATACAGTAAAATACCCTGGATATGTAAGTTATAAGCGAGCATGAGCATCTTTCAGATTAAAATTGTTTGATCAGGCTAGGTCCTGATAATGCTGAAAAAATCACCTACTCTGTCTGTGCTATAATCTGTATTATAGACAGTCTACAGTAGCCATCACGTTTACCTTCAGGAAAAACACTACTGGGAAATAGATGGAGCCTGGGAGAAACCAACAGCTGTGAAAAAGCTTTCACGCAAGCAGTCATGTCTGATAGCAAATTCCAAACTTTTAGCTTGTTTTTCAGTGGAAGAGGATGAAGAGGGATGAAGATAACATCTAGCCAAGTGTCATGCAGATTTACTTCAGTATTTGGAAAGAATCAGGGCCTGGTTTGCTCACCAAAGGCCTGAGCACTACATACCTGCTTTACCTGCAAGAAAAATGAACCATGAACAGTTAAATACTTGTCTGACACCACTAAACCAAGCTTCAATTTTCATTTCCCCATTCTGGCCATTAAGTTGTCTGTAAATAGTGTACCTGAAGCTATCAACACATGTAAGTATTTGGAATGGTAATCCAGCTTACTCTGACAATGAAGTCAGCGAAGATATGCCAGTTCAATGGATCTAAGCCAGCGAAGACTTGGGTGTTTAGCCCATGCAATGGTAACACGCAGGTGAACTTGCTTCCTTCTTTCACCAGCTGTACTACAGATTGCTGAAGGGAAATGGATTTGTCCAAACAAACAGCATTCCATTACTCGACCATCAGGCACTCTCGTTTTACTTCTTGTGAATAATAGTGACCTAAAAATTGAAAGTAATGCAAAAGCAAATTAAAAAGTAATTCTCAGACAAACGTAAATGTTTTCAGATAAACTGCTTGCTGAGAAAAGTCACTTAAGGGTACTTCTCAGTTCAAGTTTGGTGAATAAGCATAGTTGCAGGCATATGTAATCAAACTCACTTCATTTATACATTTCAGAGAAAGTTGATTGATTTTTGGGTTTATGATGCTAAATAATTAAAGCCAAATCAGCTCTTTTAATCATCTTGATGGTTATCCTTTATTGTTCACATATATGAGTACCTAAAAGATAAGCATAAATTCACATAGATATTAAATACTCTATATACCTCACACAAGGAGTAATACATGTTTTATGGTTGTAACTCAGGCTAAATTTACATTTTACAAAAGCAAACTGAGAGAACAATCAGGCATTAAGAGTGTCTACTGCAGCCTGAGAGAGACATATTATCATATACTAATTACATATTATATACTATCACATGTGGAGATATATCTACTAGTCAAGAGCTACAATATTGCAAAACAAGTCAGAAGAATAATCCAGGCAGCAAGTTCCGTTTTCCCCAGTAAACTACTTTTCTGTTGCTGGGTTTGCTGTGTCTTAAGATAAGCAGCTATCAACTGTGAAAATAAATTCCAGTCATGCAGGAACGCTTGAAGTCTCTTTTTGTCTCCCTGGTCACATCACAATAGCTTGAAGATAGAGCTGAAACATCTGCTACCAGGATTAGATGAGTTACCAGGGCCTAAACAATCTACATTATCTTTAATCCAAAAACATCTTTATATTTCAATAGCTACATCTTTTAAATGACAATTATATTTTTAATGAAACGCTGGAGAGCCAGTACACAGAAAAGAAATCTGAAGTGTCAGCAAATTTAAATTAAATTGAATTAGAGATAGTCGACTAAATTGAGAGAAATACATTTTTATTAGCTTTGCAGAAAACTAGCCATTTTTTCAGGCTTCACAAAAAAAACCAAGGGGCCATTTTTTCATGCAAAATGTAATTACTGGAATTTGAAATGTTTTCTTGGCAAAATGATCAAATTAGGATGTGCAAATCATGCTCTTCAACTTAGGTAATTTGTGAAAATACTTCATTAGTCAATGGCAGAATTTTATTGCTACAGCAGTGTGCAACTGCCACATGAACCATAATAAATCTGTTGTTTCGGCAACACCTTGTGTTGTTAGGGTGACAGTCTGTACCCCAAAATGTCCGTCTTTTATGAGACGATGTCTGGGGTCCATCCTCTCTTCAGAGTTCTTCTTCACCTGACGTAACTTAACTCCACGGAGCTCAGAAAACTAACTCTGATTTACCATTGTCTGAAAAGCAATACTGAACTTTAACGTGAGGCCTTGGGTGATGGTGGCGAAGGTTTGGTGGGGGGGACGGCTGTGGGGCAGCCTCTGTGAGGAGAGACCAGGGCTGCCTGGTGCCAGACATGGCCAGTTCCAGCCGGCTCCAACCAACCCGCTGCAGGGCCTGCAGCCAAGATGGCGGCGTCATTGGGAAAAAGTGTTTAAGAAAGGGCAAAATGCCACAGGGCAGTGTGGGGAGTGAGGAAAATCAGTGAGAGAAACAGCCCTGCAGACACCAAGGTCAATGGAGAAGGAGGGGAGGAGGTGCTCCAAGTGTTGGGGCAGAGGCTCCCCTGAAGCCCATGGAGGAGATAAGAGTGGAACAGGTATTTCCTTGCAGCCCATGATATCCACACTGCTGCTCGTGGAGGTGGATATATCCTGAAGGCATGGCAGCCCATAGAGAGCCCACACTGGAGCGGGTTCTCCTGACAGGAACTGCATCCCATGGTGGACCCAACGCAGGTTTATCCTGAAGGACTGTAGCCCACGGAGAGGACCCATGCTGGAGCAGGGAAAAGTGTGAGGAGGACCGAGCAGCAGAGAACTGTCCTGAACTGACCGCAAGCCCGATGCCCCATCCCCCTGCGATGCTTGGGAGAAGGAGGGAGAGGAGATGGGAACAAAGAAGCGAATTTGAGCCTGGGAAAACAGGGGGTGGGAGGAAGGTGTTTTAGTTTTTTCCTTTGTTCTCACCATCCAACTCTATGTTACTTGGAAATACACTCATTTTCCCCAAGTTGAGTCTGTTTTGCCTGTGATGGTAATTGGTTACTGATGTCCTTGTCTTTATCTTGACCATGAGCCTTTTCATTATATTTTCTCCCCCATCCTGTAGAGGACAGGGAATGAGAGAAAGGCTGGGTGGGTGCATGGCAGCTGGAGAAGGCCAACCCACCACATGCAACAATATCTGTTTTCTTTTACAATATGCTGCCACTTCTTACGTGTTTTTGGTGCAGCTCAGACTGTGTTCTCATGTACTCACTTCACAATACTGCAAAATATGGAACTCTAGAGCTGCGCAGATATGGCAGAGAGAAACATATGCCAGATACTCACTATGATATCTGGCTTATCTTGCACTTAGTGACATTAATCGTTCTTACACTATTATGCCCAAAACAATCTCTGTAACTAAGAGACCCCAGAAATTACCTTGTGAATGTCATAAATTTGAAATCAAATTATTCAACTTCAAATATTTTAATATCATGAAAGACAAATCTTGAAGACAACTCTTTGAAGATATCATAAAGCTAAGTTAATACTTTAAAGAGCCAATCATTAATTTAATGTGACTAATTATTTTGAAATGGAAATATTTCTGTGGGGCAACATTTTAATGTACTAAACCATTGAATAAAATGAGAATGTACTTAACAGCAAACAAAGAAACCGCAACTAATACATGACTAAGTAAAAACTTAGCAGATAAAAAAGATGCAAGGTATCCAAGACTGTATTGCCAGAAAACTTTGCAAATATGATTTTCCTGAAGTTACCGGAAGGTATACGGTTAGCCCTTTTATTACTGGTGGAAAACTGCCAAGACCAGATCTCATGAAATGTCATATATGGTCCCTAAAGATCATACCTGAATCTCAGTGTGCAATGAATTTAGGAATAATTAGAAATGTAAGGCCAAACATGACTACTGAGTAAAAACATTTAGATTCTACTGAGTACAAACATCCATATTCTTGCTTATTTTTTCATCATACTATCCTTTTATTCCACAGTATTCTTGGAAAACTGAAAACCATTTTTATATCTATTATGGTCTGCTCCAAGCAATTATTGTTATGTCAAGCGCAGCAAAACTATATCTTACTGAAGCATGTTCCAGGTGTCAGCTGACATGATGATCTCAGCTGGTCATTAATTTTGTTTGGCAATATTATTTTCAGACATGTAACACTGTCCCTTTTATTTATTTGCTTGCTTTTGCGGCCACAGCCATGGGCATTTTGCTGACCCAGGAACCTCTGCAGAGCTTCCCTGTGCTTATCCCAATGGAGGCTTTCATCTAGATAAATACATATAATATCTGAAAAACAAGGCAAATAGCAAAGAAGCTTGGAAGAAGAAAAGTCAAGACCAAAAATAATTGTTAAGGGATACAATACAGAAAAAGTCTACAGTAAAAAATTTGTAATTCTTTAAATTAAAAAAGGTTCCCCTCTGCCATGACACAAGATGTAATAGCTTCTACTATAAAAAAGGTGTTTTATTCAATTGCGTCATTCCAGGTGGAAAAATTATTTTTTAAAAATAAAAACAAGTTTTGTGAAAGATCTAAAGCTTTTAAGAAGACATTCCAAACTATTTGAGGGGACAGTCATGTAAGGGTAAAAGAAAACATTAATTTCCAGGCACTTGAGGCTTTATGTGTTTCTTTTTTTATCTCAATCATCCAGTATTATAGGTTGTTTAATATTTAATATTGCAAATTATTTGACCTAGGTAGAAACAAGAAGTGGATTTTCTGCACAGAGCATTCAGAATGTCAGTCAAATTACAACTAATGGCAGTGCTGAGGTTTATTAAAACTCCTGTGGTTCACTTAGCCAAAGAGCTTTCTGGCACCACTAAGAATGACATATTAGCATCACTGTTAACATTTTAAACGATTAAATAAAAAGGTACTTAGTATAAAACAACTGACGTATACAGAAAAAAGGTTGAAATGCTATCTCTGGTCTACAGATGAGCAACCAGATTGCTGTCTACCATTTTATTGTCCTTTTCCATCAGATATCAGACATGCCACCAGTGATTTCAATGCATCCCAGTTGAAGATAACTAGCTGTATCTTATGTGATGGTTCTTACCACACATAGTATCTGCTTCCAACCAGATGTAAGGATTGTTGAAACGTAGCTAACCTGTACTAGGTTATCTAGATGCACATAGGCTGTTTCAGAAGCTGCCACTTGAATAGGACTTGAAATTCCAGTATTTGCCTCAGAAATAATTTATTTTGAAGTCTATATACACTGAACTCTTTGGAAAGCTAGATATCTCCTTTGTCTTAATCCTGCTATGGAATACCAGTATTACCAGCCGGTTTTGTGACTTCTATATGTATATACTCCTGCACTCCAAACAGAGCCATGGAAGAAGGGCTCTTCTGAGCTGAAAACTTTTCAAACTCTGGCTTCCTCCCAAATGTTCTAGTATGATTAAAAAGAAACTGTGAACAGATTTATGCTGGTGTAAAATCAGGGGCAGCATGGATTAGTTGACCTTTTTGGAACTACTTTCCTCACTTTCAAACCAGTGAAAGATTAAAAAATGAAGGAGGTTAAAAAGGGACATGGTCAGTGGCATTAAAACCGTAGGAGTTGAAACTTCAGCAGAAAGGTCTTCCAGAAGTACTGAATCAGTTTGCATAAGTCTCCCTCTCTCCCCAATTCGATTACTTGCTGTAAAGTGTGGGCAACACTGCAAAACAGAGGAAAAAATTATATACTTGAACCGAGGGAAGGAAATCTCTTCTCCTTTGGTACATCAAAAGCAGGTTGTCTTCCTCACTGATTCTCAAAACATGATGGCATCTCACATTTTACTCTGCCTGACACCATCTACCTCTTATTTTACAGCTGGGATGCACATACTTTGTTTAAAAAGCCAAGAACAGAGTTTAGATGGGACAACTATGAACGCAAGTTTTCCTGTCAAGAAAAGAAGAAAAAAAAGTGTTGTCAGGGAGGAAAGGACTTGGCATGACAGCTAAAATCCTTTCCCTACTACGTGAAAGATACACATTGCAGACCATACATTGGAAAAGCTTTCCCGGATAAAAAAAACCAAAAAAGATCCTTCTCTGTTGCTTTACAGGTTACATAGACGTGGGAAGCAACGGGGGTATAGTAACCCCCTTGAATTTATTTTAACAGTTCATGCTATGATCAAGGTCTTACTACACCAGAGCATTTAATGTGGAATCACTAGAGCCAGTGTAAACTTTCAGAGGTTAACACAGCTTTTTTGTAAATTAAGTTTTCAAAAAAGAAAAAGCAAAAATGTGAAAGGGTCCCAGAATGAGAATTTGCTTGCCAAGATCCACACAGACTAATTTTTTATGGACAAGTTACAAGTCCTTTAAAATGTTTGCTTAATGGAAATATAAATGTTGGTACAATTTAAAGAGCATGAGTCTCATAAATAGAGAATTGAAAGGTTTTATAGTGCTTTCCAGGTGTTCTCTTCAGAACTGCTTTCCTTGGCAACTCTTCTTTGTAGTTTCCCATAATGTTAATTAGCACCTCAGTCTGGGCTTTGGGGTATATGAGCCTTTCATCACCTTCAAGGTTTTACAATTTGAGGTTCATTGTCCTTTGCGTGGCCAAAAGCGCATTTTTATACTGAGGAAAAGCAGAGTGCTAGCAGCAGTTTGTCTCACAGCATCACAGACTGGCTGAAGCTAGACCGCACCTCTGGAGATCGTCTAGTCCAACCTCCTGCTCAGAGCAGGTTGCCCAGGACCATATCCAGATGGCTTTTCAATATCTCCAAGGATGGAGACTCCACAACCTCTCTGGGCAACCTGCTCCAGTGTTTGATTGCCCTCACCATAAAGAAGTTTTTTCTTATGTTTAAATGGAATTTCTTGCATTTCAGTTTGTGCGTCATTCACTTTTAACTCCAACAGGTAATACTGAAGACTCTCAACTCCATAAAATGGAGTGTTGCATGAAAACATAGGCAGAGGTTGAAGTATTGAAGGGCTGATCGCCCAAGAGAGCAGGATGCTCATCCTGCTCTTACACATAACCACTCACTCTTAGTATAAGTAGAATTAAATTTTGCTAAACAGAAAAGCATCAAAGATTTCTCTTTTTTTTTTTGGTCTGAGTACCTAACAAATTGCCTCCCATCTTTATGCTATTTCGGAATGTAAATGCAATAGGGACACTGATCTGGAATACAGTCTGATAGGACATGGCCATATGTCTGTAAGCAAGAGTACCTGCAACATGGAACTCAGTAGGGTCAAATAACATTGTGAACATAGATATCACTTGTCATCAGTAATGATACAAGACACAACTCTCTAAACATGCTTTCTTTTAAAAACTAGTGAAATGCATATTTCTTTGGTGAGTTGAGGCTTAGAATTTAACCACTGAGATACAGTTATTATTATTACTATTCTTTTAATACCCTTCCTGGACCTTCAGTAGAGAAGGTACTACATATTTCTTTTTTTTTTATGAAGAGACTGCAACAGTCAAAAGAAAATCTTACCCTGGGTGTTGTACTTAGTATTTGACAACATGTGTAAAATCGCAGCTGGATAGACTAAACCTCCTTATTTAATGATTACATATCTAAGAGATTTCTTTTACATATTGGTTCAGTTAACATTCAGCAAACACTGAGCTCATGGTATCCACGCCTATATGCTACTTTCTGACAAAAGACTATTAATAATGCGTTATTCTATTAGAGTGTTAGATAGGTATATCTGCTCTGAAGACTATTTTGTAAGATATGGATTTGTTGGTCGGGCACAAATTTTGAACAGAGGCAGCCTCTTTTTCACAAACCAAGCTCTCAACTTTGTGCTAAATATGTGCAGTTTTAAGATTAGACTTAAGATCCTCCTCCCTTGATATGTTTAACTCCTTTCAGCATCACAGCTAGTCCGTATGATTTCCTTATCCTAAAATTGCTCACTTGTTGTTTACATCCTTGGAACGCTGAAAGCAGAAAAAAGACCGAAAGACTCATAGATTATTCTATTTAATCTTCAGTGTTAATACCAGTTTTAAAAAAATCTAACCTATTTTTTACCTAATAATCTGTAATTTACATGACTCATAACTAGTACATGAGATTATAAAACAGAACATGAGTGTTTTTTGAGGGTGGCTATATTTATATATTAGACAGAGAAGTTTAACCATTTTAACTGCAGTCCAGTCAGCTTCTGGTGTTCACAGAAACGTGTAAGGTGGCAAAGAAGAAGACAAAACCCCACAAAATCCAGAACCATGGAAATTATCAGATGGTCTCTTTGCTTTGTTTTTAAATTGAGTAGCTTTGACATAGATGCTGTTATGTTAAAGTGATTCATTGAAACAGTTATTCCCCTAACTTTATGCTTAGTTGTTTTTAAAAGAATAATCAGCTTAAACTCCCTGGGATTGACTATATACATATCACAGGGCAAAGCGACCTTCAATCCTGTGCACTAGGAACAAGGAAGGAGTAGGGAGAAGACATGAATTACGTCATTAGAACAAGTCCCACTTGGACACATAAATTATAAACATGAAATTAATGCTGCGGTATGTCACAGTAATGTCTTATCTCCCTAGGAAACACATATACACACACTTATAAATAAAGAGAGGATGAGTTTTAAAAAATTAAATAAATAAATCCCAAACCAATTAGAAGCATAATATGAAATTCTGGCTAAGGTGATGTTAACACGAATTTAAGCACTGGCTTTGCTGGAGTCAGTGTTGGGGTTTCTACATTCAATCATGTTGAACACAGGTGAAAATAAAATGCTTGAATTGTCAGACCCTCAAAATTCAGTATTTCTCTACTAAGAGGATGCATGGCCACACTTATATCAACACCAGTTTATGGTATCCAGGCTCCCATTTTCAAGTTAGTTGCCTTTTGATCAGCAAATTTCTGGACAGTCTTCCAGCTCCAGGAACTATTAGCTTCATTCAACATGTTATTTAATATCATCATTTTGCCTGGGGAGAGATGATTTGCCTCCTTCTCTCCAAGGGCGTATCATTCTCTTAAACCTGCATTTGTCACCTGCCATTCCTACTAAGCCAGTGTTCATTATCGCACAAGCACACAATAAAGGAGGCATTGAGCAATCTGAATTAAGACAACTCTTTTTTTTTGTCATTTTCTCAAAAACATGACAAAACTAATGGGACTGAAAAGTTCTTTATCATTCAGTTATCCACACTTGTTCTTTAGGCCTGCTATAGTCTACGTTTTCTTGGTAAGTGCATAGGAGTTTGCCTTTGGCTTGCATGAGACACTGGCCAGATCCAGTGTAGTCCTAGAACTGTATAGTTGGCATACTGGTATCTGAGTGAATATACATAGATTTCAGGGACTTTTCCAGCTAAGTGCAGCTACAAAAATGCACTCTGGGAATTAAGTTCTTTACTTAGTCCAGGGTTTTTGGTCATTACCAATCAATTCTGTTTAGTTTCTTTATATGTTACTGGACACTACCCAATTGTATGTAATACACAGTTTAAACAAGCAATTACAGATATAAATTGAGCATTTTCCTTTTGTAAGTTACATAGTATTTTCTCCTAATAAATGAACTGGCTCTGAGTGAAAAGGGAATAGGTATTTTAAGGTAATTCCCTTGCCTGCAGTTATACTTTGGTGCTTGAAAATTCAGCAACTGGCTGATTTTTATCCAAAAGAACATGTCGTTTGTCAGAGGTGTTGGGTGGACAGAGGCAGACTTCCATTTATCTCTACCCTGGTAACTATTCACACACCAAGGAACTCAATAGGCTTACTAACCCTGCACTGCCAACATGTAACGTGCCCAGGGGTAAGTTGGGCTTCAGTTTCCAACCTCATTCAATCTTTTTAGCCTTTCTGTTGAGACACTGCTAAGCCACATTGGTAAAGACCACTGTCTGTGGATGTGTCAAAAGAACACTGATGTAGAACCACTAGGCAAGTCTTTTCATAAACACCATCTATCATACCCCTAGCATTAACTTCAGGACAATTTTCCTCTTCTTCTTGATTGACCTCAGACATCCAGATCAGAAGTGAAGGAGGAGACCTAATTCTCACAGGCAGTACAAGCAAGGAAGAGAACATCTTTTGTGGTACTTAAACATTCGAGGAAGTTAAAGATACTGAACTAAGCAAGGCAGAGAAAGATAAATACCTCCTGTTTTTTCCTGTGTGAGGAACTGCAAAAGCACTGGCCTTGTGTTCCACTAGATGCGGCTTAAAAGCATCCAAAGACACCATCAACTTAAGCAAAATGAAACAAGCCTCTTCATCTAACCCCAGCTCTTCTTTACAAGTATTTCTCTATGAAATCCTGCTCATCATGTGGACTCATCACACCCTGCATCCTCAGGAAGACCTGCTGTCTGGAGTTCATCGAATTTGTCTGTGTCTAATCTTCAGTAACACTGAGAACAGTTGCTGACTAAAGCTCCAGCCTTTTCCTCAGGATGTGCAGTGTGAACTGCTTTCCCCAGCTATGCCCTGGCACCATGCTCTTCTCAGCGGTGCCTAGTGTCCAAAGCTCCAGCCCACACGTAGAGAGCAGTTCATAGAATGTTTTGGGTTGGAAGGGACCTTAAAGACCATTTAGTTTCAACCCCGCTGCCATGGGCAGTAATACCTTCCACTAGACTAGGCTGCTAAAAACCCCATCCAACCTGGCCTTGAACACTTCCAGGGATGGGGTATCCACAACTTCCCTGGGCAACCTGTGCCAGTGTCTCACCACCTTCATAGGGAAAAATTTCTTCCTGATATCCAATCTAAATATACCTTCTTCTAGTTTAAAACCATTCCCCCTCATCCTATCACGACATGCCCTTGTAAAAAGTCCCTCCCCAGCTTTCCTTTAGGCCCCCTTCAGATACTGGAAAGCTGCTATAAGGTCTCCCTGGAGTCTTCTCTTCTCCAGGCTGAACACCCCCAACTCTCTCAGCCTGTCCTCACAGGAGAGGTGCTCTGATCATCTTTGTGGGTCTCCTCTGGACCCGCTCCAACAGGTCCATGTCCTTCTTATGTTGGGGGCTCCAGAGCTGGATGCAGTGCTCCAGATTGGGTCTCACCAGCGTGGAGTAGAGGGGCAGAATCACATCCCTCAACCTGCTGGCCATGCTTCTTTTGATGCAGCCCAGGATGCTGTTGGCTTTCTGGGCTGTAATCATGCATTGCTGGCTCATGTAGAGCTTCTCATCAACCAACAGCCCCAAGTCCTTCTTGGCAGGGCTGCTCTCAATCCATTCTCTTCCCAGCCTATATTTGTGCATGGGAACAAACAGTTCCTAAACATATTGGTATATTAAGCAATTGAAAAAGAAACGCCATTGAAAATGCTGCATTTTCAGAATATACTTCTTCCCAAACAATTAAAAAGGAGGAAGAGGAGGTCCATAGTTGCATTTTACTGCTGCCCTTCCAATGGCCAAGTGAAGTTCATTTACACCATCAGTAATCTGAACTGACGGAAGGTACGAATCTCAAACAAAATTGAACGAAGGCTGCTCATTCTGAAAAACATTTACATTAAGGCTCAACGTAGTTAAGCCTGTTCTAAAAGTGAAGTAAGCCTAAACATGGAAAAAGGCCGTTTTAACACTGAACACGTTGCCCCACCAGGGAATTTAAAACAGTTTAACCAGAGAGGTAATCCCTTCCCCCCTTTTGTTGCCTCCAGCTGCCGAGTGGCCCCCACGGTTTCTCCCGACTTAGCCCGTACTGCTTGCTGCCTCCAGCCCGCCCCCGGCCCGCCGCACGCCCCGGGACCTGCCCCGCCAGCCCCGCGTTCCCCGCAGCGGCCCGGGACGACGCCCGCACCCCCGGGGCCGCCGGGCGGGGAGGCGCCCCCAACCGCCGCCGCCCCCGGACCCGCCTTGCTTGAAGGGACGCGGGGGCCGCTGCCAGGCGGTCCCGCCGGCCGAACCGCCGCNCCCCCCCCCGCCGCCGCCCCCGGACCCGCCTTGCTTGAAGGGACGCGGGGGCCGCTGCCAGGCGGTCCCGCCGGCCGAACCGCCGCGTCGGATTCCCTCTCGGCTTCTCGCAGCACCTCCCTCGCCTGCCTCCGCCCCCCGGCCGCGTCCAGCGGCTGCCCCAGCTGCCGGGGCCGCCCGCCGCGTCTCCTGCGCCCAGTGCTGAGCGGGCAGGGCGTCGGGGCGGTGGCGAGGGACGGGACGCGACGCGACGGGACGGGACGGGCGGTCCCCCGGGGCCAGGTGAGCGGCTGCTGGGCTGGCGGGGGCAGAGGCGGCCGGAGGCGGCGGGCTCTGGAGGGTGAGGAGGGACGGGCAACGCGGCGGGCTGCGAAGGTGGGAGTCGCCCTGCGCTACCGGGCTGAGGTGAGCGACACTCAGGGGCTGGGCGGCAGAGGTGCGCGGCTCTCTGGGGATGGAGCTTTCCCGTCCACCCTCCCCGGAGGGACGACCGGGGGTGAGGGCAGAGAAAGGTCCAGCGGGAAGCTTCCAGCGGGAAGCTGCCTGCGAGGCTGGCGGAGGGCAGGTCGGGGAGCTCAGACTCCCCGCTTAGTCACGTCGCCCCTCCTCACGGATCCCTCCCCTTGAGCGGCACTTGTGGGTTTTCGGCTGGCCGAGGGAAGCGCGGTCCGGGGCGGGGAGGGCTGAGGGGAGATCCCGCCTGCGTCCGCAAAGCCTGCTGTGGGACCGGGGCGGGGGCCGCGCGCTGCCGGGGCCGTTGGCGGCCGTTGGTGGCTGTTGGTGGCCGTTGGGACTGGCGGCCGGGCCGGTGCGGGGTGTGAGGCCGCGGTGAGGGACTGCGGGGGGACACGTTTCTGAGTTCGTCTTGTGGGGGACTGCTCTTCTTACCAGGTACGTTTCTCGGTGCTGCTGGTGGAAAGGTTTCCTTCTGGTTTCCAGCCTTATTTTAAGCGCCTGATTAGCGGTGATGGAAAATCAGTAACGTATTTAAATCGGCTTAAAAAGTGAGTGCTTTTGAGGGACGCGTCAGTAGGGTTTGAATGCGGTTTACAATGAAGAGCTGGGGCAGCGTCCCGTTGGGACTGCACTTGTAGGCTGGGTCAGGTTTTGCTGTCACACACGTTTTCTGTGGGAATGGGTACTGAGAATATATTCCACTGAAAAGGTTTTGCTGCTTGTTTCTCATACATTCTGCAAGGGAACCTGTATCACCAAAAGTAAAATGGTTTCAGGGTCACCTGTTGTGCACCATAATTGTTTTGAGGGTTTTTTTTTGTTGGTTTTTTTGCCTTGTCCCTTTACACTGGCCAAGTGAGGAAAGATCACTGTACTGGAAGCATCCTTTCCTGGCTGCATTTATTTTTGCTTTGCTTTGCAAATATATAGGTTTTATCATTCATGGGTAGTGTTTATAACACTACTGAACTCTGTTGCTTTTACTGTGTGATTGTCTTGCATTGATTTATGTGGAAATGTTGAAGAAATGTTTGTAAACTAATTCACTAGCCTTCTAAAGGCATGCCTACTCAGCAAATTAAATGTGTGATTGTACAAGCCCAGGCTGGTTTTGACTTAGATGAAATCAGTTATTGTAATGCTGAAAATGTGGTAGAATGAGCTTCAGCATGAGCCAAAGTAGAGTTTACAACCTCAGGCGTGCAGATCTAAGTGTTATTTCATCCCAAAGCAAACTATTTGGGTATTTAGCTCTGACATTTGTGCTGAAAAGGTAAAGCTGGCATTATGTGTCTCTGCTCAAAATACGTTTTGCTTGCATAGGCTAACAGTGTACATCATCATCACAAGAGAACTGCGCAAGTTGATATTCCTGTTCTTAAGCTTTAAGCTTATGGCTTTACCTGTTCCTTCCTAAGCTGGAAAGTATACTTCTGTCACTGTTTGCATGGGGGAAACAAGCAGGATTTGGTCCTCTGCTGGGTGACTGGAAATGTGTTTGTTGAATTAAACTAAAGAAGAGAAAACATGTCTTTGCTTAGAAGGGTCTTCAAGTACTTGTCTTCACTGGGGAAGCAGACTTATAACTTATTGATAAGACAATCTCTAAAGTGAAATGCCTTGAAAGAAGATGCAGGAAAGATACTGTGTGTAAAGAGTTTGCTCAGATGTGAATCGAGGCCACAAGATTTTCTACTTACACTGCAAGCTAGTAGTATATTTCTGCTGTGGCAGACAACAAGTGAACAAATGTTATTAGTATCTCTATTCATATTACTTTAGTATCTTAAGGTAATTCTATACATTAGATTGAGTTTGTGAGCACATTTTTTCTCTTCAGTGCTTTCCAAAATTAATGTTAAACTTCTGTTTCTAATACATCAAGAGATTGGCTCAAATTAGAGCCAGCTGGAGAGAGATAAAGGACTAAATTCCCATTCTCTAGTTAATTGCTCAGTTTATACAGTTTTTGTGCTGTGAATGCTTTTAGTCAGGTCTTCCACTAATAACTGTACAATGCTGGCAGATTGAGAAAGTTTTGGAATTCATGAGAGAATAACTGTTGTTAAATTTGGACAATTTTTACTTCTTAATATGTAACATGATCAGTGGCCTTGGCAAACACAGTATAGCTTTAAAACTGATTGCTACACTTGAGTTCAGAATTTTATGTTTTCAGTGGAATAGTAGGTTAGATTATTGGAAGGCCAAAATCAGGGTACCTCATACAATTAATCTCGTTGACTTCAACAGAAGAATTGGCATGAATAAGGCATGCTATTTGGCCTGAAATGTTAGTTTTCTGAAAAATGGTAAGTTTAGTAGTAGTATTGTATTTAGGTTCAATTAAAACCTTTGCTATTTTTTCAGATGCATGGATTTAGAGAATACTGATTTGTTGCAGGACACTGGTAGGTGCTACTCAGCTTGTGAACAAGAAAGGAGCAAAGTGAATAATTTCGTGTTTATTAGATAGATATTCATGGTTATGAGGGTCTTATTCTTTCCAGTCATAAATTCTTGGTGGAATTACAATTTGGAAAGGATCTATACTTGCTCTACGAAAAGATAGGCTTGTGTAGCTATACAGTAATTAATAGGACTCAATTATTTGGGAGTCTTGCATTCTTTTTGTGCCGAAGTATCTTTGAAATTTATTGTTGTTCAGGGTGGACAAAGGATCCTTTGTAGTTGACGTTAAATCAAAGACCAAAAAATGGATCTCAAACTCCTCCCTGCATGATTCACATGCATTTGTCTCCAGCTGTGAGCTGAACATCTTGTATACCACAGGTGCTCAACCTGTGAGTGTTACTTACTTTGGCTTCAGGACAGTTCTATTCTAGGTAATATGTGGTGGAACTGATACAAGATTTTAGAAGTGTATTTGGCAGCTAAAGTCCCAGCCTCAGCATTTTCTATTGTTCTTTTATCAATGAGCACTGTAGCCCAGAAATCTAATTATTGCTTGACACAACAGCTGCTTTTCAGCTAGTGCCTTATTAATACAGTGATTTTGTTCTTTGTTATGTTTGCTTTATAAGAAAACTGTACTAGATGAGACATTGTATAGAAAATAAATAGTTTATAATGTTCCCCAATCTATTTAATATACTTTTTCACTCCATAGAATTTACAAGAAATTGCTACAGTTTATCACATTATTTCTGTTTTCTGAGATTTGCATGACATGAGTACCTCAGGTGATGCCTTAGTTGCCAAAACAGAACAATCACTCATAAATTAAGCACTGTGTATGTTCTAATTTATGGTTTTCCTTAAAGGAATCATTGAAGAGTTAAGGCCTAAGAGATCCATCAGTAGGTTTGCCAGAAGTTGTCATGTTTGGCAAGATGTGACACATTTAGAAAAGGCATAACTAGTAAGAAAATGAGTGATAAGAGTATGCTGATTATGGAAACATTATTGTGCACAGGTAACAAAACCCAGCATCTTTTTACTTATGCTTTTAGTGTTTTGAACATTCTCTTAAAAATCCCTTTTATATTCTTTAGAGAAAAAAATCACTGTGGCTCTCTGCCTGGATTTATTAGACATCTGGGCATGCCTGATTGTGAATGTTGCCAAAATCCACATTTAATTTCTGAGTTCCCAACCAGACTTTGAATATCTTTGTTTCTTTTGCACCAAATTAATTACGGACATAAGCTGACTGAATGAGTTTTGGATAATACTTGTCACTTCACGTTTTGAAGTCTGGGGGACTGTTCCATCATTACTTATTCGCAGCATAGTCCAAGTATTCACATAACATGAATTAAAAAGTGCTGTCTTGTTTGTTTGTTTTTTCCCCTTATCTATGTTTCAGCAAGTTAGCATTGTGGTTAAGTTGGTTTATTTGTAAGAAGGCTAATCACTTTTTTTTTATAGAGATGGTGATGGTGAAAGAAGCCACGTGAAATGTAGTTGTACAAAGTAAATTTTCTGAACTGATATGTTCATGGGGGCTGCACACAGAAATGATGCTGGTTTAAATAAATTTTTCTGAAGTGGCTTTAAAGTCATCTACTCTCCTGTGTGACCACTTTCAAGTATTTAAGAATGATTGCTATTGAATAACTTATTTCAGTTCTATTAGCATAACGTGCACTCCAGTCGGAACTTTGCCTCCCCGTCTTTCCCTGACAACTGATTATGGGGCTCGTCCTGGCGATGGTGCCATCTCCTTTACCCTGTACTTCATAGACTTGCGTTGTACCCCAAGGAGGAGCAGTGCTAAAAGAGGTGCAGAATGCTGTTATAACCCCTTAATAGAAGACCCCCAAATATTTACCCCATGTGAAGACTGAGGTGCCAAAGTGACTGTATTTCCTTAGGCTGTATAAGGTAGGGATGCCATATTCCTAATCAGAGTTGTAGTGGGGCTCTGGAAGATGCTTGCTTCAGTGCATCCATCTTTCAAAACTGGCGAGCTTTATTTCTTTGGTATAAACTATTAATTTTGGTCATTGGGCTGTTGATTAAAACAGTCTGAGAGACTGTTTAAAAGAAAACTCAAAAAAGCAAACAAAAAACTCCACCAAGTATTGTGCTTCTTAGCTTCCAGAGAAATTTAACAGCTCCAAGTGCAAGATCCAAGAGACCTGTTAAGTCCATAAAGCGAGGCTTAGGATGAAATCACAATATAATTTCTTTTTTAAGACTTTGGGTGTGGGTGTGTGTGCGCGCGTGCGCGCTGCTGTTCAAGCCAAAAGAACATGGAAAGGAAAGTGGAGAAGGAAAGTGTAAACTGAGCAGAAACAACTATTCNCCCCCCCCCCCACACACACACACACACACACTTAGAGTAAGATGAAATAGCCTTTCGGGTCTCATTTTTGAAAAGTAGGAAAATTGAAAGCATGAGCTGAACAGTCGTCTTTCTGGCATGTCTGACCCTCACTTTATTCTTTACAGCCTGCTTACTTTGTTCACTGGTTTGAGTATTCCAGCTTTAGAAAAGTCTTTGTCCTTCCCCCTTTCTCTCTGAATCAAATTCAAGTCCTGTTACTGAACATAAAGGTTTTGCAAAACTTTTTGTCTACTTTTCTATGCTTACATCTTTGTACACCCTTCCTTATTCCTTTTACATGGCTCAAGGTGCATGTCTAGCATTCCTTTAATCTTTTTTCTATGTGCCAACTTAAATGTAGTCTTTGTTTTCAGTCTTCTACTCTGCAGAACGCTTCTTTTATTATACCCTCTCCCCTCCCCCCCCCCCCCCCCCCNAAGTATTATTAATGAAAATGTAATCAACCTGCCTGTACGTGAAGTAATACATAACTACGTTATTACAACTGTGCTGCCTCTGCCTCATCAGTACTTTGTAAACTCTTTGCAGTGGAAACCTGCTCAGGTATCATCACTGAAGGGCTTTTTAGTTTGCTCTAGAAGATTTAATAGAGTGCATGGATAATACTGTTCTCTCAAGGGAATACACAATGCAGAAGAGGATTTCCTGGATAGTGTAGAACTTTTATAAGAGCTGGAAAGAGGCCTCTTGCTCATCTCCCAGGTGACTGCTGGATATGAGGAGGTGAAACATTGCCAAACTGGATAAGAGGGAACAAAAACTTGCACTAGATACAGTGACACAAGTTACTGTAAGAGAGAATTAAGTACTAAAAGTGCTTTTTGGCACTGAGGTCTGTAATGGAGAACCATCCAATAGTGTATTATACTCATGAATCCACTTACATAAACCTTAATGATTAAGCTTACACTTTTACACTAATCTAAGGGGAGATCTGTTAGTTAAACTGAGGGCAGACCTTGGCTTACCCAGCTTGGCATTTGTAAAAGTACAAAATAAAAAAAAAAATAGTCTTTCTAATACCAGTATTCTGCAGCGGTTGAAAGACTAAACAAAAGAATGGGTTTTTTTCCTCCTGGTTATTTCTGTTAAAAACTGAACCAATAAGCAATGAGTTTTGCAGAAGACGGGTGTCGGTAACTAAGTGGCTTGTTGGTCTCTGTAAGCCAACTTATTAAAAAGTAAAATACTTAATATCTTCGAAAACAGTAAAGATTTATGTCAGGAGGACATATTTGAAAGGTCATTGAACTGGCTCCACACATTATCATTGCAGTCTTAGAAAAAGCTGTTGTTTTACATAAAGTGACTAAATTTTGTAGAACACAGTATGTCTGCTTTTACAGCCTTTGATAAACACTGGAGAAAATTACTGAAAACCAAGCTATTATCAAATAGTAATAATCCTATTGCTGTCTTCTGGAAAAATGCATTAAAAAAACCCCATGGAACAACATTTTTAAATCAATGGTGCTACTTCTGCTGTTAAGTCAGTGAATACTGTATGTGCCAAAATTCACAGTGACATAAGACTTTCCAACATAAGCGTCCTCCCTATTACATCTAACTTGCTTCAGCCAAAATTTAAAAATAACATAAAAACTTTACTACATTTTGGTTCCAGTCTGGAAAATATAAGGAGTTGATGGAAGAAGTCTACAGTCTTACGATTCTGAAAGTAATTAAAGGTATCCACAAGTTTTCATACCTGGGTAGCATGGTGTTTCTCTTGGTCTTTTCTGCCTTTTGTCACCTGGTACAGATTTGAATGATAGAGACTGTCACCAAACAACAGCAGGGAGCTTACCATTCATTATTACCCTCCTCCTTAGAAGTAAATTCTATAAATTTGGGAAATATTTTTTATTAAAATCCAAGATTTTAATGGGGAATAACTACAAAGTAGACAGAATGAGCCCCAAAGACTATGGATGAAGTAAGTGTGACTTGAACAATACAGCTTGAAGTGCAGCAGTAGACAGCATGGTTAGAAGTAAAAGGTTGATTGCTTCAAGTCATGATTTCCAACATAAGTTTCTGTTACCAACAATTATTGGCAGTGAGAACCTGCTCCAGCTAAAACTTAGCATAAAAGACCTAATAGTTTTTTAAATGTTAAAGACTGCCAGGAAATAGATATATTCAACAGGAATTGTAAAATTTGAATGTATTTTTCAAAAAGTGATTTAACAAAGCTACAGCGTAGAACAGCTGTATTTATGTTTTGTACTTTCTTTGGTTTTAAGTCTATTGACAATATATCTGCTGTAATACAAGGCAAGCAGTGGTTTAAGGTAAGCCCTCTATCTCTTCATATGTCACCTGTGGGTGCACACTTGGAAAACAGTCCAGGTTTCTCACACTGCACTTTGAGTGGAGCTGCAACATGCAGTCCACCTTGAGGCTGCCTGCAGAGGCACGGACTCCATCTTGTCTGCCTCCCAGTTGTGTTTGTAACAGAAGCCCAGGTTCCTGGGGCACCTCAAAGTCCTTTCACTGTGGATACCTGTGACTGACTAGCTAGCTGAAGGGCTTTAAAAACATCAAGTTCAAATAATGCTACTCATCTTTCAGAGGTACAAAGCTGGGTACAGCAGAGTAAACATGGTAAAAGCCTTACAGGCCTTGGTTTTAACAGTTTTCTTTGCTTGCCCTTGTAAGTTGCTGTTGGCTTTCTGACCTTCATCCTTCTATTCTGCCTGTCCTTCTGCAGCAGGCTCCCTGTCACAGTGTTTGTCTTGGTCAACCTGTTAAATTTCTACTGAAATCTTCTGCAGAAACTCTATGCTTTTTAGGCAGGTAAAACTCCCATTGTGTTGAAGGACAATTCCATCAAAAAATAGTAAAATAGCATGATGTAAGCTAATTAATACAAATGATAAGAATACAGGCTCCTCTTTATACTGTCTTCCTGTCTTTGTTTCCATAACCTCTTTAATTTCCAGAATTTCCAGATATTAATACAGAATTGCACCATGTATAACACAACATACAAAATAACCATCTAATTTTTCAAAGTATGTTTGTTCATTTGTTTGAAGAAAAATTTTATCAATTCTAGTTGCGCTTGCAAATTAATGACATGGTATGATATGTTCTGAAACCTGGGTACCAGTGCTACAAGATTGTCACTGGTCAAAATAGAGCACTCTTCATGGAAAGCAAACAGGAGGGAACAGATTTAGGCCTGAGCCCTTACTTTCTGTTTTTTGAATTTCCATTTTATTACCTGACCATGAAGAAAAGTAATTGCTTATATTTTCTTTTACTTCAGGCAGTTAGCTCTTTGTAAATAAAAGTAACTTCTTTGTTATTTGAGAACAGTAAGTGAGAAAGGAAAGACAGCCAGTTATATCTTTACTTGCAGTCTGTGCGTAGAATTCTTTCCCACACTTCGGTGGCTCAGTAGTTGTGCCCAGTAGCTGTTGTACTTGATTAGATCTGCTTCATTTACAAGTGAAAATTTTTCATCCTACTGCAAAAACTATGCAGATTCATGCTGGGGTCTCTGAGTCATGCTGTACTCATCTATTATAATGAACAATGAAAATGTTCATTTGAACAAATGAACAAAATGAATAACAAATGAAAAAATCATTTATGCCTAATTATGTAATGTCCACAACTATATATTTACAATTACATTACTTTTCAGGATCATTACTGAGAGTAGAGCTTTAGAATTCCAGTACAAAGAAGGACTTAAATAAGTTTAAGAGAAACATAATGTCCAAATGTTTTGGCATGTATCATATGATCCTTATTTCAATAGGTATAGTGAAATCATATTTTACATCTTGCTTTTTCTTTAAAAAAACTAAAAAAAAAAATCTATCAAAGCCAGCAATATCTTTTTCTTTGGTAGTGTCTAAACAGCATTGTTTAACTCTTTTAATTGTATTTTTTATCCGGACATTGGAACAAATCTTGAGCAAACATAACTGTCCAAAGTCTTGCAAAAAGTCAATTTTGCTGTGACCATGTCAGGATTTCGCTTTATACATTTACTCACTTTCCTGCTATCTGGATTTTATTGCTGCCCCTGGGACCATTAATCTGCATTTATAGCTTTGAATAGCTTCAGAGTTCTTGATGTGACTGTATTCTGTCAACAAGAAGATGTGTCTCTGTCCCCATTTGTCTTTGCCAGACCCATCTCAGGAAGTGAGAACCATGTCAAAAAACCCAGAGGGGATAAAAACCTAAATGTGCTGAAAGTATTTATTACAGCCTTTCATTTAAAAGGTGTATTGAAATTTGTCAGGGCTATATGGCACTCAGGCAGAGCTGGAGTCAGAACCAGGAATTTCTTGGCTCCTACCCTCAAATTTAGGATCTTGGAATGCAGTTGTTATTTCTGGTGGATGGGGCACTAATGTGATTGTCTAATGAGGTCTACCAGACCAAATACAAGGCACGCTTGATGGTACGGGAGTAAACCTTTGTCCTAGTCAGCTCATTACATGTGTATCTGTTTGCAGAACTGAGGCTTAAGAAGGAAACTAAATGCAGCGAATGTAGGAGCGTTCTGAAGCAGTATTATATGTGACATAGAGCAAGCAGTTTGCTTCAGTACTTAGCAGCATCCATGGCTAAACTTGTGGGTGCTGCTGAATATTTTTGGGCTCCATTCCATTCACAATTCAACTCTTGATGTCAAGGTAGTAGAGGCAAGGGATGCTGGAATTTGTGTTTGATTAGTTGTCTAAGTACATCACTATGGATAGATGGTTTACTGTACAAAAGAAGAGATTTCCCCATAAAATGGAGGAATAGATGTGCAGCTTGGTTTTGTTTGGAAGTGACCTAATTTGAGATTAGCAGAATGGGCAGCATGAGTAAGCAAAGATCGGAAACATAGCTTTTGGATGGGCATCTCTTTTAACCCTAGTAAATTATATTCAGGTGATCTACCTTTTTTGAAAAGATCTCCTGAAAAAAAGTGGATCATTTCATAGAACATTATCTTTTGTAGTAGGAGGCACGTTCTTCCACCACCATGTCCTATCGCTCACATTAGGCCACCATAATTAGGAAGAAATGTGGAAAAAAAACAGGTTTTCATGATAACTCTCCATGAACTTGCTGCCCACAGTTACTTGTGGCATTTCTAATTTTTCTGCAGTAGCTTCTTGCCTTGAGAATGAGATAAGGATTGGGAATCAAACTCTTCCTTCTTCCTTAGGAGTTCAGAGTGTTCTTATTAACGTGTCAGGTGATAGAACCTGTGGGTAGGGGACTAAAGAGATGCTTTCTATATACTTACTGAGTTTAACAAAGCTTTTGGATAAGCTCTCCGAGCTTCTTCTCTGGCTGCTTTTGGTTGCGTTTTTTTGTGTGTGTAGGTGTTTTTTTTTCTTTGTTTGTTTTTCAAATGTTGAAAGCCTTATTTGTGCAAGGACTCATGGCCATGCTCTGATGTATTTGTGAGTCTTTGGAGAATTAGAGCTTCAGTGGGGTTTGTTTGGTTTTGTTTTTTTTTTCCTTTCAGCAAACAGCTCTTTCTTTCTTGGTGACTTGGCAATATACAGGGTATTTGTGCATTTCTGTACGATGTATACCAAATAGTATAACAGGGTTGAAAAGATTTACGCTCTTGGGTTGGAAACATAATTTGTCAAAATATCTGCACACCTGCACTTTTTCTTGTCACTGTGGTTTATTTATTTATTTTTTCTCCTAGAATGGTTGCCTGGGGAAAACAGCACTGCTGTGTTGGCAGAATACAGGACATTTTCTTGAGATTCAGGATTGTTCCAACAGTCCTTTTACTTCATTTGTTCCTGGCTACAGCAAGCAAAGGTAAGACAATTTTTTCTTGATTTATATAGTGTTAGTACTCCAAAAAAATAGGATTAGTCTTGATGAATAGGACTTCTGAATATATTCAGAACAGGCAGGTTTCAGCTCTCTTGAAATCAAGAGGAAAAACTGCCATTAACGAGAAATGAAACAGTTGGTGCTTAGCTCTTTGGATAAAGTTTGGATAAACTCTATGTTTGAAGTATTTGTTTTCATAAAAAATCATCATTAGTAACTTCTTTTTGGCTATGGGTGAGGAGAGAATGTAAACACAATACATAATAACGAGACAAATTACTTTCTTTTCATTTTTTTGAACTAGAAGTGTCACTATTTTCAGAACATGTTCTTAAATCTTTTACACTGCTCTTACACTAACACCACAGGATCCTTTGAGCTTCACTCTACTTAGTGCATAGAACATCTCCTGCATTGCTCTTGGTTGTGGATATGAATATGGCTAGGAAAAAGTAGTAAGGTCCAAAACATTTAACAGAAATTATGTATTTGAATTTGACAGTCTATGCTTTTTATATAAAAGTAAATGAAAAATAAATTCATAAGGTTCTTGTACAAATTGGGTAAGTGACATTGTGATGCTTTTGTATGAGGTACAGTAGAATCAGCAATTTGTGTTTTATTAATGGCTATTCTGTAAGCTGGCATATACAAGTCTGTTACTACTCTGGAACTCAACTGATACAGATAATAGAGCTTGTAATTTGTAAAACTTCCTTATATCAATAGCATGTAACACATTTATCATGTTAGTAATGTGCATGGAATATTAAATAATTCGAAGTGGGTTTTGCCATGTACTTAACGGCTAGTTTTAGAAACTGGTTCCTGTGTTGTGGCTTGTTGTTTTACTCTAGAAGGTCAGAGTTTCTTGCAGTTCAAATGTACTTAGTAAGTATGCCTGGTTAATGATATTGTACCAGCAATGAAATTTCATAGGTTTACAGACTAGACTAATTCTGCTTCTAATTCTCCAAATGTACTAATTTTCATAAAATTAAGATTTTATTGAGACACAATTGGAGATTCAGGTGATAAAACTATTACTAAGATGGTGAAGTTTTAACCTCATGTATTTTGAATAGTAAAAAGGACAGCGTTGCTGAGCAGATGGGCAGATGTCATACAAGAATTTCTCTAAGGAAAATTCAGCTGCATCTAGAGTGCTGAGGAAAAGGGATTTTGTCTTTCACCTACATATCACCTGCAAGTGTCAGCAGTCCTTCAAGAAAAGCTAAACTGATGCAAGGGTTTATTTATGGTTCCACCCTTTTTTTTTTGTTTGTTTGGGGTTTTTTTTGTTTTGATTTGTGTTGTTGGGTTTTTTTAAGGCTGTTAGCACTGTCAGCAGCATCTCTGCTCAGTTCTCTCCTCATGTAAGGTGCCAAGGTATGTTTGTTCTCCAGGAAATATGAAAAGAAAAGAAATGACTATGTTCTTTCCGATGCCTAGGACACTCTGGATAATGTGGCATAGTTTATTCCCACATATCCAAATACAACTGTGAATGAAAAGGAGGGATGAAATTCATTTTGAGGAAACAGTTCTTAGCTTTAGATTTCCAAAACATTCAGCAGAATCAAGTGACCCACATGTACAAAGTTTAGAGTTTTAAACTTTGTATAAAGAATAGTTATGAGCTATGAAGGTGGAATACATTAGGATACAAGATTCTTGTGATGACATTTTAATGGACTGTAGCAAGCCAAATGTGTTACAGGTGGCAAACACTTGCATAGAAATTAATGACTATTGTTACTGGTTAAAAGTCAGTTTGTGCAGACACATAAACTTGTGACTATTTTTATTCAAGAGAATACTCAACTGAGAGTTCTTACTTATAATTCTTACTACCTATGGTTGGCTGTCNTATTAATCCTCAACTATACTGATACAGTAGCTATTAGTAACGTAAGCAAAATAACACTGGTGCTTATGTACTGAGAGAATCTGCTTCTGTATGTATAATTCTTACTACCTATGGTTGGCTGTCTCTTGTAAAGTTGTCGATTATTGCTATCTGAAAATGTTTGAAAAAAGAGAGATTACATTTTTGGTTTATGTTTGCATTACCTTATCATTGTCAGAAAGTTTATTTTAAATGTTTGAAAGTATGTGCGTACATTTCAGGATTTCTTTTAGGCCTTAAGAACACATGCTTATTAAGTGGATGCTCTTAGTTTTAGTGAGGGGGAAAAACACCAGTTCTCGCATCTATTAGAGATATATATACTAAGAAGAAGCAATTTGCATTTCTGAAAGAGGTTAAGTGCCTGAATACAGTGAATGACATTGAAACGTCAGCCCAGAATTATTATTGCATGGAATTTCCTTGACTCCAAATTGCGATTTTTGCTTATTTTTCCTACTCTGGAGATGTTTGGAGCATTCTTTCTACTATGCTACCTTTTCTGTGCTGTGGTGATGAAGGTATGTCCATGCCGAGGTTTCTGAATGTGATTTGTATCATCTGGACCCAAAGGAACTAACTGTAAGCCAGGAATGCCACTGTTAGAGCACAGCCAGTTCCAGCTCCTCCGTTCTACGGTCAAGGGTGGGCCACCGCCCACTAGTACCATTACTAGAGAAAATAAGCGATGATTAACAAAACTTCCAAAAAAACTTTAAAGTAATGTCATCTCCTACTTACGTTGCATCCACCCACATATCAAACAGAGTTAACCAAGATTATGTTGATAATTAATTTCTAATTAATTTAACACTGTACTGCATGTGCTCCACTTCAAACAGCGAAGTGCATTTTCTGACTATGGTTATGATTTCCTTTGTGCTTTTTCAGCATTCTTTGAGTAGACTGACCATATAAAAATTTCCAAGCCTTTCTTGTAACAATTTAGATAGTATTGGTATCTATTTTCTTAACTTTGGCACCGCTTTTTGGCACTGCTTATTTTTTAACTGTTTGGAGCAAAGTGGGCCAGACTTTCCAGTTTCCAGAAGGGTAGTCCACTCTAAGTAAACTCTTTTATTAGTTTAAATTAATTTGTCTGGCCTTGCATACTGATCAATAGAAGTCTTTTTGAATGATACAAAGCAGACTAGGAGAATCATCAACAGGATTGAGCTCATTTTGCATCATTTCTCTTGGTTACCTGCCTTAAGACTGTTTCCACCTTCAAGTTTATGTCCCCTCCGGCTCCCTTGACAACTTCATAGTGTCAACTCCCCTAAGTGTAACAGGATTTTGCTGCCCTTTAATTAACTTGGTCTTGGCACATAAACACTGATTTAATGCTTAACATGAAATTAAGCCTCTCAGAATTTGTTTACTTCCAATATGAAGAATGCTGATGGTACTTCAAGTTTTGATTAACATTTTTGCTCAGGAATGGACTTCCAGTCTTCCAATCTGTAAAGTTAACAGTGACTTCAAGTTTTGAAGCTGTGTCAGGGGACTTTCTTAACTGGTCACTTTGACCATCTCTGCATGCTCAAGATTGCTTACAGGAATTTTGGAGGGTATATGAGTCATGCAAATATACTTCTGAAATATAGTCTCTGAGGAACAGCAGCTGCCTCAAATCTTTTAAAACCTTCAGCGTAATTCCTACTTAATAATGAAAGATGAACAATTCTTTTTCTTTGGAGAGACTGTGTCACGGGTGTTGGCATATAACTGTATATCTAGCTAGCTGTTTCCTTTATAAAATCAATTTCCTCATGATCTGTCCAAACTGGAACGTAGCAGATCTATTTTAATTGTAGTCATCCTTTTACTGAAAAGGGTAGCTACATTTGAACCTGTACCTAAAAATCTCCACTTCTGTGACACTTTCACCTCCCTCCCAATCTTCCTCACCCCAGGTTTTAAGTCATGTTTTAAAAACTGGTTTTCCTTGCTGATCTGTTCTTAGCTGAGTATCCCAGATTTTGGCTGTTAGGCTCTGACAAATGGCCAAACTGAATAAGTGAATTCATGCTTTACGGTTGTGCAGGATGGAAGTAGTTCTACTGCTTGCTGTTGGGTCAAGTATGCTTTTCTTTTCCTTCCCTGTAGAACCATGCTAAGTGTCACCTCGCCATTCAAAGTCCACTGTCTGATAGTTAGGATTTTCAACAAATTCAGCCTGTACCCTGAGAGTTTTGTGTTTGGTCTATAGCCTTGTATGGCACTTTCATGATGTATGTTGAACTTCAGAAATGATTCAGGGTTGTGAAAGATGCCTACAGGTTTCTGCTAATTAGCATCACAAAGGGAGTCTCAAAGCTATAGTAGGCAACAAGAACAGTTATCAATGACTTTCCATGAAAACTGGATTGATATATTTTGTGTTTCAAACTTTTTCTGGTAGCTTGTACCTATAATGCACTTGGAAGTTAGGAACTTTCTCCTGTTTTTCATTTGTTGCTTTGAAAAAGAAATTTGAGAGCCCTGTGGTCAAGAGGCAGAAAAGTTGAACACGTTCTTAATTGAGAATTGGCCTCATGAAAGCTGGTGCTATGGTTGGTTGAGAAGATCACAGAAGAGCTGGTTGTGACCTTGACAGCTAGCTAGCACTATGAATGTAACCTACCTTGGAAAAAAAAAACCCACCCTGATCCAAGTTGCCTGGAAATTTGTCTTTTCACGGGGGAGCTAATGGAAAAGCTTTCTTCCTATTTTGACTGATCTTTTCCTGCTGTCCAGCTCTGACCAGTCATGATTAATCACATACCTCTTTTAGATGGTACATAAAAGCTCTGCATATATTGATAAATAAATGCCTCCTTAAAGGTGTCAGTAATGTGCTCTCTTGCTCTGGCTGAGCATCTATCAGGCTGTTTCATTTTTCTGTAGTTCCATTTCATGTCCCATAGGAGTTTTTCATAGTTTGGATTTATTTTGTTACTGATGGGCGTACCATAAAGCAAGCAATCTTGATAGTGATTGTGCAATTGAAATGTGCACTTTTCCACAAAATAAGAGTCGGCTCCAAAGAGCTTACATCTACAGCCACAAACGCCTGTACTTTCCTGTAGTGGGACAGTGGAGTAAATGAAGCACCTATAAGAACTTAAAAGTTATGATCAAGTTCCAGTGTTTGGGGCATTCTCTGGCACTACTGGCTTTACCAGCATTGACAGAGCCTGACACCTTGTTTTCACCAGTAAATTTACTGTTAGCACCTAAAATTCTATTTACTGTCACAACTGAACTCCGGGTTGCCACCATCTCAATGCCTTAGTAGATTTGAGATTCACAGACCAGATGTCTCTGCAAGTAAACGCCCTGATAGAGAACAGTAAATGAGGGATGGATGGGATTAAATTTAAAATAAACCAGTGAATCCAAAACACATTTCCTGAGAGTTACCTAAAGTCATTGTCTTCTAGAACATGGCCATTTTCTACCTTTCCTGCTGAAACTCTGCCAGTATGCAGCAGAGGATTTAAGAATCTCAGGGTTGGAAAAAAATGGCACGGAAAAGCATGATCTTGTTCGGAGAAGCAGCATGCAAGGCTGGGACATGAGAAGGCAGTAAGGCTTCCCTGCCTCAAAAAAAAAAAGCAAAAGAGAAGGATACAAGGTCGTTTCTTAATGTGTTATTTTGAAAACTCCTAGGTAAATGACTAGGAACAGTACTATGTGAAAGAATAGCATTCATATAGATAATCCTTTTAAAAACAAAGCCATTTTACAAATCACTTTTTCTTTATTTAGATCAGGAGGGTTTCCTAGGACAATATAAAGCTGTCTTTAAGACTGCATGTGAAGATCCTTGGATTATGTCACCAAGAATTTCTCTGCGTCCCTTGAAAGAATTCATTGTCTGTGTGCACCTCAAGCTGTATTCGTCAGATAGTCCCTGGACAGCGTATGTATACAATCAAGAGACATCTCACAGCAATCTCTCTGCAAATAAATATGATCTTGGACTTACAGGAGATCATGGTAAATTGAGGATATGGTTGTTTGGAAATCAAATAAATACAACAGCAAGACTTCATGACAACACTTTGAACCACATATGTATCCAGTGGAAAAGTGAAGATGAGGAGATGAAGGTATTTATAAATGGAACAAAAGAAGTAAACAAAAAAATAACTGGGAAAGTTAATCTCCCTGGAAAAGGACAGTTCTTACTTGGCTGTTCAAAGCTGCCAGGTACAGTTATGTCACCTAACCTGGGTATGACTGGGGAGCTGTACATGTTCAGAATGTGGGATAAAGCAAATATAAAGCAATCTTGGGACTGTGAAGATAGTGGTGTTATACGCTGGAGAAAAGAGGATTGGGTCTATAATAAGACAGTAGAAGAGGATGACTCGTTGCCATGTGGTAAGTACCATTGCACCCTTTTTTTTATGATAGAATTTTGGTCAAAAGTTGATCTGAACGTGTCTAACATTTCTGTTCCAGTTTTTACAAAGTCTTTATTGGTCATTTCTAGCTAAATGCTTAATAAGGTCATGTGAGGATCTGCAGCTTTCACCAGCTTTTATCCAAATGTAAAACCATAGCAGCAGTCCTTTAAAGACTTTCAAATTGCTTCAGCTTTTGTGTCTGTCTACTGTCCATGTAATGGTAATGAAAGCAGGATGCATCCAACCAAATCTTACTGGAGTGTTAGGGCTTTCTATCAATGTCATCTTAAAATAATTAATCTACACACCTTCTATTTGGGGAATAAATATCGAAGAAAGCATTGCTGGTCCTCATTTTGCACATTCACTGGGCCAAAACTTCAACAAGTCAGATTTTCACTGCTTTGCTGGCACATTACGCCATCTTTCACAGGTATGATCTACATCTGTAAAGATTACTAGAGGCTCTGATTTTTCTTGCTTCTGTATCAGTAATGTTTTCCTTTATTAAAATGACCAAATGGTTTCTCACACATTTCTCAAAATTCCTCTCTACCCTGGAAAAGAACCACAAAAAGCTTTAAACCAGACCAAACCAAGATTTTATTTTCTAAGAAACTGAGTATTGATATAGTTGAAATGGAGTTAAAGCAAGAGAATAGTCTTCTTTCTAGCTTTTGCTATCATATCTGTTGACAAGAAAGACAAACTTGAATCAAGCTTGGATAGGATCCAATTTGTCAACCATAGAAAATGGTATTTCAGGGATTTTGAAGTTACTAGCTCAATTGATTTGTAAAATTCTTATATAGCATAGGTGCTTCAGTAAAACTTAATTGTGGTCTTCATCACCTTTATCCTTAAAAACTGTACCTATCTATTTTGGGCAAACTAAATAATATCATTTAGCTACATAATGTTATAATCACTGCCTTTCAGGGTAGATTAAAAGTGTCTTAGTAAAGGCATTAAAATAAGGAGACCAGATTTCATTTTCTGGGAGGTAAATCTGTCTGACAAACCAGGACTCACGGAGAATGCCTCTAACACTGGGTCATAATGAATAAAATGCCTCTGCTGGCCTGAGGCGGTAGTTGGGAGCACATCTTCTCTGTTGAGTTGTGTGATTTGGGAGACGAGCTGAAGAAAAGATGTCTGTCTTTTGCTCATGTTTGACTCTGTTTGAAGGAACACGGTCCTAGGGATGAAAGAGGGAACATTCTGGCTACCAGACAAAAGTTTGGTACAAAGGAAGTCTGAGAGAGATCTGTCTGGATAGTGGGTAAATCCAGGTCAGAGTGGATCATTTGGTTATCTTTCACCGAGGTACAGCAAGGACAACCTTCTTGTTTTCAGTTCCAGCACTTTCTGCCCTGAATCTAGAGCATCCTTAAGCATCACAGGGCAGCTTGGTTAGACAACGCCCAACTCCAGCCACAAGTGATTAATGATTTTAGAATTAGTGATTTAGGGGCTTGTGGAATCCTTCGTCTAACTGCAAGAGCTCTCTAGTGAGTGTGTAAAATGTATGGTTTCCAAAGCTCTGTTACTTAGTCAAATTGAATTTTAATTATGCTGACAAAGGTTTGTTTCAGTACAGAGACCATCTCTACTGCCAAATACAAGTTTTCTCCTCAGATAACTTGGAAGAATAACAGCTTTTTGCAGAAAAGTTCACTGGAATTTTTTTAACAGTTTATTTGCCTGTTTTCAGGAAAAGGTGCATTTTAGCTGATTGCTCTCCCCCTCCAAGTTAGCCTGTGAAAGGCACATAGTTAGCAAATATCTGTCCAATGATTTAATGAAAACAAAACATTGACAGTAGGAGCATATAATAGTCAATGTCAGGCAATTTTAATTGATGGTGCTACTAGTCTTACAATCTGATTTCTTTCTGTAAGTTCCTCTGTACACCTGTGTAAAAATTATCTGATTTTGGGGGCTTCTCTGTTTTTGTTAAAAGAGAAGGATTTTGAGTAGTAAGTCTTCAGAAAGATCTGGTTTTGCATGCTCAAAGAACGTAATTGGCAAAGGGCTAAAGCTTGCGAAAGGGCTATGCCACCTGTGTAGGCACAAAAGGTGAAAAGGAAGTGTTTCATTACAGTCATAATTGTGCCGGAGGACAAGTTTCAGAATTTTTTTTTATGACCTGGTTGGCATTTTGCGCGTACATAAAACAACAATTTTTAAAATGTTCAAAATTTACCATGATTTTTGTGATTTCTCCTTTGTTTAACCACTCAAAATCTTTGTGCAGTGTAAACCATATCTGATTGGTGTCTTATAGGCAGTGGTGCACTCCATTAATAAATCTAGATTTACTTAACATCACATTATTTGGCTATGTTTCCTTACCTCCTTTTCCCACCTTTCCTTTTTTTGACTCTTTAGATTCTTTTTCTTCTGGTTTTATTATTTATTTTTATAATTATTATCCAGATTACCAAAAATGTATTTAGTTTTTTCTTAACCATGTGTAGTCTAATAAGGACCAGAATCCCAATTCTGGTAAGATTTACACACATGCTTAGCACTTAAAGGTAAGCATGAGTGGATGGGATTACCTTTGCAGTAGCTTCGTATTTTACGCATCTGAAGGTTTGCAAGAAAGGACATATCTGACTGCTTCCCAGTTTGTGGTGAGGGCTGATTGCATTTCTTGAACTAATGGAATTTAGCAATAGAAAACTTTTAGATCTGAGTTAAAAATGCCACTCTTGCTTCTTTCAGTCACACAGCCTTCTGGTTCTTCTCTGCTTGGTGTAGCCATTGCATGCTGAGCAGGTGTAAATACTGGAGGTAGGGCTAACGAGGGAAGGAGGCCCCACACATTGTGCGTCACTAACCTTCCACTTACATTCCTCAGGTTCCTTTGATAATTCGCCTTTTGCTGAGAATGAGAAGTAGCCTAACAGCTGTGATACAGAGAAAGAGTGCCACAGATTTAATGTATCTCACTTTAAAGATCATCTCCTGGTAGTTAAAAATATGTAAGTGCAGAAAGATGTGCTCAGTGTTCCAAATGCCAACTTTGGAAAATTTCTTTATCTTGTTCCTTGATGAATGATTCCTGTTTAGCTACATACTTTAATGTGGACAATATGAGTGATACTACTATTGTCTCTGAGTAATCCAAGAAAAAATTGCACTAAGTAATACAAAGCTTTTGGTCATTTAAGAGAATACTAAGACACAACAAAATAGGTGAGTTTAAAATGCTAAATGCTTGAAAAGAAACTTTAGTCATCTAAGCACCAGCTTTTCAGTTGTCATTTTTACATGGGATATTTGCAAGTTGCCTTTAATAATGACTTGACAACTGGAAGAAATGTACTGTTTAAACATTAATCATTTCAGTTACACATTAAACAGTAACATTCTTAATCCGAATATAAATATCCAAACTGTTACACTGTGCGTTTATCCAAGGAGCACAGAGATGATGGGATATCTTTTACAAACTTCAGTGAATAAATAAAATAGATTATTTATGGCATAACTGTAAATAGTATCACTGACAGTAAAGCACTGTCATCTCATTTGTGGTATTGGTGCCCTAACTTTTAGCAGGAGTCCAGTCCCTGTTGCTTTTGGTTGCATTTTTTTTTCATAAATAAAACTCAGTGTTTATAATGTGGAATTTTAGATTTTTCTAAACTGTCCTCTCCAGCCTTCAAGATTAAGGTGTTGCCTCCTCTTTTCCATGTACCCTTTTCACTCCCAGTATTGCTGAGCCTGCTACTGGTGATGCAGGAGGAGGTTTCCAGGCTTGTGGGAACAAGGCAGTTTAATGCTGGTGGGAGAAATGGGAAGTGACTGTTTTACCTTTGCATGCTCAAGGAGGAGGAAAACTTCAGTGTGGGCTGTTGTTTTAGTTTGCAGGTGTGGGCAATAGGAGGTATGATTTAGGCTCATGTAATCCCTTTAAAGGTTTCCTGAGCTGTGTGCACTTATGATGACAGGATCTGCTTTCCTGGAAGGGGGGGTGGAGTCCCAAGGCTTTACCTCCTCAGGCAGAAGGTGGAAAAGTAGCGGCCACTCTTCCACTCATCCAGTCTGCATCTCAGTCTGTTGGGTACCAAACTTTGGGCCATATTGTTACTTTTACTTAGTGGATCATGAAAGCTGTAGATGAAAAAATAAATTATTTGCCCCATTACTATTTTCTTTCTAAAACTGTAAGGACAGACTGCTACAGAAACCTCGAGAAGCTCTTAAAGGAAGTAAATGTGACTGGGAAAAAATACCTTACTCTGGAGTGCCTATTTGATGAGTCATGTACCAGTCTACTTTGTACCTATTAACAGAATGCATGTTTAACCTTCCCTTTCTTTGCTCTTGTTGCCTCCCTCTTCTGTGATATCAAAGGAAGTAGCTTTTTGGAAATGAGCCTGCCGGAGAAGAGGTGATTTGATTCACGTCAGTACCTAATGTACAGCTTTATACAAACAGAACTTTATACAAACAGATAAAAACTGTATTTATAACCTAATTTCCTAAAAACCCATGTAACATCAAACCTTAGTTAAAAATATTGCACCTAATTTTTTTGTTGAGGATACTAAAATGAACTGGACAAAGTGACGGAGCCTGATGTGAACAAGCACTTTCATCGTTTTCTTATATTTGCTTCTGTCCAATAGCCAGTGATAATTCATCCTTTGTTCCATGGTGTCACCACTAAGTCAGAGCAGACATAAGGTGTCATGAGAGGCACCAAAACATAAAAATAAGATTGCACTTAGTTTTATCCTATAAACTTATACAATGTGCCTCAAAATCCAACTTACATAAGAAGTCTATATGGGCTAAATGTCTACAGTGGAACAATTGGGGAGGATTTTTACATGTTACTGTTATTAATGCCTTGTGTGACAGTGTGGTTCATTTTGGCAGAATGTTTATCCAACTGAAAGGTTTATCAGATGTTAAAGGGACCCAATCTCTTAATAGAAAATATGGATTTAATTTGAATATCAGAATTGAATGTTGTGCCTATTTCTGTAAGAAAATGGATTTAGAACAGTACTATTTTGAAATTTTGCTGTTTGGGCTACTCTGTTTTGTTCATGAGCAAGTCCTGTGAAATACATTAATACCAGGCATTTTCATATGGTTCTATCCTAGTAGCACTGAATACAAATCAACGGTAGTTGCTGCACAGTACTGGTGCCTGGTGTAATACATACTGATAACTGTTGCTCGTGAGAATGTTTAGAAGGGAATTTGTATAGCCTTAAAAATACAGTGTGGAATTGACTTTTCATGTAAAATGGTTTTAACTAATTGTTTTTCAGCCAGAAAGTGGTATTATGTATCTATTTGGAATTAAAACTTCCACTTTGACATTTCTGATGGGAATTTTTAATACAAATCAATTCCCCTGCCTGAATTTTTGGTGAAAAAACTTTCAATACTAACTTTGTTATCACATCTTACTTAGAAAATCTAATTTTTATTAATCTCCTGGTATTTTTGTGTGTATTTGTAAGTCAAAACTGATCTTATCAGCAATACACAGTCGTGGTTATCTAATGCCATTCTGTGGTGTCAGCCAAGTATTGCGGCATGGGAAGAGCATATTACATAGCCACCAAGGTGTCCCTTGTGATTCTTCCATTCGGATTCTGTTCTTGAACTATTTGTGAGAGCTGACATGGTCAAGGGTACCTTTAGTTTGAAAGAATAGTCCTGGGTGATAGTACGAACTTTTCTCATTTTGGCATGTTTTTCAATTAATATAAGTAAAATTTTAG
Organism: Anarhynchus alexandrinus; assembly: GCA_008711295.1. NCBI lineage: Eukaryota > Metazoa > Chordata > Aves > Charadriiformes > Charadriidae > Anarhynchus > Anarhynchus alexandrinus. Next base: position 4,958,041 of record VUYV01000018.1, read on the forward strand.
GCGCTGCATTTCATAAACCTGTCATCTAGGCCCCAGAACACGTAAGTCCATAAATGTATGTTTTTCTGCCAGTAATGTTGTCTGTGCTTCTACAGATTGCCAGGGCTGTTGCTGCTCCTTAAGTGTTCAGTGCCTATTTCATGTCTGGACCTGATTGGAAAGCAACTGCCCCTTGCATTCTCTCACCGTGTTTCCTGAGAGACAAAGGCCAGCAGGCACGACCCTTCTTGCTGTACCATCCCCTGCCCCTCCACACTGCACAGACTGGGCAGGGTGGGTGTCCATGTGAAGACTAGTTCACTACAGTTCAGACTCTTTTTCTCCTTCTCCTAAGAAAACACTCTAGTTGCTGTCTCAGGCTTGCTCAAAGGATGCTTTCTGCAAAAGTTTAAAGGCAATCATGAAGTGTTAGGTAAAACAGTATTAGTCAGCAGCAACGCTGTTCCCCTGAGATAGGGGAGGAAGAAGCAGCTGCCAGTAACTTAGCTCTTGTACGATGTTGTTATCTGCAGCCAGGTTCTAGCTGCTTCTCACTCCTCCACCCTGGAAAAACTGAACTGCTTCTGGAAGAGGGGTTTGCCTGAAGACAGGTGAATCAGAAAGGGTGTTGCCTTTCCAAAAATTTTAAGAAAGAGAGTGTGCTGATCATAAGTTAGATTGGTGGTTCGGAGAAGAAAAGGATATTTTTCATTCTTCCAGTTGGAGGTAGAACATTTTGCATTGTTCATGCTTTAAGGGCTTTTTCTGTATCCTGTTGTCTAAGTTACTGAACAAAAGGCATGCTATGAGTGACAATGCCTTTGGTGCAGGGACCAGAACCATCCATCCCATCTTCACCACTGTGTTAGAAGGCCTCCTTCTTCCTTTCTTCCCTTTGGCTTGATTTTTGAATTCTGCTTTGCTTGGTGGAACAGCTTCAGCGGGACATGTGGAGACCATCCCATCCTAAAAGAGCCAGTAGACTGATAGTTAAGATCTCTCATGCTAAGGAATACTGTAAGCGTAAGGCTGTTTTGTAGACAGGGCCAGGCAATGGTCTCTCTCAGACCTATATCAGTTTGTGGACCTAGACTTAAGTACTGTTATTAATGGATTTAGTCTCCTACCAGACGGGAGGTGCTAAAGTTACACTGGTTCCCGTTGTCATACAACGTCATTATGGGAAATGAAGGTTGTCACAATGCAAATACTGGTTCCCAGGTAAGCTTTTTGCAGCTGTGGTATGGAGCAAAGGCAAGAGTTGCTAGACAGGTTTAATACCAGTGGAACAGTTTCCTCTGCCTACACAGATGGGATTCTCAAGTCTTGGCTTAGCTAGCTATTTGTGTCAGGACAGTACAAAGTGATATGAAGACAGTAAAGGACTTGCTGCTTTTGTTTCTAACAATGCATGTTAGTAACAGAAACTGGTGCTTATCTCATTTAATGGAGTTGCCTTTTCCTTCAGAAAAAAACCCCAAAACAGTTCTTGTGGGGACCTAGTCTGTCTCCCTTGCAGCAAAAGCAAAGAATAATACTGAATAATGTCATTTAACTATTTATTTGCTGTTTGAATCCTCAGGAATGTTCTCTATTAGAGAAAATATAGAAAAGTACTACTACAATATATAATGTCTTAGTTTGGAATAGGATATTAGGTATGTTGACTTGATGATCCTAAACTAACAGTGTCACAAATAAAAATGCATGGAGCAAATATAATGAGGTTTCATATACATAAGGATTTTCTTGCTCTTGTTGATAGTAAACAATCTAAGGGAAATAAATTTTCTGTTAGCTTGTAACTAGCACACACCTTCGGTTATTTTACTTTCCTTTTTGCATGTCAACTTTAGGGATATTATAGATTGGACTTTAATCCTTCTCCAAATAAACCCTGTTCACTTTTTTTTCTAGTTCTTAAATACAACAAAGGAGGAGGGCTGACAAATGTAAGTGAAATTAAATAATGTATGACAGCCTCTCTTCCTTCCCCCTTTCTGTGTGCAAAGGTGATTCTGATGAGAGACTTGGTTAGTGATCTTAATGCTGCACCTTGATCAGCGACATGTTTCATTCTCATGGATAATTTCTTGCAACTGTAGGCATGTGAATATTGTGCTCTAAGAAAAGTCATTGTTCTATTCGTGTCCAGGAGAAAGTGCCCCTCAGATTATGCATGCCGTCATCACTTCCTGCATTTGCTAGCTCCATATTCATGGCTTGTGTTTAGCTTATTTTGCTCCCTCTACTGCTGGATTTGTAATTAAAAGTATTTGGCATTTTTAGAGTTCACTATCTTCTTACTAGCCTACAGTACTAAACATGTTAGTGAACAATTTTCTTACCTACGTCAGGATACTACTTGTATTCTATTCCCTGCCTATGGCAGGGGGGGGCCCTGCCTATGGCAGGGGGGTTGGAACTCGATGATCTTCAAGGTCCTTTCCAACCTAAACCATTCTATGATTCTATGATTCTATGATTCTCAAAAATTCACAAAGCAAGCTGAAGGGACATGGAGGATGGGAAATGCAGTTTGTCTACGGTGACTATGTCTACACTGACTCCTCAAGAGTATGTGAGAAAGACCTTAAGGTTAGATTCCCCAGGCAAATTTTTGTATTGCTTTAGAAGAAGCAGTGTGGTGGTCTTTTCTGTGAGATGCTTCGTACTTCAAGAGGTGGTTTCCTTTTGAGAATTTAATTTCCTTCACAGGGCCCTTTGGTTGGAGATAAAGGTTTTTGCACAAGGTGCTAATGACTTAGTAAGGTGGGACCAGCGGCAGGTAAATTTTTGGAGGTGGAATTCACTTCCTGTGGTAGGAAAGCCACTTTGCCTACATGTGGAAGAATACTTTCTTCTCTAACTGAAAGTCCACTTTACTTTATGTAGAATTGACTCAATTATTTTTATTCACCCCATTCTACCTTAAAACACTATTTACTGTTTAAACAATACAGTTTTATCGAACTACTGCTTCAGTTCAGTATGACATTCAACAAAAATGAACTGACATTTCTTTACATCTCATCAAGCTCTCATGTAGTCCTGATTGTTGGCCCCAGTATCCCAGCACTGGAGCAACCAGGCAGCAATTTGCCTACCTGTCTGGCAGCTGTAATCTTTGTGCGTATCTTGCAGCTCGCTCAGTAGTAGGGACTGGGTGGTTTGTCTCTTTTATGATTTCTGTCACTTCCTCCTGTTCTTGTGGCTGTCCTGCTGCAGAACAGGCTGCCTCTTCTGAGTCTTCTTCCAGCCTCCTCTCCAGAGGAGCTGCTTCTTCCTTCACTGACTTGGGTCAACTGCCATTTCTATTGTTTCCTCTTGGCTGGAGGAGTGACTTTTATGGTTAGGGTTGTGCCTCTGGTTTAGCCACAGCATCCATTTGTATGTCCTTAGATCTAGAGACCGTCTTGCTCCTTTCAGGGTGTTGGGCACAGGCCTGGTAGGCACTTTTGGTGCCTGCCACCAGACAGGCACCAAAAGTCTCTGTCTATCTTTGGTGTAAGCAAGACATCCTTCCTTCAAGTGGTCTGCCATTTCAACAGGTTTCCATGCCTGTTCAGGTGTAAACTCCCAGGCCATTAGAGGTGAAAACTGCTCTAGGCACCTGACCAAATTGTCCCACACACCTTGCTACCCAGGAATTTACTGCCTCAGAGTACTTTTCTGTGTGTCATCCCCAACTGTTTGGTTACTGGAGGTCCCACAGAGATTTGAGCTTGGATCACTGGATTCAGAGTCCGAGGATGGTCTTGTATACTACTGATGCAAGTGGACCATCACTGATGTAAGAAGGAAGGTGTCCAGTACCTGAGGGAATTAGCAGTGGTGGAGGTGGTCTGCTGCAACCTACACGACAACCAGGTCTCCAAAGATCTGGATGACATCCATTGCACATAGGCCATGTGGCAGAGGTTAGTACAGTACGCAGCAGTATAGTATGCCAACACCTAGGTGATGATAGCCAGATATCAAGGCACTAACTGTGGAGAAACTGTCCCACCAGCTCTGGCAATCCAAAGAGAATCTCTCTTCTTGTGCAACCCTGTGGGCCAGCATGTTGGCTGTGGCTAGAGTCTGCCACCAGGTTCAGTAATATCTGTTCCTCCTTGCCCCAACAGCCAGGGTCTCAGCTATCAAGGGTGCTGAAGTAGGTGACAGTGCCGTAACTGTATGTTGTGCTGTGTTGCCACTTGTTTTTCAAGGATGATAGCATAGGTGGTAGCATAGGCTGCAGGTTACATTTCTAGCCACCTGCTGATTGCCTCCACTATGGGAACCACATAACATTTGCCTTGGCTGCGGGTTTGCAGTGATGGTCTGATGTAATAAATCTTCTATGCCTCCTTATCTTGATAGCCCAGCCACCATCTTCTATTCCAGGTAGACTTCAGTCACTTGCCTCACTTGATGATGGCACGTGTTTCACATTCATGGGTAGCCCATGCAATAGCTTCAATTGTCAGTTCCACACCTTGATTAACAGCCCATCTGTATGTTCCATCACTCCCTAGGTGTCCCTAGGGACATGTTTCATGGATCCTTTGAGCTAGAAATAGCTCACCTTTTCATTCCCAGTCCAGGTCCACCTGAGCTGCTTCATTTCTGGCACCTGATCCATCTGTTTTTTGTTTAGATGTTCTTTGGTGCTGCAACTCTTGGGCATGTGAGAGTCTACATGATGTATATGCACATCATGATGTAGACGTATTTTCAAAGTACATCTCATGTAATTTGTAAATATGAATAAAGTATCCCTGTCTTACCCAACTCTCCTGCCCCCTGCTTTTTTTGTTGTTGTTTAATTTCTCTGCTTCTCTTTGTATTAATAAAATCTCACTTTTGAATAATTCATCAGTATTTCTTTTCCACATTTGTGCAAACATAGCTGGGTGAAAGCACAGTTGTGTGTACCTGCTACGTTTTTGGTTGCTGCTATTTATTCTACTTCATTTTCGCTCAAGCAAATGCGTTGAAAGGGTTTCTGAAGACGTTGGCAATGGAAGGGCAGTGGGAAAGCTCACAGCCTAATCTGTGTCTTCCATAAGTATAAAAGGGATAAACTGAGTAAAAAATTGAACTCAAGAGTTCAGCTTCTAGCTTTCAAAAATACTTGACACACATTTCTCAATGGGTGCAAAGTAGTTTTGCAACCAGCTTGACTTGAGGTGAGTAGCACATCTAAAAGGTTGTGTTTTAAAAAGTGTGTGTATATATGCATGTGTATGAATATATATAAAAACTTCTGCTCCTAAAAAATCTTCTTCCTTTGTAGTTGAAACTACTGCTACGCTGCCTGGCAGAAAACGGGAAACAGGTATATGTTGGTTCTATGTAATTTTTTTTCCCATTGTTCTTGTATTTTAGAAAGTGCGTAGGAAGATTGCTGGTGCTTTTACTTTTTAATTTATGGAGATAGTTAAGAATATGTAAATATTTGCAAATTAATTATCCATTTAATCCTGTGGCTTATCAGCATATTTCATGGTGCAAATAGCATCAGTAAATTTCCAAAGAAATTGAAAATAAGGTCACTGAGATGACTCCAATTCTCCTTTCATTGCAGAAATTATATTTACGTTTATCCTTTGGAAAGAAGCTCTTACTAGTTTTCAGTAAGGCAAGCAAAATAGTCTGAGCAAGGAATCGTGAGTGATTAGCGTTTCAGGAACTCCTTGTTTACTATGTCTAACCAAGAAAATCTGGTTTTCTGCAGAGACTTTTGGTATCTCTGACTTAACTCTTCTACAACAGTAGGAAGGGCTTTACAGTATAATTAGTGCATTGTAAGTAACATAATAGGATGACTTTTGAGATTTGAGAGAAGATGTTGAAATACCTTAAGTATATATTTTTAAATAGTGTTTCATATTTGCAGCCAGCTGTTCTTTAGATTGTATTTCTGTGATAACTGTGACTTGTCTGTGGCACTGTCAAAAACCTCACTCAGTGAACGAAAGGGATAACTTTGAAGTTGCTATGTGAACTAGATATCAAATTTCCTAATTTCTTTTCGATCAAAATACTGACTGTAACAACATCAAAGATTTAGCGGCTAGTGTTTGCTATATAAATAGTTGGCTGGCTCCTATCAAGATCAGAGGTTCAAACTTTAATTAGCTTTCTGTAACCCTGCTTTTTGAAGGATAGAAAAGAGAACAGATATATATGGGATACATTTTAAATGGCAAGTCTCAGTGTTATACAAAGTGTGAGAGGAGTTTTTCATACCCAAGTACAGCCATCTTGTTATGTACACTTGATTCCCATTCCCAGAATTAGCAAGACACTCAGGGTACGCATGCATGCATGCATGCATGCTAGCATGGCACATATCTTGGGTCAATGATTTTTGTTTTCTTAACATTCTACAATGCAAACTGCCCATTATTTGTTGAAAAGAAATCGTCTTGAGTTGAATTCTATTTGAATTTATAAAAATTGTCATTGTTTTTATAAAAGATTGTTACAGCTGTCTTTTTTGACAACCTGGAAGTGTTCTTCTGATAAGCAGGCATTGCCCTCTTCTGGTGAATGCAGTAAACTCTTGATAATATAAGGAAAGGCTGCTGAGTATGGTTATATATGTGTCTGAAACTTCATTATGATCCTCTTGTTTTTTTTCTGTCTGAAACAAAAGCTGCAAATTCAGGAGAATCGGCTGCAACAACTATTTCTGGTAAGAAAATTAGGACTTCACTGCAATGTTTGCTATTTCCTGTTAGAGAAATCTTCTGCTTTTATCTGAGGTAATGCGGAAAAGTTGTAACGTAAATGAGTTCCAACATTTAATATTTTGTTTGTATATTTTTTTAAGAAAAATTTAATTTCTTCATTCTACTTTGTAATGAAATAGCTTACCTTATAGGATCACTCGTGGTTTGTGGCAGTGATGCTTGGGGAAGAAGTAGGTGCAAGTTGCTTGATCAAAAGCCTTTTGCCCAGTAGCCTAAACAGTGAACAGTTTGCAGAGATGGCAGAGGAGGAGCACTGTAGTGAGAGAGTTCCTTTACATCTCCTCCCACCCTAGCAGTTGTGCATGTCATTTCATGCAGTGTGGTATACTACGCACAAGAACGTGCACGCAAACACACAAAACTCTAATAACTTCTGGGACCAGAGGTGATAAACATCATCTATGAAAGCTTTTTTTTTTTTTTTTTTTAAATGAAGAATGTAAACACACAGAAATAGCTGTGTGAAAGCCAGTTGCTTTCTTCCTTAATGTATACTGACATATTGTGCTCTGGAGAAAAGAAGTAATACAGACACAAGTACGCATGCTTTTGTTCCTTACAGATAGTCTTTCTCTGGTAATGGTTCATCTTTAGCAACTGCAGCCAATTCAATATTTGTTGTATTTCTTGTAGTTTATACCAAGCCAAATAATACAGATGAAGTCAACACTTAGTTTTCAGTCTGATTTTAGCCTGGAGAAGAGAAGGCTGAGGGGAGACCTTATTATGGCGTACAAGTATCTAAAGGGTGGGTTGAAGGAGGATGGAGCCAGACTCTTTTCAGTGGTTCCCAATGACAGGACGAGGGGCAATGGGCACAAGTTGGAACATAGGAGGTTCCATTCAAATATATGGAAAAGCTTCTTTACGGTTAGGGTGACAGAGCACTGAAACAGGCTGCCCAGGGAGGTTGTGGAGTCCCCTTCTCTAGAGATTTTCAAGACCCACCTGGATGCAGTCCTGAGTGATGTGCTCTAGGCAATCCTGCTTTGGTAGGGGAGTTGGACTAGATGATCTCTAGAGGTCCCTTCCAACTCCAAAAATTCCGTGATTCCGTGATTCCTTATATTTTGGCTGCTTGTTACTAGCCTTAGAAAATCAGTTGTCATCAGTGTTGTTAGTTAAAAAACAAATATGTTTAGCTTTTACTCTGTGTATGGAATTAAGAGGGCACTTTTGAAAAGGTTCAAAATGGCTCATCAAAATAAATATACCAGAAAGAAATGCTCTCTTTCCCTTTCCATGTAATGAAGTGGATTGCTTTTTTTTCTTGTTATGCAACTGTATGCAGAGCCACCAACTTTTCATTATTATACTTAAGATATTGCTTCTACTAATGACAGGGATGCTTTTAATAAAGAAATTTGGAAAGCTTAATGTTCTTCTGTTATGAAGCTGCTCTGGCCCATTTTAAAAATGTCACTAAGTTGTCATATTGGAGTGATATAAAGTGGTCCTCTAACTGCTTTGTATTCCTGCGCTGATACCTAAAATACGCTTACTAAGCACATTCTTCCTGAGCAATCTTTAAATTTTCTTCTATTGCCTTACTGTAATTTTCTTTTTTTTTCTTTTGATATAGCTGAAAAAATTTTCATCCTCACTCTATGTATGGTTACTGGCACCAATAGCTTATTTGGAGAGACAGTTTGCCAAACTCAGTGTGTCATCTCTGCTGATGATGTTGTGAGTTCCTGCAGGAAAAGGTCCTTGGGGCTAAGCAGTTATTGCTATTGAATATGCCAAATTCACCTGCATTTTCTGAAAGAATGAAACCAATAAAAGGAACTTATCTGAAGGAACTCGAATACCAGCTGCTCATATTCAGATAGATTTTTGAAATAATGTGAACATTCTTAACAAGCATTGCAATTGTTCTTTAAGTGGAACTTAGATAAATAATATTCAGTTCCTGTTCGAAGTTTTGTATACTTGATCTTTTTCCTTCAAAATTCATAGAAATAAAATAATATATTAATACAGTTCTTACTTCTTTTATCTTTTTTTTTTCCAGAATCCTCTATTGTTACTTTTATCACCTACCCTATTAATCCTTCAGGCAAGATTTTATTAATGTTTCTTTTATTTAGATTTAGTTAGATTTAGATTTTTTTAGATTTTTATTTTTATTGTTTTGTTTTTACTGTTATTAATTTTTTTTTCCTCAGATATGACTTCAGAGGAGACTACACAAACTGCAGGTGAGAATTAGCATGAAGACAGAAAGGTCTGAAGGGTGATGTTTGTTGCATTCATGAAAGTTGTTTTTTTTTTATAACTGGGATTTGTTTAGCTCAAATTATTTTCTTACATGATCTTAAAATTTGTATTTATCTCCAATCTGTGTTTTAAGTCTGCATGGGTAGGGTTTTGAAGCGCATTTAACTGACACTGAGATGTTAACCATTCCTTTTTATTCAAAGTATTACATTGCTTACCAAAGCCCAAACTGGGTGTATTTATTTTTAGCAATTATGTATTTTTTTGTATATCTATAGATATAAAGTTTTCTATACTTTGATACTATTTAAAGTTACAGAACTAAAATGTATACCCTATTCCTTAAAGAAACTTACATGATATATGTTCTTGCAATGAGTTTGTCAAATAGGATCAGTAAAGACTCAATCAGAAGAACTTGCCACCCCTTTTTTTCCTGGTGTTTGCATTTGAAAACAAGGAGGAGGTTCATCCCATATCAGTTCAGATTCCTACATGTTTGTATATGAGTTAGACATCCTGCTATTCTTCATAGTTGATGGAGAGAAAGACACATTTTTAGAACATGAAATGCCCATGTAGAATAGGTTAAATGGGAATCACCCCTTAAAAGCACCACTTTCTCCACTGAATAATAGGGAGCCTAGAGTAACTGGCTCATATGGGGACATAAACATTCGATTGGATGGATCTCACTCTGAATGCTGCATTTTCATTTATCATGCTGAAAGTAACTGAATTCCCTTATAAATGGTCATGTGTTTATACTTCTCCTGGGAAGACAGAGTCTAAAGTAGAAATTAGGAAAGTTATTTTTGTGATGTGTTTCATAGGCTTTTTAAGTTAAAATGTGAATAGTTAATTTTATAACTTTTTTTTTTTAACAGAAGCTCTTAACATCGCTGATTATTATTCTGCCATAACACCAGGTAGGATTAATGTATCTTCTTTTGTAGATGTATCACTGATCTTCTTTTATGATCCTCAAAATTTAAGTGTGTGTGAGTTCAGGAAATCTGCTCCCAAATATTTTTAATAGGATCTTTTTTCTTGGTATTATGGTGTGTCATATTAGCAGTCTGCCTTACTTTGCGTTCATTTCCAGTCTGGTAGAAGGTCTAAATCTGCAATGCTTGCCTAGATCGCCGCATACACAAGGGTTTGGTTATTTTGTAAGTTAGATCAGCAGGTTACCACAAAGATGTAAGAAACGCAATCTCAGGGACCATGTTTACTGTAAAAAAAAAATCCTCATGCTTTTTAGTAGAGTGAAGCAGACTGAATGCAGTCATGACGTTCTCAGGGCAGGTCCAGTCTATAGCAGAAGGCTAAATTAATTTTTGTTATTATCCATGTAGGAGCCTGGTAGACCAATTAGAATGTGTTTGCAGTGAATTAGTGCAAGTGGTAGAAGTGGCTCAGAGTCCTACTGGCTAGTATAATTTGACTGTGTGAATGTGACCCGCAGGAAGTTTGCAGCTGTGTTATCTGATGATCTTTGGGGGCTGGAAGTACTAGTGGTTTTTGATCAGGCTTTTATCCTCCACATTGCTTATCTATTTTGTGCATTTTGATAGCATGCAGAGATCCTAAGCAAGGCTAGGTGGCACACAAATGAGTACTCTGTAAAGAAAAAGAGGCTGATGTTACTCTTTACTTTTGTGTCACTCCTGGATTTTGTGTTGGTTTTTTGTAAGTGTTCTTTATGTAGCTAATAATTTTTACAAATTCAGTTATTTATGAATGTTATGTTTCTTTAAGGATTGTTTTTTTTTAAAAATTGCTGATACAATTTTCATAACTATTTCCCTGACAACTGCCAACACAAAAGGGAAGGCAAATTTATTTGAATCTAAATTGCTGGTGAAAAATAATTTTTTTCTGATAATTTGGATATTGCCACCAGCTCACAATCCATACCCTCTGATGGCTGTTTGTTGATGATGATAAAATTGATGAAGCGTTAAGCTATAACAGGCAAATGTTTGTACCACAGAAAAAGTGAAAAAAAACCCCAAACCATCTCATTTGGTACTAGCTAATGATAACAGCAGAGAAAATAGCATTTGTTTTTCTGTCAGTGGAGGATAATCTATCTGCTTAAGTAAGGAAAGTTGTGCTGCCACATTGTTTTTATGAACAAGTGTAGGAGTTTTGTCTTGGATGCAAATATCTTTCTGGTCCTTTATTTCGATTTTATACAACAGAGCCATCTGTTTACAGTATCCTTAATTTTGGATCAGGGTTACTTCTTTGCAGTGTAGGTAGTACTAAAAATACGGGAGCAGCCAAAAGTTTGTTGTAACTAGCTAAAAACATGTTCTACTACATGAGAGTGTACGTTTGCTATCATCATAGTTTGAATTCTATCAGGTTTTAGTTTCATGCTATCGTAAGTAGCTGTAGTAGGATCCTCAGAAGCGGAGAATACGCTACCTAGTGATTGAATACTGTGATATCTGAAGAGCTTATTTATGATACACTGATTTCTGTTTTATTTGGATGTTTTTAAAAAAGAGACCACTTGCATGTAGGTCTTCTGTGGAAATTGTTTCAGAAAATTATACAAAATTAATCAAAACCAGCATGTTTCACACTGAATACTAAGTCTTGGAAAATGTCATGGTAAGTGCCCTAGAGAATTGAAGGCTAGACAGTATGTGTCCATTTTCAAATGTAAAGACCTTTCCATTTAAAGCATTGAAATGATTGTAAATATCTGTGTTTGTCAGTACTGGGTTTAAGTTCAACTTTTTTACTCACTAGATTTTTTTTTTCCCAAATAAAACTATAGCAGGAGAAACCGTTTTGTGCAACATAACACCTGCCTGTAATTTTTCAGGTTAGTGGTTTTCTTTTTCCTTTTTTTCTTATGAAAAACATGTCCAACTGTTTTCTGTTCTGAGTAATGGGGCAACTTTTAGCTGCTATGTAAAAGCTAGCTCTGTAATAAATTTTCTTGTGAATTTAGAGAGATTTTGTATGACTTCTAAAAAATTAATGTAAAATGTGGGGTTTTTATTTAAAAGTAATTTTTAGTCTATTGTCTTTTTGATCTTTGGTTTCTTATGAGAGGATACACATTTGCAGATAGTAATTACAAGCCTGAGAAAACAAGAAACGAGTAAGCTATGGTAGCTGCTAATATCTGCCATATTGCACCCAACTGTATCAGGAATAGAAGTTGAAACAGTGTTCAGGAAATTTATTGTAAAAGCCTGCAAGTATTTTAAAAGTGTAATGTCACAGAACAGACAAACAAAGGAAAATGGAAAGAGCAGTGATGTTCCCTTTATGTGTGTTAATAAAAATGTAGTAAAAGAAGATTTTGTTGATACATATTGCTGCCTTCCAAAACACTTTGATAAACGGCTTCTGTAAGAAATACTTAAGAAAATGAAGTCACTTCTGGCAAGTAGCCATATGCTGAGTATTTTATGGATTAGAAAGAGGCAGAATAAATATCTGCCCCATCCCCCCCTCCCCAAAGCTTCCCTACTGGTTGACACAGTAAACCTCTAGATGATTTGGGTGATGTCATGTATGCATTCCTGTACAGGTCTTTCTCTATAGTGTGTGCTGAATGTGTGGCTGCAGGAAGAGAAGTGTCATAGAAGTTTCTTTTTGTCTCCAAAATGGGCCTACCAGCTCTCAAGGACTGTTGAATGATGCTCTGAATTATGGTATCTTAGAAGTTCTTCAATCCCCAAGGGAATAATTTTCAGAGTATCACTTTGCCTTTACCCACACATTTTATTTTTGTTGTGGGAGTTGGAATTTTATTAATAGTAATGTGCAGTGCAGTTTTTCTGTTTTGGAAAACAAACAAACAAAAGAAACAAAAGGAATATAGAGACAGCCAACGAAAATAAACATACAGAAAATAATGAAGTTATTGGACTAGTTCATTTGTGGAAATAGTAAGTGAAGAGATGGAAGAACATTTACAAAAATAGTGAATGATTAGAAAAGCTAGTGTAAGTGTTTTTATTTCCCTTCGATTGTAACACAAGACAGTGAATTTTTAAATTCTCAAAAAAATTTGTGTGATGTGGTTTAGTGTTGATTTTCTTAACTTTTTTGCCTTTTGTTTTTAGTGTTCTATGTGGGCAAGGTAAAACTTCAGGCAAGTGAAGAAAGTAACACGTCACTAAATGTAGAAATAGTAAGTGTTCTCTTTTTTAAAACTTTACTGTGAGGAAGGTTGAAATGGGTTTCTTTGGCTACACTTAAAATACTGATACGCTGACATTCTTATGTTTTTTTTAGTTTTATTTCAAATACAGTTTGCAGTACAAGTTAATATTTGCAATGAATGGATCTTCTCTCTCTCTCTCTCGAAGAGCTGCTTGGCAGCTGTATTTTAGAACTCCAGCTAAGTAAACTTCCTACAGTAAGGGCCTATATTCTTGATATAGCCACTGAAAGGAGGGGGAAGCCCTGGCAAGTCTGGAGAGAGGAACTGCCTAATTAAGAATCTGTATTTAAGCATACAGGATCTTCCTTTGGAAATTAATTTAGGCACTTTACTTTAGAAAGTGAGCATCATTAGATGGCAACAGTGTGGGCATAAATTAAGTTGGATTGCGTCCTGGGAGTAATTCATGTTGAGACTCTTATAAACAGCGTATTGTTCTATGCTTTTTGGCATGTGGTTAATCAGTTATTAATTTTGCAATAGGCCTAGGTGACAGGAGCATGTCCACTTATACAACACAATAGAGGTTTAAGAGAACGATGTCATGCAAAGCAAGGACCATATAGATTATTCAGTATCGAAATAATACGATGAGGATGAGAATGTTTAGTAGTTATAGATAGAAAACTGAAGGGAGGAAAAAAAAGGACATGAGTCTGTAAAGGACCTTGTATCTTTCTCCTACACATTGCTGTCTGCACTCAGTCTGAGACTTCAAACACCAGTCTCTGCAAGCATGACAGTAGCCAGCAAGATCACTGCAGAGAGCTACTGCACAGGTGCACGTTGAGCATTGAGTTTGGGCAGGGGTAGGTCCCTGGCAAAAGTCACCTCCGCATTGTGTTGTGTTTCAATGGTGATAATGCCTACTGAAACTGTCCTAGTGTATTGACATTATGCCTAGACCTATTAGAAAAACAGGCTTCCTGTCTCTTGAAACTCTTTTACTTTTTAGCAGAATATTTCTTAGGTAATGTCAATACCATATATGTTTGGTGATGTTTTCATCATGGTGCTCGCTGTGTGCATGCAAAAATAACCAGTAATGGTGGCAACCAGAGTAACATAAGAATGCAGATCCATAAAGGGTTAGATAAACTTTAGTTTATCCCCCAGCCCTAAGTCTAGATCATATATATTTAGATCATTCCTACCATGTCTTTTACCTCAGTTCTTGACGTCTTACTCCCAGGATTCTATGTTACTGTTACTTATGTCTGTTATGGAGCTTGTCCCATTGCTGCATTTACAGTTAGAAAGTTTGTTTAGTGTCTGGTCTAAGCTTGTCTTCGTTGCACACTAAGCCAAATTCCTCTTTTTCCAACATGAGATATAGTGAGGTCACTATCCACTTGCCCATATCTTTCACAAATCAGATCCTATTATTTGGTCTGTACTAGATGAGCCAATTCCTTCCATAAGTTGTGACAACAATGTCATGGTAAATATTTGTTGAAGTGTCTTAATGAGAAAAAGTGCTTCTTATCTTTGGAATTTCAGACTGTTAAAATGTATGAAATGAACATATTTCTTTTAAGGTTAAAATTACCGGTTTTACTTAGCCATGGAATCTGTGTTTCTAACAGATTAATAACATAACCAGGAACAATCAAGTTACAAAATTAATTGCAATTCCAGCAGCTACCGCACAAGAACTGAGGTAAGTAATTTTGAATAAGGATTGAAATCTTTGTTATATTTGAAAAAGATGAAGTGAGACCTTCCATGGGGTTAGCAGACTCTTCACTTTGCATTATTCCTGCACTTCATAAATTAACGATTTCAGGAGTTTTAAATTATTGTTTTTTGACATAAAGTTCATATTGGTTAGAATAGTCTTAGTTTTGTTTTATGCACTGGTGGAGTTTGTTTTAAGAAATGGTACATTTGCTGATTTCCTTTTAGGTCATTCAGTTTCCTTGGGGCTCGACAAGGCCCAAAGGCCTTGTTGTTTATATGCTGATGATCTTAATAATAGAAATAATAATAGTAATAACAGTAATAATAGTAGTAATAATAATAATAATACCTGAGAAACATGAGCTGTGGATTGTTGAGAATGCCAGTCTGGCTGCTGCTTTTCCTGAATAAATAGTTTTTATAATTTCAGGGCTTCAGTCTGTCTCGTAGGAAAATACTGAGAGAACTTTCATAGCTGCATGTTTTTTAATACATATTCTTGGAGTCATACCTGTATTTTTATTTTGGTGTAGTTTCTTCTTTCACAGTCTTTATAAGTAGAGGTTTGAATGAGTGAATATTTACCACTATTCCCAAAACTTACCCTGAAAATCAAAAAGATGTAATTGGCCAACAGGTCTCGTTTGTAGATGAAATCCATATTTCTTACTCATTCTATTTCTGTGACTGAGTATAAATTTAGAATTCTGTTCCAAATGCTTGCTTGCCAAAAGACAACATTAAGATTTATCTTTTGCTCTTTTCAGTAACTTTTAAAGAAGTGGATTGATGTTAAAATATGTGATGACAGAGGTTTAAACTTAGTTTATGGAGTCACTATTAAAAGTCAACTTTTAAAAACTGCAATCCTTTGGAAAGTGGTTTTACAATGTTAGAAGTGGCATGATTTTTTTAAAAAAAATCACTGATCAACTAGAAAAATATTTTTTTTCTCAGTAATTGCTTGTACTTTTCATTATATTGTTGTAACTACCTTTAGAAATGTAACTAGAAATCCTCCTTAATGGTAACTTTTTTTAAAAGAATTTCAGAGTTCAACAAAACCTTGCAAGCAGTAAGTGAGGTAAGATTACCAATTATTGTTACTGTTTGGAAAACTTTTTTTCAACTTATTTCTGATAATGTCATTATCTAAGTATCAGTCCTGTTTCCTCCTGACAAAACAATTTTTTTTCTGTTTTCACTTGTCATTACAGTCCTCTGTTATGGAATGCAGTGCAGAAAACCAGAGGTTTGTTGTTAATTATTTTAATGTTCATATATTTAAAATCTCATATATTGTCTTGTGATATATCAAGCATGAATGGCTATGTAACAGAAGAAAAAACAAACTGTGTAGGAAGTTAAGTTTGAGAAACAGGCTAGAGAAATATATATAGACTGACAAAGAAATTCTGATCCCATTATTCTGCTAGCATTAGTGATTTTTTTTAAACAAACTCTATTGCTTTTCATTAATCTTTTGGTGAAGCACAGGCTTGCCTGACGTATTTCTTCTGCATCTTTGTATTAGCTGAGTCACATAGCAACTTAACCACTAAGGCTATGGGATGTGGGACTACCAAACTTACAGAGCTTGTGAATACAATACAATCTTTATGAGGCAATTGCTTCAGACATCCCAAGTTGCTGTTCTTTGGCTTGGGAAACCAGCCATCCTCAGGGTAGGGGAAGCCTGAGAAGGTAACCAGTTCAGAGTTTGGAAGCCATGGGCGAATCAGAATGGCACGGCTGCTCCTGGAAACCTTGGAATGTAGATAATATATGTCAATTTATTTGCTACTCACCCCTAAATTTCTGGTCCTTTAAACTGATCAGTTTGGAAACACGATTTTCTAAAACAAGATGTGGAACTTCATTTCCCCAAATACTTGAATTTGGGTTGTCTTCCTGGGTTAGGATGGAAGAAGAGTCCAAAATGATCAAATGGTAATAGGCAGAAAGTCAGATCACACCTTCATGTCATATACTGGCAGTTCTTAGGGTGCTGTTTTCATTCTTGTTAGCTGGAAAGAAGCTTTACTTCATCTTTTATGTGTTGCCTTTTAATTCACCTGTGTGTTTGAGTTTGCTGAATGTGAAGAATTCTTACTGTAGGTTTGCTTATTTAGGCAGGGTTTCACATAATCAGACCATAATTGTGAATGTGTAGTTACATGCTTAAGCAGGTCATTTAAGTTCTCTCTTGAACATTGGCTTTCCCCAGGTAATGGAGATTTCATACACACTGACATAGCTACCTAGGACACTTGCTAGTTCCTCTCTGGAGTTTGTTTATAGTAACAGTGGAGATTACATTATTATCTTTACAAAATTATCAACTCTTTAATGGCTAACATTAATTAGGGAAGACCCCATTTAAGAATCAACACTGTCTATAGAGAAAAGAGAAAATAAGCTGCCTGAAACTGATCTATGACTCTTCTATTTAGCCTGATGTAATTTTTTTATGCTCATTAAAAATATCCCCAAATCTGAAGGAGCCTAGGAAAAGCTTGCTTTCATACTTAGCATTTGTGCTAATATGCTTTCACTTAGCATTTGATGTTAGTTTCATGCATTGTGAAAATAAGGCAGATCTATTTCATGAGTCTAAAGATTTTTCTTCTCATTATAGTATACACTGCAATTTCATAATGAAGCTGGCTGAGAGAGAGAATATAAGCAGTTTAACAGACAAAGCAGAAATAAGTCAACTTGGTAAGTTATGCTTTAAACACAGTCTCATCACAGTTACCCTTTCAGATTAAATAGCATATCTTTACACATCACCTCCAAGTAGCTAAAAGAAAAGATTGTTACTTATTTTTAAATAAAAATATTTTTTTGTTGAACAATAGAAATACATCAAAATGCAGCCTTCTAATTTTTGGGTGGGGAGGGGAAAGATATGTTTAAAAAAACTTCGGTGTAAAATTGCTGACTACATTAATAAAGCAGACTTTGAAAGGATTAGGTATAAAATTACTTGATAACATAAATGTGTTACAAAATGGCAATCTGAATTGAGAAGTTTATAAAGTAGACAAGCTTTGTTAGTGATATTATGACAGTATGGAGTGGTGACTGGTACCATTTGTCTCTTTGTTTCAAAAGATGTAGCTTTGCATTTTGGTTTGTTTACAATAACAAAAAGAGAAATCTGTACTTGTCAGGCATTGAGCAAATATCTGGGAGTATTGCTGTATTCTGACTGGTCAAGATCTGTTTCGCAAATGTCATTTCAGAAGAAGACTCAAAATCAATTATGCAAGATACACTTTTGTTTAAAAAACATAAAACACATGCTTATTTGAGTATCCTGCTTAACAGTATTAGCAATTTTTATGCTTCAGGATAAACTAGGTTAATGCTTCTCTGTCATCTCAGAACAGTGCTGCTGTTCATCACTGAAGTATTGTTCCTTGAGTGCTGAAGAATTGCAAATGTAGTAAGTAAAAATACAACATTTGATTTGCTTATTTCCTAAATTTCCTAACTCGTTAAAAGAGTCAACTTCTGAGTTGTAGTGTAATAGCCAGAAGGACTCCACAAGAAAAATCTGACAGGCATTTTCCTATATAGTTCTCTCCCCATTCCTCCCTCTTCCCCTCCCTTTCCTTCTCTTCCCCCTTTTTCTTTTTTTTTTTTTTTTCCTTTTTTTCCCCCCCTTTTGTGTTCAGTATCAGGTCATCTCCAGAATAGGCAGCAAAGGCAGTAGTAGTATTTATGGACTTACTAGTTAATAAATACAGCAAAATAGAATGTAAGAACCCTCAAATGTTATGGAATTCATATTTGTTACTAGAGCATGAAACATCCAATCTGATTGATTTAAAAATATACATTATTAGTAGTATGTGCATATCATTCATATATATTCCTCTATTATAACTAATTTTCTTTAAAATATAAACAATGTTAAATTTAACATGCATTTCTGTGCTCTTTTTTTTTACAGTACTATACAAGTGCCACCTCATTCTATATGGGTTCCTTTCCCTCATTCTCCTTCTTTCCCTAGAAAGACTTTACCCAAATCTAATACTTTTATTTCCCCCACTATGCTTTCTATCAAACAAAGTCCCACAATTAGACCACTGATGCCACCATTCACAGAAATTTCTTTTTCTGAAACTCTCTCCACATCTCCCACTAAAAATCCTCTCTCTGAAACTTCTATCACATCTACTACTGAAACTTCCCCGTCTTCCATCAGTGTTACCACTACAATTCCCTCTTCTGGGTCTCTTCCTCAACCTACCATGCCAACTTTTCCTTCCATAGCTTCTAATAAATCTGTCACTATTTCCACCCCTGCAACAAAACCTGTCACTAATGCTGCTTTCTCAATTAAATCTGATGCTGCATATCTTACCAAGCCTATTACAATAATTTCTCCTTCTGTAGGTTTCACTAAACATTCTGCGGTTTCCTCTTCTGAGCTTTCCCCCAAACCTCCAATAGCAATTCCCCCCTTTGAGACTACCACCAAATCTATTGCACAAATTCATCCTGCTACAGATTCGACTGAACCTGTTTCTCTTAACAAAAACATTACTGCAGCACCTATTCTTCCCCTTACTCCTTTCACAATAACTTTGACCCCTACTGTTAGTCCTATCAACCATTCTGTCTCAGCTTCTCGTCCTCATTTTACTGCTGATGGCCATGGTAGCCTGCCTAATGGAAGCACAGGTAAATATGACAAGTAAAATGGTTATTTTATTTTTTTTTTATTTGAACGCGATATGCTGAATTTGCTTTTAAACTTTATTAAACAAGATTATATATCTGACCTGTAACCTTCCAATTACTGTGAAAAACCTGAGACAACTCTCACAAGGTATATACTTATTTTGAAATATATTCTGATGCCTTTGGCCATGATGAGTGATACCTCACCCTACACATTGGTTGGTAACTGTGATACATAGGTAATGTGCTGAGTTCCCAACAGGTACCTTATCAGAAAAAAAATTAGTTACAATGCTAGGTAGCTTTTTTTTTTTTTTTAACTAAGCTAGCATTTAAAATATTGCAAATCAATGTTGGATCTTCCTTAAAATATTATTGATTAGGAATATTCTTAGTGGCTATGTATTTTCCTATGAAGATTGTATGCATCTTTACAAGCTTCTTTTCAAATTGCTGACCTTATCTTGATTTTATTCTACTTTCAGGCATCCAGTGGCTAAAAATCCAAAATAATAGATTATTTAACATCACTAATGGTCTGATATGAGGAACTTTGTAATCAATAAAAAGCGGAATTAATGCTGGCCATTTGAAACCTTGCTTTATGTTTTCATAAGATTTAATGTATTGCTATCTGCAAAGTAGCTGATAGGGAGAAAAAGAGATTCTGTCTCACATAACACGTTGAGAGACCTTACAGGTTATGATAAGGTTTGTTGGTCAAGAGAACTGCTTAGTTTTTCTGCTTCTCAAAGCTTACTTCATTTGTTGAACATGATGTTTAAATAAATGCACAACTTTTCTTTTGTCACAGAAAAGATACTATCAACTACCACATACACAACTTCTGTGTATACCACCATTAATAGCACCACAGCTGAGCAAATCGTATCCAAAATAGAAAATGATTTAGCAGCTGGAAAAGTAGAGCCAAAAGATGTAGAAAGGATGATTAGTGAGGTTAGCAAAGTCCTGACTGCTTCTCAACCATTACCACCCCGAATTTCTAACAGGTAGGTCATCCTAGCAATAGATTAAAGGTGTGTTGTATTGACTGTCTTGATAAATTGGTTTCAGCAAGTTTCATTTTTTTATAATCATAATCCAAAAGAATACTTCTTGTTCTTTAATGTACTTACAAAAGACATAAGGGGTATTGTTCTAGTGTTACCAGCTCTACTATAATATATGGAAATTGGAAAGCAGTGTATTTTTTTGTGTTGGCACCACAAAACGTGAGCAGAGTCCACTATATTTTACACTACACTTGGATTGCTGCTCCATAACGACAACTTGCCTGAGAATTTTGGGTGTATGTGTTTGGTAATACTAAGTATCTCTTTCTTTTAACAGAATTATAAAACTGGTGGATTGTATTGGCTTAAAACTGAACTTTGCAGAAATGTCTGCTGATTTTGCCTCCCCTTCCTTGGCTCTGGCAGTTGTCAAAACCAATAGTATCCGCTCCAACGAAATGTCTTTTGCTGTCCAGGACTCAGCTGATCTCCAGGTTAAACAATGATAATTCTAAATACTTACAAATTCTCAAACATTTATTGTTAAGTATGTATGGTTTTGTATTTGTATATATGTAACATGAGTTTGTTCTGTGTTTATGTCACAGTTTCAGGGTCTTTTGTTTGTGTTGGTTTCAGAGAAAAAAAATACTTTGTTTTTGAAGTCCTCCATAGTTTTTCCTTTCATTTTCTATTATGGTGCAAATAAGCAACAGACTTAGCAGAAACTGGCATTCAACTAATAAGCTTTTAGAGAGGGTACAGCCAGAACACCGAATGGACAGACTGCTTGGCGGAATAACTTTGCCTCAAAAACCCTGAATCATGACTGATTTAATCACCCATCCTGACAGTGCTGAAATCTGTCAAGGAGTGTTGCCAGATGGCTTCATCTGTTAGAAGGAGATTAATTGCAGAGAGTTCCAGGAAAGAACTATTATGTTGTTTGGATAATGACATTCATACACTTGTCACTCATGGCTAGTTGGTCTTGCCAAGAAAGAAGTGCTTAGAAAGTTTGGGTCCACTTTGTCTCACTCAAAACCTCCCTCCTGGTTGAGGAAATAATTTGGACAATATCAGCCTTGGAGGCTTAAGCAAGGAGAGATGGAAAGTTCTGGACAAATTTTGGCACAATCTGTCCTCTCAGAGAAGGAAATAGCTTAATTTAGCGTGACCCATAAGTAGTACTGGAACTGTTCTGTGGTACTGAAAATTATATGAAGTGTTAACATTTGAGTTCTTTTCTATTTTCTTAGCAATATGTGGTGCATGAATTTGAGATGACTAGAAGGTGTTAGTGCTGAAAAACATATATTTGCTAAGTAGTGATTTTCTGGAAATCCCATGGCACTGGCAATCAAATACACAGAATTTTCAGCAAGTATCATCTAGTTCAAACCAGAACAACAGGAATGCTTTTGTGGAATTGATTCGGGATTTCTTTGGTGGCTGTCTAAACTGGTGATCTCCAGACTGGAGAGTACCCCAGGGCATGCACATGACAGTCCATTGGGGTGCGGGAAGAAAATATTTTTAATGATGAATAAATAAATATATACTTTAAAAAAATAATGTTTTATCTTTGTCTCATCCTTTTAAAATTTCTATTTTTGTGTATGATTTACAATGTGCATAATATATTAATAAAGTAGTACATGCATATAACTTACAAGTAGATAGATATATTTTGGGGTACATGCTCAAAAAAATTTTAGAGGGTGCATGACCAAAAAAGTTTGGAGACCATTGGTCTAAACAGAAGAGTTAAACCATATTGTTAGGGCACTGTGGAGAGCTCACACTGTTATTCCCATTACAACCATTCTTTGTATACACAGATAATTTCTTTCTTGATTTCTGCTGATGTTTCACATCTCAGGAACTCTGAGATGATGATATTTGTATGTAAAGTGACTAACGTGCGACAAGAAAATGTTAGAGATTTTGTACTAAACAAAGCTCTCTGTCCTTTAAGTACAGCACAGAAAACTCGGTGAAAGTTCAGATCTTCTTTTTATAATGTTAGATCACTAAGCTCTTGAGATATCTGAATTGTAGCTTATCCAGTTTATTTTTGTCATTTTTGCCATATGATCATAAAGTTAGGGTTTATGTTCTTAGGTTCTGCTTAACCTACTGTACTGAAAAACCTATTGACAAATAATGGCTATTTACAGTTTTTCTGAATTCTGACATATTTCATATGGAGTATAAGAATTCTTTGCCTTTGCAGGCTTCCGTGCTGTGAAATGTTACTCTCCCTACACAGTTGCATAGACTTAGATAGGTTGTTGCTCTTCACCTTTTTCAAATCAGTATTATCCACCACAGTGATGTGTTCTGTCCCTGTAAGCAAAGGGGTAAAGACGGAGTATTTTCAATGGTAGGCAGACGTGAAATGAGTTGCAGCCTTTTCAGGGCTGCAGATGCTATTTATTCATTGGAGCAGGAGAGGAATGAGAGAGCATCAGTGAGTTCCTGACAGTGATTAGAGAGATGTGTATTTTGAAGTTCTAAACTGAAATTAAGTCACAATTTAATTTTTTTTTTTTAGTGCCTGAAATGAAGCATAAACATTGCATTTATTTTTCAGATCTCTTTAGGCATTAATGCAATTCATGACTTAAATAATCTTGGATCAATCACACTTCCTTCATCATTGCTGACAAATTTACCTCCTGAAGAGTTGGACTTGGCTTCTAGAATTATATTCAACTTCTTTAAGAAGACCACTGTGTTCCAGGTATCTTTTTGGTCCTCTGTTCTTATGGTTTTAAACTCAAGCCTAGAGCCCAATAAAATATGAATGGACTTTTTTTCCCACAAAACACATTTCAAAACTTCCTGATATAAAAAGTTTTTGTCCAGTGCTCACTCTGCATAATAACTGAGTTTGTGGGTGCTGTACTCTACTATTGTTTCCTTTAAGATTTCAAAATCTAATTATTTTTTGTTGTTCCAGGATCTGTCCTTGAAGAATGCATCTTTAATCAGCAATGTTATATCGTCAAGTGTTTCTAACCTCACAATTAGCAACTTAAAGGCAAATGTTACTGTCACTTTACAGAATATCAAACCTAATCAGGTATGAATCACGTTTTGGCAGACTTATAGTACGATTTTGTTGCCTCCATTGGAGTTGTTGTAGAAGAAATACTGTACTAAGAATACAGATTGGTTGGTAGTGTGCTTTAGTAGCGTGGACATTTTGTCTCTCCATCTGGACTTTCAAAATCACTCATCTTTGCTTATTTATCACTGGTATAAATTTTTGTTTCCAGATGATTTCAGGTAATTTTGGTCTATCAGTTATCCCTGTAGTTTTTATCTTTCCTGCCTTGCCTTCTCTTTTATTCTTCAAAGAATAAAAACTCTTGGATGAAAGCCTGACGGTGGGAGTTGCTGTGGAGTTGCTGCAGTCATGACATTTATAGGTGCTGCATGGCCAGAAAGCAATATAAGTGTTTTTTTCTTAGGGGGAATGTTGTTCCTTGAACTGGAACACAAGTTTGTGTCATCTGGAAATATTAGGGCTCATATACAGCATCTCTTTCCTAAATGAGCATCAAGGATTAAAATGGAATACTATGAAATGAAAAATGTAGGGATTCCACTAATGTACCTGAAGCTTTTTTCTAGATCTGGCTTAGTGTAGCCTTTACTTGTATTGATACAATACTGAGTTTTGAGATATAACTGTAGGAGTATTATTATTCATAGCAGTATACTGAATTACTGCTACTATTTTTAGGATTTTCATGTGTGTGTGGGAAATCTATATGTAAATCTTTAACATCTTAGTAATATAAAGTGATCAAACGTTTGCAAATAAAAAAGAGGTTTTCCTTTTCTGTGTGGTCATTTTCTTGATACTTACAAAATCAGGAAGGATTAGAAATCCCAAGAATTTGTATAGTGTGGGAAGGCAATGAAACATCGTTCATAATGTTCTGCCAGAAACAGAATCTTAGCATAAGCATGAGAGTTAGCTCCTGTATAGTGACTTCAAATTTCTTCAGCATATTTTGACATGCCGATTGCAATATTAATCCATTCTATGCGCCTAAATTTGTTTTCCATTAATGTAAAACAGATATACATGCTGTATACAGTATTTATGCTTGCCTGCATTTTGTAGATAATTCATAAATTACTTTATCATGAACTCATAGTTTAGTAAACCTTTTTTGTTTTACCTCCCGAACAGGATAATTCAACAGTTAGATGCGTTTTTTGGGACTTCAATAAAAATGGTAAGTAACGGAGAGCACCCAAGATATCATGCTGTTTTAGCGATGTTAATTCATGTTAATATAAATAA
This sequence comes from Anarhynchus alexandrinus, assembly GCA_008711295.1. NCBI lineage: Eukaryota > Metazoa > Chordata > Aves > Charadriiformes > Charadriidae > Anarhynchus > Anarhynchus alexandrinus. The sequence goes on from VUYV01000018.1 coordinate 4,982,899, forward strand.
AGGCTTTTATAACAAAGCTGTTTTCTTTAACAGGTGGACATGGAGGCTGGTCATATGAAGGTTGCATAGTTAAAGAAAGTAGAGTAAATGAAACAGTCTGTTCATGCAACCACCTCACAAGCTTTGCAGTTTTGATGGTAATTATTTAAAAAATGACAGTTTTACCCTGATTCAAGAAAATATTTAAGCATGTGCTATCTTTAGCAAATGAGGGTTCAGTAAACACATACCACCTATGAAATACTACTGAGGTTCTATTCACTTCAGTGTTAGTACATATAACTATAAAATTAAGTCACGTGCTTAAGCTGCTTGTTGAATGGGAGCACATGAGTTCCATTGAAGTTAAAAATTCCTTAAGTGCTTATTAAACTGCAGGTTTTACATTTAGGCAGTTGTTTATGTTGTGGGAAACAAAACCTAGGATATAAGAAATTTAAAACAGGTTTTTAATCAAATGGGATTTCACAATTAGAATCATAGAATCATAGAATATCTCAAGTTGGAAGGGACCCATAAGGATCGTGGAGTCCAACTCCCCGCTCCTCGCAAGACTAGATTGGCTTTTCTGTTTTTCAGTTAACCTTTTATAAGATCCATGATGAAAATAACTGTTCCATTTTTATTTTTTTTTCCAATTGCAGAGGGAAAGGTGCGTTTAGGTTGTTTGATCTTTTTCCATTCAATAAACGTGTTTTCTAAAATTAATTTCTGTTTCATTTTTAGAACTTATATGGAAATACTCCTTTGAATCCCACACAAGAATTGGTACTGACTTTTATATCCTATATAGGCTGTGGCCTCTCTGCAATTTTTCTTTCTGTTACTCTTGTGACCTACATAGCCTTTGAGTAAGTACCTGTTCAACTAAGCTCCCATTATTCTTCAATTATGATTGCTTGTAGTCTTCACTGCAAAGTCCTTTCTAATAGTTATGGATTCTGTCACCGTTAAGAATGCACAAATTTGTCTAGTTTACCAGAAAGGTGTTGATTGTCTTCAGGAATGTTAATCTTGTGGACAAGTGAATTAACCATGAGGCTCTATGCAGTAAGAAGTGAAGAAGTAGCACTTAAATATTTTATACTGGATTATCATCATAAAAGTGTGAAGGAATGTGTTTATGATACAACATATATAGAGCAGTGCAGAATGATAGCATTTTTAAACACATTTGTATTCTTTGTTGCTTGATGGAACATTTTCTTATGTTTGAGCCTTAACTATTGAATCCTCCATACTATGTTTTGGAAATCCTCCTTGAAGTTATTCGGCCCACGTTCTCTCATTATCCTGTCATCAAGGACTTACTTGTCTCTATCAAGGCTTTAGAAGCCCAGTAAAAATCCTAATCTGGTTTAGGAATAAGGAACAGTCACATTTTGGTTTTTGGAAGTACTGTAACAAGGAGAAGTCCAATGTACAATGTAAAAAAAAAAAAAAAAATCATGGCGCTAAATTCTAAGAATCCAAGTTATTGTTTGTATTTATGTAACCCTGTTATAACAAACTTTATTCATACAGACCATTAATTTGGAAATCTTTTGTAAGTCACTCTCTTCATGTATAAATCTAATATATGAAGCATTATATATGGATGAAAATACATAATTTTTTTTTCTTGGCATTTGTGCACTAAGGACTAGAATAGAGGAAGTAAGCCATGGACAATTGATGTTATCTCACTAATTTGCTTTTTTAGGAAAATCCGGAGAGACTACCCCTCCAAAATCCTTATTCAGCTGTGTGCTGCATTACTTCTGCTCAACTTAGTTTTTCTCCTTGACTCCTGGATTGCACTGTATGATACACGAGGCCTATGCATTGCAGTTGCAGTGTTTCTTCACTATTTCCTCTTGGTTTCCTTCACCTGGATGGGCCTAGAAGCTTTCCACATGTACCTGGCCCTTGTGAAAGTCTTTAATACCTATGTACGGAAATACATTCTTAAATTTTGCATTGTTGGTTGGGGTATGTATTTTTTATTGGTTGTTTGTTTGGTTTTTTTCCTTTTGGATGCCAAATAGATAAATCTTCTTATCAAGTATTTCAGTGAATGTGACACAGTTCAGAAATGAAACTGAAGCAGTCATTAAATGTTATGACCTTGCAGTGACCAAGTATTCATTCTCAGTAAACCTGATCCTATATGGTCGACCTTTCTGAGGGAGGGAAATTCCCCCCTGACTGCAGAACTGAGGCTGCTGCAATGCAAATTGATAATGAATTTCCCTTGTGCAAGTACAGCAGAGCCAGTTTTGAATGTGCGTACTTCCATTTCCATTTACTAGACGGATGTAGTCAGTTCTGTTTGGAAATAAATGCCAATAAGTATATATATATATTCAATTTCTGGGGTAGACCAGTTGCTAACAAAAAAAGCAGCAAAACAGATCTAACTCGTTAAAGGATGAAGAGATTCTGGACCTGATTATCCTCTCTGGCCACTTGAGTAAACATGAGTGAAGGCACTATAATCAATAGAATTGTTTTCCTAAAACAGATGTAAGAAAGAAAATCAGGTATCCTGCATTTGATGTTTTAAATCAGTTTGATGATGGTATTTGTTGCCTTAATCAGAAAAGTTTGGAGGTAGCTGTGGAAAACTCCTCTTGTTTCTTTGCAAGCTACGCTCCTGAGCAGTTTGAATGCTCCAGTTTTTAGATTCTTTCAGACAGCTAGTAGTCAACAGAATTCAACAGACAAATTTCAGAAACAAGTTGTAGATTTCACCGAAAAATATAATAATTTCAAGTAATTTTCACTTATGTTTTTGCTCATAATCTTTTAGGTTTACCAGCAGTAGTTGTGTCCATTGTGCTGGCAGTATCACCAGATAATTATGGACTTATAACCACTGGAAGGGTTTCGATAAACAGACCTGATGAATTGTGAGTTAAAGGGAGGTGCTTTTTTGGGGGTGGGTGGGAGGGAGGTCATATGAAATTGATTATCTTTAAAGTAAAGGTGGGGAAGGAAAGGAAAGGAATGAATGGGAGAGCTTTGAAATGGTATAGTTCTACAGTATGTCATGTGTTTTGTGGTTGTTGCCTATATGAAAGCTCTTACCCTTTGGCGAAAAAAATACTTTTTACTAAAGAGGCAAAAATAGTTTGCACATGCAACAAACCACACCTTTATCTCATGTTTATTTTACTTAATTTCTGTTTCTGATAATGGTTGATAAACTGTTCTTGTGTTCTAGCTGCTGGATTAAGAATAGAATTGTCTTCTATATTACTGCTGTGGGATACTTTTGCCTGATATTCCTGATCAATATCAGCATGTTCATTGTTGTGCTGATCCAGCTCTGTCGTATCAAAAAGAAAAAACAACTTGGTGCTCAAAGAAAAACCAGTATTCAAGACCTTAGGAGTGTTGCTGGCCTCACATTCTTGTTGGGAATTACTTGGGGATTTGCTTTCTTTACTGTAAATGAGGTATTTACTTACCTCTTTACCATTTTCAACACTTTGCAAGGTAAGCTTATCCTTCATGTGACACTGTTGTGTACAATATAATGACCGAACATTTGGAAACAGCATTTTCTTGATTCAGCAATAAAGATGTAATTTTTATACGTGCTTTAACATGTTAAATTAGAGATGATACTGCTTTACTGTAATCTTAAGTTACAGTCATGTTACAGTAAGGTATAGGAGAGCTAGCTACTATTTATATGTATAGTGTATTATAATTTTTAAAATGTAGGCAAACCAGACACCACTGGAAGTGACTGTATTTCTCTACTCAACAGATCAATTGTAAATACTCAGTTACTGTAAGTGTTCGCAAATATTGCAATTAATGTAGTGAAAACTGTATCATTTCTCCACTTGCCCCTAAGGCTTAGGGGTGAGGTGTGACATTGAACAAAGGGCCATTGAGACAGGCAAGGCTGCAACACCTAGAAGTTAGTGGTCTAACTCTTAAGCATGGCCTGTAGAACATATAGGAAATAGATATGAAGTCATGAAGCTTTGCAAAGACCAGGATGCTACTAGACATATCCAAAAGCAGAGTCTGAGAGGCTGCAAAAGCTTTCATATAAATATGAGGTACCATAGGTGCCTACAGTTATCTAAGTATACCTGAATTGCCCTACTGAAGTTTGGATCCAAACCTCTGCTTAAATGGCACTTAAATGGCAAATAACAAACCTCTGGCTGCATGACTTCCCAGAGAGACTAAAGCAATGAAATTGCGGGTCAGTGTACATACCCCTTTCCTTATTTGCTGTGTTGATTTTTGAGTACCTGACTCTTTGGTAACTTGAGGGGTTGAACCCCCATCTTCCCAGGTCATGCATGGGATTTTGTTCAACTAACACAAGACTAGATTATCTGTGGTCAGAGTAATCTGTTACTTGAAAGTAAGTTCCCCTTTTACCTAGTTTTAAGTTAGGTGCTGGGCAAATTCTGATGTTAGAAGTAATACAGGTGTATAAATTGTATTGACTTTAATTAAGTTTATGCCAGTGTTTCAAACTGTATTTGAAAATTGTATAGAATCATCTGTGTATAGCAACACTTAGTTACACTCAAAAATTCATCCTAAAAGGCAAAGTTAAGAAAGATATTTATGCAAAGAAAGATGAGAGTAATCTCTTCTAGTGGGTTTTTGCATGCTTAACTAGCCTTAAAAGCAGCGTAAACATAACATAGATGCACATCTGCACCTGTCACATCATTTAGTTTTCCTTCATGTTATTTTCTATTCATTGTAAATCTAACATCTGTTCTCAGGGACACATTGCAGCTGGAAAATTGTGCTAAGACTGAGTGCCACTTTTCCTTAAAGGTGGACAATGACAATGGACTTCTGAGCAGGAAAAGTTAGGTCCCACCCTGTGTCAGTTAGAACTGAATGAGAAGCAGACAATGAGTCTATAATGTGGCACTGCCAAGAGACAGGGATGAGTCCCATCCCTTCTAGAAAATCCTTGGCTCTGAATTTGTGGTAAAGGAAGTACCATTTATTGTTATTTTAGGTATAAGTTATTTTCTTTGTAGGAACTCTCAAAATTTTGTAGCATTACTGGTTCTGTTACAGGTGGTGGTAACAGCTTAGCTGCTAATAAAAGATAGGTCAGGGTCACACCATGTGCTAACAGCTCAAAGCCTGACAGTGTTGTATCATACTCTCTGTTTGACATTGCTTTGAATTCTTTTCCAAAAGCATTAAGTAAATTTCAGAATCCACAGAATTTTTCACTTCTTATTTGATAAAAGGAAACTTTATGCACTTTGTGGATTTGGTTATATTTGTTTTTCTTGCATTTGTGTGTATGATTCCTCTCACCTATGTAAGGGAAAAGTACTCTTCAGGGTTCAGAGTTGTAAACATTTTCACCAAAGAATTGTGTCATTACTTTTGATTAGAAATTTAAAAGAAATGAAAGAAAACAAAAAAATTGTTCATTAAGAAGTAGCAAAAGTAAATTTTGCAATGTTCTCTAATGTTATTTCTTTGCAGGGTTCTTCATTTTTATCTTCTATTGTGTAACAAAAGAGAACGTCCGTAAACAGTGGAGAAGATACCTCTGTTGTGGGAAATTCAGGCTGGCTGAAAACTCTGGTAAATATGATATTTTTTTTTTTTAACTTCTGAATACTTATACTCAGTGTTAAGTTCCTAGTACTTTGTAATACTTTTTATAAAAAATTCCATAAATCATGTTGCTGCAGTTGCAGGTCTAATGTATTATCCAAAGTATAATAAAGCTCCAAAATTATCCTCTTTAAAGATGGTAGTTGATGCAATTCTTTCATGCCTACATGCTGTTGCATTAAGCTGTTAACTGCAGTTGATCTCTTCCACTGCAGTATAAAGTCATGTCTTTGCAGAAGACTTTTGATCATAGTTAGAAACTAAGATTTGTTCCAGCTTCTGGGTCAACTATAGTTTTACCAGTGACTTCCACAAAAACAAGGTGAAGCATAGTTTTAAATAAAAAACTCTACAAATTATTTTATGTTATTTTGTTATTCAGTAGTTGACTTCTCATAAAGCTATATACTTTTCATACACTTTAACTTAGAGGACCACTCTACTTTAGTTATCTTTCTGATCTGGTCTGCGGTCGTAAAACTATGGCTGCTTGTATTTAAAAAGGGTCAAGAGAAAAAGAAACTAGATTTAAATTATTTTAAACATCAAGAATCATGAAATTCTTAGGAGAATACCATTCTGTATAGAATACTGTGAGGAGAGTGGGTAGAACCTTGTTTTTATTTTAATTCAGTTGCATCGTTAAATCTGTTTTTGTATTTTGCTTGTATGAGTTGTGCTATTTTCTGTAACGTATCTATTGTAGACTGGAGTAGAACTGCTACTAATGGTTTAAAGAAGCAGACTGTAAATCAAGGAGTATCCAGTTCTTCCAATTCCTTACAATCAAACAGTAACTCCACTAACTCTACAACACTGCTAATGAATAATGATTACTCAGTGCACACAAATGGAAATGGTATGTATAATGCAAAATAGTATTTCTCAAGCTTTTTTTTTTTTCTGTCTTAAAACAGAAGCGCTATGCTCTTTCATGCTTATGTAAAATGAAGTGCTGACAAAATACTATTCATAAGTATAGGGTCAGAATATTTCAGGATGTCCTCCCAAATGTTATAGGGGACTATAGACAAATTTTTTAAATATCCATTTCTCCTACTCAGTGGGAACTCTTGATTTATATATCAAGTAGTAGGTAATATTCGTTATTAGAGCAATTACTACCAGAAGCTGCTAGTAACACTTTTCTTGTCACCTGAATATATGACAATAAACTTCAGGCATGTTTTAAAACAGTTCATATTTTAAACATTATTAAAACAAACATTGCCTGAAGAAGAAAGAAATATAGGATAATAATATAGCTTGAAAGTATGAAAGAAATCATGTAGGAAGTAATATGAGAAAGAACATTAATAGAATGCTCACATGGAAGCTGCTTATGAGAGGAGAAGTAAGAGAAAATGGAGACTGTAACTTATAAAATCACCTCAGTGAACAGAGCACAGCTCAGAGGGCTGCCTCACTGCTGGCTACAGAGTAAGTATTGAAACTGAATTTCTCTATAGCTCTTTATTTCCCTTGTGGGGTTTTTAAGGATTTTTTTTTTGCCTAACAGGAGTCTATCTTTGTTGCAGGAAACACTTCTTCAGAAGTAAAATTCTCTATCCTTCCTGTTCTAACTCAGTACTGTCCTCTGAACTGTTACCCTCTGCTCTGTTCCTGAGAAATTGAAATGCAGGTGTATGTAGCACTCCAATCAATTTCACTTGCAAATTGGTGTGGTTTATTTGTCTGTTGAGAAAACTAGATATGAATCTCCACTGAATGTACTTACTAAAAAATTATCCTTTTGCAGTGGACATATTTAGTTTTTCACACTTTTGCTGTCACATGTCATGCTGCTGATTTGAGCTCTCAGTAAAGAGAGTCAATTTTTCAAAGAGAAAAATAACTTACAAATCTGTAATGTACGAAAGCCTAAATTGAGCAAAATTTACAGGACATTACTCTTGTGTGCTTCAGGTATTTTTCCCAGTTGATCAAGAGTTGAGGCTAAAAAGTCATGCCATCAGCTAGATTGTTTAGTATGAAGTTGTAGAACATGCTCACAGAGACTGTGTTGTCCTCATTTCCTGGCATATGCTGTCAGAAGACAGCAGATAATCAGTAGGATTATCTCAGCAGATAATCTCTCAGATGTACAGAGTAAAAGCTATGGAATGCGTATGTGCTGTGCCCTTAATAGGTTACCGTCCATTTGGATGTACTAGCTGCATATTGTAAAGAAATCGCAACACTTCAGGAAATGGCATTTTGACATGCCCTGAACAGCTTCCCAAATTGAGCTTGTAAAATTAGTTCCTTTTTTTGGTCATTTCTTTAGAAAACCTCTCTGTTTGCATACCACACAATGCAATAATTAACATAGTTTGTATCTAACAGGGCAGTTGAGAACCAGAATCCAGTAACTCTCACTGTCATCAAATACAAAGCAAGGCAATATTTTTAGGTAGAAGTAATACCTTTCAAAGAGAGAAAAATTTTCAGGGACAAAACCCTCTGTGTCTTGTAGGAGGGTTTTTTTTCCAGCTATGTTAGTTACTCTGATGAAAGATGCCACCTATCCATGCAATATTTGACGTGCTTATACACAGCTACAAAAGCATTTTGGCTACTTTTCTCAACAGAAAGAAAGATAGCAGAAATGTTTTATTGAACTTGTTTGTTGTAGCAACTGAGTGAATGGTCCTGTTGTGGCTTTCTGGAACAAGTTTTTGTTGATTTGGGTAGTATTTTAGAATGCCATGCAAAATTGATGGTCTAAACCATTGAGTGATGCCAATTCTGTGTGATGTGCTCCAGTTCTTTCCTAGTTTATTCACATAATTAGATCTTTCCAGTGTGAGAGTCTGTATATCCTGTGCCAACAGCTTCTCAGACAAAGGAGTTGAAAGAACTTTTCTAGAGCTTTGTTCCTATGCACTCATAAACACAGATGTCTCAGATGACCCACCTCATCTCCTCTTGTATTTTATTGTATGTTTTGAATGCTGTGAACCCTGTACCACATCCTCCATTCATATCAAAAGGGTTGTATGATACCTTGCCTGCATAGTTTATTTGACTAAATAATTCTTCTGGGTCTTTAGGACTTCCACAAGAAGAAGCAAAACTAATGATTGGATAGAGTTAGTCCTCCCAGAAAAGCTCTTTGAGGCAATTCCTGACACTTAATTTTCCAAACATGGGGCAGTTGTATCTCAGAAGAGCTGGGCAAATGCCTTCAAAAGGTATTTGACTGGTGTTAGATACAAACATGGGACCTTCTAATTTGCTGTATCTGATTTCCCTGCTCTCACAGTGTTACGGTTTGAGAAACACACAACAATTTATTGTCATGACCCCCCCACACCCAGGAAGGGGAATTGGGAAAAAACAAGGAAACCTGGGGGTTGAAATATGAACAGATTTAATAGAATAAGAATAGATGATTAACATTAATAACGCTAACGAACCAATATTGATCCTGATAGCAATATAAAATATACAAGGATTATACTCAGCCAATTCTATCAGTCGGAAGCTGTGCACTCCCAGCAGCGGACAGCAAATGTCAGACACTGCAAGCATTACGGCTTTGGAAGGGAAGGGCTCAGGGGTCTGGCACCAGGGCAAGAAGTTCTCTGCATTGCTGCCATCAAGGGGAGAGAGCACTTTGCAGCAAACTTTCTAATTTATATTGAATGTGACATTCATGGTAGGAAATAATCCTGTTGGCCAGCTTGGGTTAAGTGCTTGGGTCCCGCTCCTCCTCATCGCTGCACCTGGTGAGCCTGAAAACACTGAGACCTTGAAACCCACACACCATAGCTGGCTATTAAGTAAATATTTTCACAAATTCAGACACTAGAGTGCAGTTTTCCCAAGTATTAGGAGAGAAATTAGTCCTGTGTCGATCAAACCAGGACACACAGCTAGAACTTAAAATAACATTGCAATACTTCATTTTAAAAAGTGAGCTCCAATAAAAAAAACACTCTAGAAATGAAGACCTATGTCATAAATGTACTGAGCTGTAAACACTTAATGGTTTTGGCTTCACTACTTCCGCAGAAATGCTATTCCAGATGCAGGATTGAATGACTTGCCATGGTTAAGTTTGGGGTGTCTATACAGCCTGTGGCTTTGCTTGGCTACTGAACTGTGTAACTCCATCTTTTCATGGCATACTAATATTTCCTTGTTTTCGGTTTTTCTCTTACAGGTTTGCATGTCTGGGAAACTACCAGTAGGTATCACATGGCTGAACCTGCAGATTTCCTCACTAAGGAACAGAAACCACCCTTCTGACTTTGTTCATAGAATAGCTTTATTTTCTTCTCATATTTTGCCCTAATGTTATGGCACAGCTATTTTGAATGCTCCTTCTAAAACAAAACAGTTGTAGTCAGGCAGGGGGTTAAACAACTATATATGCACAATTACAGCGTCAGCAAGTATGGAGATTTTCTGTCATTTCAGTCTTTATCTGATTTGAATTGATTAACAAAGCTGCTCATCTTACCCTGTTTACATTTGTACCTGGTTTAGTGCTTGATGGCCTTTTAACTTAACAATTAAATATTAGACTTTATACTTAAGAGGTTTTGCGTAATCTGTTGGGCCAATGATTACATTTTGAGGGTCTGGTGGCAGCTCAGTAGTTTGGCATAGAATTTGTGATCTTTGACAGCCATCACCACAAACCCATTCCCTTAAACTCCCATCCTGAGATGTTTAAGTTATATGCATTAGATTTTCAAACTTGTAGTAAGCTTTTTTAGCTAGAAATACATGCTCACGTCTTACTTAAAAAATGCCATCTCTCATTCTAAAGAAAAGTTTGCCAATGAGACTTTGATGCAACTGATACACTGACATCTGCTTGAATCAGTAGGGTAACTGCTGAAAGGTATGCAGTCTGCCAAAAGTGAAGGATTAGTTTGGGTAGACTGATACTAAACCTGTGTGCTTGGGTGCCTGGCCCAAGCAGAATAGAGAAGAGCAGTCCAGTCCAGTCAGTCAAGCAGCAGAATCTGCAGGAGGGATTAAGTGCAGGGTACAGATGTCACCAAATATTTCTCCCTCTGGTGACCCCAACAAGAAATAATTGGAGAGCATTCTGTAATGTGGCCCTTTCCCTTCTGGAAGTGTTCAGAAGCTTGATGCAGTAAGAGAGTGAAAGGGGAGGCCAGAGCCAAAACAGGATTCTGCTCCAGGATAGGTGAGGTATTTGATGGACTGAATCCAGGCGTACTAGAGAGGATCAGATTTTGATCCCTGTAATACAGTCATCTTTCACTGCCTAGAGGTTTCACACCAGTGTATTTCCTCCTCCCAAAAGCATAGACCTCAAGGAGTTTCCATGTTCATTGTTGTGTCTTTTCAGTAGATTTACTGAAATCTACTGAATCATGATGATGTTTGTATATGAAGTGTTGTAAATATTAACACAAATAGCAAATTTGGATGGTTTTTATTAATGGGTTTCTGATATAAATGATAAATGACAGCTCTACATCTGTGTTTGTGAACTCATTTCTCAGTGTTTAACAAAATGATCCCCTCCCAAAAGAAATACGAGTTCTGGTTTTTGTTTCCCCATTGTGGTATTCCTTATAATTTACTCCTACTGATATGATACTTACACTGGCAGATCTTTTAAACTTGACTGCTTTGGAAAAAAAAAATTACAACCAGAAGCATTTGCACAAATGCTTACAGTAAAAAAAAAAATAATCCCAATTCTCATAAAAATTATCTAGAACGTGGTGCATAGAGGTAGGAGATTCTATTCAGTGAATTGAGCATTTGTGGAACATTTCATTAATAGGCTGCAATCAGCTCATTGTAGATCCACCTCAACACATAAGATTCTCAGTCTAAATATAGCTCAGACCCATAATTGGACCTAGGCCATATTCTGATTGTCCTCCAGAAATAAATACTGCAAGTTGAGTGCCTTTCAAAGGAAAAAAAATAGCCTTTTTCCCACTTTTGTTTCAGATGCATGGCAAACCTGAGAAACCTTTTAAACCTAACTTGTTGAAGCAAAACTAGAATGAGAAGGATTTTCCATCTTACCTAGTGATATTTGTTGCAAGTCAAAGTCTGCATTCTGAGAATTGTGTCCTTCACTGCTTAAAATACAGAATCCTATCGTGCATAAATACATTAACATCTCTCAAATCTCTTACTGATTTCACACAGGAGAAGACACATATACAGAATATGTACAGAAAAAGCCACATTTTTAAATTGTTGCAGGTATAAAATGAGAGTGCATGAACTCCCTCCAGTGACTGAAAAAGCATGGGAGATTTGATTCTGAACCTTTCTGATAGGGGATGCACTTCTTTTGTTTCAACAGGCCATCTTTCCAGTGAGAAGAATGGTGTTTCTTTCAGTGTACAGAATGGTGATGTGTGTCTCCATGACTTTGCAGGCAAACAACTTGTATTTCAAGAAAAGGATGATACAGCCAGCCAAAAAAGTCGTATCTCGCTCAGAAGGACTTCAAAGAGGGGAAGCCTAACTTTTATTGAGAAAATGTGATTTCTTTTTAAACAGCACATTGTTTTACAGTGTGAAGTAGAAATTTACTTTAACAGTTTTACATAATGTGAGCAGACTAAGAACTGATTTTATTTAATATATGGTACTGGAACTTCAAGGCAGCCATGGATTGACAAGGACAATTATTAACCAAAAAAAAAGAAAAGGAAGCTACTATTTTGACAAGGTATTTTGGATGTCAGATTACAGCTGGCACATTTCCATTTTGATTCTTCATTAGAGGTTTTTTTACTTTTTTTACATTTAAAGGAAAGTTTTGTTTAGACTTTTTTCATTACAACTAAGTTTATCTGGATGTAGTGCATAGTAGTATTGTATAAATGTAGGAAGTTACAACTTGTGAGTACAAACGATGTTATCTTTAAAAATGTTAGCTACGCTGTCTTCAACTTTTTGTGTGTTGTAGTGGCAAACTCTATAGTGATGTAAATAAGCAGAAAAATACCAACTTTTAAGCATCTTAATGATACTTTTATATTTATTTCTTGTAATATAAATTTAAATATTCATATGTATAGAAAAATAATTGGTATTTTGTTTTGACTTTTATTGTAAGTTTGCATCTGTCTTTAATTGAAATAATTAACTTCAACATAGAATGATACAGAAGTTAATTTGTTCAGTAAGTGAAATCACTTACAGTGGTTTAAATATATTCACTAGATACAGAACTGTAAATACAAACACTATCCATCTTGAACCTTTAGCGACCTCTTAGTACACCACAGAAGGATAGAAACTGGGTATCATCAAAGTAGAGTGCCATGAATGAGGGAGTGATAAATAAAGTAGCCAGTAAGTTATTAAATACAACTGAGTTATATTAGTGGCTTGAGTTAGTCAATAGGAGTTTTTGCCATTGATTTCAGCAGGTGGTTCCAGAGATTAAACACACTGCCATTTCTCATTTGCAATGATAAAGAAAAGTAGAGAAGTGTTATTTTTTTTAAGAAAAAATACAGAGAATACATGCTAGCTACTGTATTTAGTAGCTGAGAAATTGTCTGTTTCATTGTGTGGCTGGTTTTTAAGGGGCAGCTCTTGAGCTAGTCTATTGAGTTTTTCTGCTTGTACTTTGGCCCTTGGTTGGCAAGCCAAATCCTGAGCCCCTTGCTAAGTAATTCCTGAAGCAAAATTTCATTCACTTTGTGATATTTTTCTGAAAAAGCTGGATTTTGGCTCTTCGTGCACAACAGCTGAAAGAAAATAGCGCCCATACAACATTGTGAAGATTTGTCATGAACAGAAGTTAGCATGAGCCGTGGTTTTGCCTATTCTTCCTCACAGAGGTGTGCAGCTGGGGCCATTCCTTTTTCTTTCCTTGCGTTCTTGGTCAAAGGTTGGATACTTTTGGCACTGCAGAGTGCCAGACCCTGTAAAGGGTATTTTTTGAGGCAGATGCTCGCTGGAGGGAAGCAAGTGTTTTGCTTTCCCAGAGCACTCGGTGGGGAGCCCTGGAAACCCTCTTCTAAACAAAACACATCCGTTAAATGCCTCCTGTCTGGGGCTTTGTTGTAGTTCAGCAATTGAACCTCTTCAGTACTCAAACCCTCCTGTGGTTCTGTATGCAACACATGGGTTCTTCTGGTTACCTATGTCCGAGACTACTCTGAATATGCTTTTAAAGTGAGAACTTAAAGTATTTGTTGTGTTTATCCACAAGGTTTTAACTGCATGTCAATAAAAGACGGTACTGGAATGCTAGTAGCAGGATTGCATTTCTGTGAATGCTTTAACTATTTGGCTAATTGCCTTTGCACTGTTTCTTGTAAATTTATTTAATGTTCTTGTATTTATATTTTCAACTGTAAAAAAGTAATAAATTTACAGCAAGTACAACACAAAAACCATAAACTTTTGTCTTTTAGAAAAATGTGTCATTATACTGGGCTGTGTTACAATTCTTCAGATTATGAGAGCTGCAGTACGTAACCTCTTGGAGGAAATGCTGACCTAGCCCTTGCATTTTTTGTCTTCCACATATTTTACCATTCATGGTTCTAGCAGATCTGTTTTTAGCAGAGAAAACCCTGACATAAGTCTGCCCAGTCAGCGCTTGCCCTCAAGTCTGCTGAAGCTCTTCCACAAGAATGCTGTGAGCAAAAGCACATAGCTGAGTTTGGCTTCAGTAGTTAAATTCCCTGTGGAAACGCATATTCCACTGTCACTGACCTGCTTGGAGTCTTCCTCTGTTTTTATTTTTGCACGCTAACATACGCTAGGATTCTTTTAATAATTTTTATTTGGTTTATTCCTGGGGATGGGGGAGTCTTTTCTGACTTTGCCACTTAAAAGCACGCGCAAAGTACAATTTTACACCCAAGGCAGCATATTATTTTAGCTCAGTGAATAATTATCATCTTTAAACTAGCTGAAAAAGTGTTTGCACGTTGGGTGTTGTAGTAACCTTTTGGTACTTGGGTCTCGTGCGCACTGCTAGCAGTTTAGCCAGGGCAGCCCAGAGCTGGGTGAAAGCTGCAGCCCCTTCCCAGAGTGCAAAGTAGAATTCTGCTCATCAGCTCGTGGCTGCAAAGCTAACTCGGGCACATCTGGTTTTAAGCTGAGTCATAGATAAATAACAACGTCCTGTGCACAGCTGGCACCACCTCGCTCAGCAAACCTGTTCCCTAAGGGCAGGTACGCAGTCTTCTGCAGCACCTGTCCCCGGGAGCACAGAGGGAACTCACTGTGGGTTTTGAAACTGCATGTAACACACGTGTTTTGGTTGGGTTTTTTTGTTTGTTTGTTTTTTCCTTTTAAGTCTTTCTCAAGTGTATAAGTCTTGGTTCTCTTTGCCCGACTTCCCTGCTTTCTGCTGGCTCCTGTCCCATCCGCGTTTGGGAAGGACAGGGTGACCACAGGAGTTCATGCAAGGGCAACTTGGGTCAGGCATGTGTTGCCAAACGCCCCTCGTCAGTGGCCTGTGGGAACAGCAGGTTCATTTCCATCAGAAATGTCTAAATCTTGTTTCTTTATTGGAAAGCCAAGGCTGGGGTATGAAGACACCTGATAAAGTCTTGCATTTTTTTTTTGCTTTTCATTCTACCTGATCTCAAAACGGTATTTTTTAAGGATGGAAAAAAAAACGGTTCCAACAAATGTTCCGGCCTTTTGCATTTTATCATACAAAATTACTTTGCTTTCGACCATTTACCCTGACTTTTGTCACTTTGTCGCGCTAGGGCCCGGCCTTACATTTGCTCCAAGTGCGTCCCTGCGGCACTGACACCCTCCCGCCCCGCGGTGCCCCTGCGGGCTGCGGTGCCATCCATCCCCCCTCCTGCCGCTTCCCACGTCTGTTGGCTCTTCAGAGAAACCGAATTTGGGATTTCAAGCACCCCACCTGCACAGCAGCAGCCCTACCCGCTGGGGATCCGCTGAGAATCAGCAGGCTCCCCCTGCTCCCGCTCATTTCACCGCCGAGACAGCCCGCCCCCGCCTTCGCCCACCCCCGCCGGAGGGAGGAGGCCGGGCGCCCGGCTCCGCCCCGCCTCGCCCCGCCGGCGGCAGGCAGGGAGGCAGGCGGGGAGGGAGGAGGCCGCTGCCAGCGCCACCGCTACCGCCGCCATCGCCATCTCGGGCTGCCGCCGCGCCGATCGCGACCGGGGGGAA